>OY757023.1:93672930-94144247 GCA_963580285.1 Lucinisca nassula
GAGAGAGAGAGAGAGAGAGAGGTGAATGCGGTAAGCGGTACTTATATCATCCATATGTATATAGCTCTAATACATGTATGTAATTGTTTTATATTTCCAATAAAGTAACAAATGTAATGTAATATTTCTCTTGAAATCAGTCATATCACATTGATCCTTAACTGCACATGCAAACGTCGTCTGCTAATGTTGTTTGCTGTAGTTCAAGCATATTTTTATACCCCACCACACGATAGTGGCGGGGTATTATGATATACCCTCCGGTGTACGTCCGTCCGTCCGTCCGTCCGTATGTCCGGACGAACATATAAGTGTTAGGGGTTATATTTTGTCCAACCTTATGGGTTTATTCCGTTAAGTTAACACTATAAACTCATAAACCTTACTGCTTAGGGGCTATTTTTCGGCTTAGGAGCTTAATTTCTCTATGGGAGTTTACAATGGGAAAAGCCCATAAACCGGATTTGTTAGAACGTCCGTCCGTCCGTCCGTCCGTCCGTCCGTCCGTCCGCACCATTTCCGATCGATAACTTGAGTAATTTTTAACGAATTTTTTTTCAAATTTTGCATACATGTATATATCGGGAATGAGTGGTATGGGATTGTTAATGGGCAAAATCTGTTAACATTTGACAGAGTTATGGCCCTTTTTAGTTCAAAATAAGGGGTTTTGGGGCGTTTTCGATCAATAACTTGAATATTTTTTTCACGGATTTTCTTCAAATTTTGTATACACATTGGCATTGGGTATGAGTGGTTTGGGATTGTAAATGGGCAAAATACATTAACATTTAACGGAATTATTGTCGTTAAAAATTCCGATTTAATGGTTTTTGGGGACTTATTCCTTTACTATATGGAATATTTGGATGAAACTGCACTGATGTATAAACGACCATAATAAGCAGGTTTTGTGTTGTGAATACACAAAATGCGTTAACATTTAACGAAAAATTGGTCGTTAACAATTCCCATTAAATAGTTTCTGCGCATTTATTCCTTTAATTTATAAAGTATATTGATTATCACTGCCAGTGGAGTGGTTAGAGTGCTGGACTACAAATCCTTTTGTTGACTATGTATCTGAGGGGCGTGAGTTCAAATCTCTGTGGAGGAAACAGAGATTTTTTTTTTTTTCGTTTTTTCTTTTTTTTTTGTGTGTGTTCTTTTTTCTTTTTTCTTTTTCTTTCTTTTTCATTTTGGCAATGAATTTATTTATTTATTTTTTTATTTTTTTTTAATTTTCCTCATTTTTGGTTTTTCATTCCTTTTTTTCCCTTTTTTTCACCCTTTTCTTCTTTTTGTTATACCCCATCACACGATAGTGCTGGGATATTACAATATACCCTCCGGTGTCTGTCCGTCCGTCCGTCCCCACCATTTCCGACCAATAACTGGATTAATTTGTGCTATGAATCTGAGGGGCGTGAATTCAAACCCCCGTGAAGGAATGGAATTTTCTTTTTGTTTTCCTTTTTTTCTCGTTTTTTCTTTTCTTTTTTTTCCGTTTATTTTTCTTTTCTTTCTTTTCGCAATGAATTTTTTTTTCCTTTTTTTTTCTCATTTTTTTGTTTTTCGTTCCTTTTTTAACCGTTTTTTTTTCCTTTTCTTCTTTTTGTTATACCCCATTTCACGATAGTGCTGGGATATTATAATATACCCTCCGGTGTCTGTCCGTCCGTCCGTCCGTCCGTCCATCCCCACCATTTCCGACCGATAACTTGATTAATTTTTCACATTTTTTTTTTCAAATTGTGCCTACATGTTTATATCGGGAATGACTTTTTTTTCTTTTCTTCTTTTTGTTATACCCCATCACACGATAGTGCTGGGGTATTATAATATACCCTCCGGTGTCTGTCCGTTCGTCCGTCCATCCACACCATTTCCGACCGATAACTTGATTAATTTCTCACAATTTTTTTTTGGAGTTTGCGATCAATAACTTAAGAATCTTTTCATGGATTTTCTTCAAATTTTGAAACACTAAAGGACACATATTATTGCCAAGGACAGTCACTCTGCTTTTCTGGTTATTGTATTATCTGCCCTTTTGATATACATGTATGTAGTTCCTTTACTATATTGAATGCCTTAGTGAAGTTTTACAGATAACTATAACACTTAAAAGTACCACTATTATGGGCAAGGCTATAACCATATTATCTTGCAGTGGTGGGGTATAATGCAGTGTTAGCGTGCTTTTATTAAATATAGCAATTGTGTGGCCTCTGTTCAGACTGCTGGTAGAGGAGCAGTTGATCTGGGTCCACACTGTCTGCAACAGCCACTCTTAAAGTTACAAGCAGACAGCAAAGCTGACGAGAATTGTTGTGATTTGCATCTGAACATAATTAGACCAAACTGACAAATGCATTCATTCCTAAGGGAAATAGATACACTTGGATATTTTTGTAATTTTCTGAAACAAATAAAACAACTTTGGTACATCCTGTAATTAAAGCGAATCTGAATAAGGGGTCTCTTCTTAAAGGGAGACAGTTTCTCCAGGGGGTCTACATTTGGGGACAGAAAATTAAAAAGAGAAAAGGATCAGGAACTGATACAATCAGATTCCAAATTCTTCCCAAAATATCACTAGGGAAACGGGTCGAAACATGGAGTGACGACAGAAAGCAAAACTATGTCTTGGAGCAGAAATAAGAAAAATAATGTATACCCTCGTGTCCCCCCAGTTTTCGGTATATAAAGTGGGGTTCAGTGGTGTTTATTCCACGGATTCACGTGATGCGAGATAGAGGCAGTTCGTGTCACTGAGGGCTTATATAACGCAAGGTTAAAAGACATAATCGGGATGACTTTAGGATAACTCATTAGTACTTTTCTTATTTTTCATTTTATTTTATGGTTTGGAGTTTAACGGCCCAATCACTATTCAGGTTATATCGAGCCAGTCAGTTAACCTAACCAACTTTACCTGGACAGCCTTAAACATAGCGGTTAACCAAAGAAATGCATATTACATCGCCCAAAACAAACAGCTGCCTTTTTGAAGCAGCGGATGAGAGTGAATCAGTGTAGAAAATATTTTATATGAGCAACCAAGACGGACAAGTTTATCCGTATGGAGAATTTCGAGCTCACACAATTGCTCATGCAAGTGACAAATAGGGTGAACCAAGCAAACATTTAGAACGAAACAACAATCTTACGCCCCAGTTCCCCCCGCCAATCGGAGCTTGAAGAAATATATGGGCTGCATGATGCTTCCACGCAGAGCTAAAACCGACCGCACACGAGTACTGGTAGCATGTGAGCCGCATAGAGGAGCTTAGCCTGCCCAGGTTAAACGGTGCGAGTCGGTACGTCCATGCTTATAAACCATATTGGTTTCATTGGGCCACAAAATTGGAAGCATCGTCTCCAAAATGACCTATGCAGTGTTGACTTGGACGTTAAACCTCAAAACAAACAAACAAACTAACGTCACAGCGGAAGAAAACCACCAGTCAGATCGTGTTAGTCCGAATGTATTAGATTTGTTCAATAAATCGCAGACTATCGGTCAGTTGAAGAACTTTAGCTATGAACTCATGATTTCATCTGCATTATAACGGACCCAAGAGCTCATCACACATAAACTCTGTGATTTATTACTCAACAATTGAGCCGGGGCACAGCATGTCCTACAACTTTGCATGTGCGCCAAGCGAACAATCAGATCGGCCTGTGCATCCATATAGTATAACCAGAGACTTGTCTTGCTGCATGAAGGAGCATTGGGCCTTTAGCTATTCTTCGAGCGCACTGCGAAGACTCTGATAAGATTGCGGGGATGCAAAGGCTGATCTGAGTCTTCGCTGGGCGCACAAGTCTTATTGTAGGTTTGGCTCAATTTAGTGTCATAGCTAATCTATTTGTTAAACGATATATGCCTAGCGTTCCATTTATAAAGCACTGGCAAACAGTGTAGATCCAGACTAGACGCCGCAGAACGCGGCATCTGATATGGGTCTACTCTATATTACGGAAAGAACATACATTGTTGCAAAACTTACCACTTACAAAACAAACCTGACGCCCCTATAATCGGAAATTTCCAGCTGGAAGACACCATTGTCATATATGGGTTAGAAACTGTCCTGCAAGGAGGATTCCTTGCTTATCAGTCAGTCCTTGCAGCACAACAAAGGGTTATCCTTTGGAAGCAAGGAATACAGAGCTGAAAGTATACCGTGAGCATGTTTTCTGGGCCAGACTAGCTAGTTTCGGCCAATTAGGCCTCACCAGTGACCCTCAAATATTTTCAAAAGTCCACAATAGAATCAATGATCCCATAGAACAAGAACATATACGAGTAGAATACACAATGATGAAGGACGTGGAGACTTTTTACGGCCGCCACACATTCCTTTAAAATCAGTGATTGTTACGTTAAATATGTTCTATAAAATGGTCATCCTTTGGAAGTAAGGAATACACCACAGAACTGAAAAGTATAGAGTGTACATGCTCTCTGAGCCATCCTAGTTTCGGCCCATTAGGCCTCATCAGTGACCCGCAAATATTTTCAGAATTCTACACTGGAATCAATGATCCCAAAGACCAAGAAAATATAGACTACACTATGATGTAGGGCAGGGAGACTTTTTACGGCCGCCACGCATTCCCTTATCATCAGCTGTAGTGACGATGAATATGTTCTACGAAGGGTTATCCTTTTCATACAATTCTATATGATTTAAGATAATAATAGAACAGGGAGGGTTGAGGGCTTGGTAATGCTCAATCTATAGTTAGAACAGAGGAAAATCACTAGTTAGACCGAGAATGGTCGAAACCACGAAACCATGACATACTAGACTTGAAGTGATAGCAATGATCAGGAATCGACACCATTACTGTACACGTCCCCATCCAAGACACTAAAGGGAAAGAAACAAAATCATATAACAACTACACTTAAATTCAAACATAATAGGCAGAAAAGCAAAAGGATAGTTACTACCCCAATATAATTTGTAATACGACGTCGCGTCTAAGAATGTAATAAAGAAGCCTCCGTAGTGTAGTGGTTATGCTACTCGCCTTGTAAACCAGGGTTCTCAGGATCGATCCCGGGCTTCTCCATACTTTTGGGCGTGTCTTTAAACCGAGGTCCCGTCTCCGTATAACCTTAGCTGTTGGTGAGACGTAAAACTCAAACCCTCACTCACTAAGAGAATGTAATAACGTCATTATTAAGTTCTGTAATCCACTTGTGGATTAAATATGCAAACGTCCTGTAACGTTACACGTACGACGTTCATAATGACGACGCGTTAACTAAACCCAGATTATGGACATTGTCGTTAAAAATCATAACTTAAAAGCTTTTTAAACGTCACATGATAACAAGAATCTTGCATTCATGCTCGTGTATTATTAAATTTTTAAACACGTTGAGGAAATGGGGTAAATTTTCGGCGAAGCCTCTTCCTCAACTCGCTTAATAAATTCAATAATACATGAACACACATGTAAGATTCTCTATATATGTGCAGTACTTACATATGAGCCAGCGCGTGACAAAACCTACAAGAAGGCTTGAGCGACCAGCGAAGACTCAAATTCGCGCAGTTTGATCAGAGTCTTTGCTGATCGCATGTACCTACTATAGGCTTTAATATCTAGGCAAAGAGATTTAGGCAAAAGGTCTTGTCATAGTGGACGGGTGCGCAGGTTGATTTGGGTCGCTGCTGGTCGTACAGGTCTTAATGTAGGTTTTGTCATGCGCCGGCTCATATATGCAAAGACAAACAATAACAATGATAAACCACTACAGAAGCACCTCCTTGGAACTGTCAGTCAAATACTGAAGTCTTAACCCTTCTCTTGCTGAATATTCATTTTAGCCACACCCATCTCTGATTTTGAACCAATCGGATTACGTGATGTAATTTATTCCTACAAATTCATAAACTGAATGTCAAACAGTGTAGATCCTTCTTCAGAAGCCATCTGATCTGGCTCTACACCGTTTCCAAATATATGGGTTGTTGTGCACAGCATGATAAGAGTTAAATCGATTTTTTCAACCTAGGTTCTATCGTGTTTTACCAGTCGGCGTGGAGGTATTTTAAAATTTCCGAAAACATTTAAAATTAAACAAATACAGAGATGAAACAACGAGTACACGACAACATAATTGACGAATATGCTGGAGCAAACGAAAACTGGCCGTTAACTCGGTGACGCCGACGAGAAACAGAGCATTAGGCACCATAAGTATTTACATGTAGCCGTCATAGAGTCTGAGGCCCGATACGCAGACATATGATTCTACCCTCCCAAAAGTGTCATAGCGTTCACAGTCTGACCTACCGTCGTTTAGCCAAACTGACGACAGGAAGGTTATTCACTGTAAAAGGATCGACATTCAAGCATCATGTCTTTTTATACCTGCCATTAATTACCCAAAATTATACATACAGTAAATATAGTACATGTTACCTAATATTCATTTGAACCACAAGCAAATGTAGAAGATTGGTGTTCTAAATACGATGGTAAATAAAGAAAATACTTTCGATATCCTATGATAGCGTGCAATTTAAGGGGGGAGCAAAGTTGTTAACCGTGATTGGGTTAACTGCCATGCATGCAACCTGTCATATAACATTTATATTGTACCCTTTTTTAGACTGAAGAATGATTTTACGAAATCGGGTGCAGAAGTCATTGCAATTGTATATTCTTCTGAATTTATATACTAAGTCAACATAAAATTCGGATTCCGATAGACCTTGTTGCAGAAGAGATTTAAGTCAAACACTGAAATTTCAAACTAAATCGGACTGACGTCCATAAAATTTTGAATAGGCTTTGCGTAGTTTATGATACCGATAACCCTGATTAAGAAGTTTAACAGTTAACAATTTATTACGAATGGTGATGTTAGTTACATGACTAAACACTCAGGCAAATAGAATTAATTGTGAAATATAAACGCCATAGGATGCCACACAAGGAACATCACTATCCAAGAAAGGAAAATTTACAATCTCAAAATCAAAATCATCGCGTTGATCATAAATTTTGTAGGAAACAAACCCGTCTACAACAGATAGATGTAAATCCAAAATCGGGGCCTCGGTATCAGAAGAATGTGCTTTATTAACTGAAGTTCTGGGGGTAAATGTGACTGATCAAACCATCGAAAAAATTCTTGTCAATATTTAATAAATCATGCAAATATCTAGAAGTCGAGCTAAAGGCTGTCATGCAAAATTTATGATAAACGCGATGATTTTGATTTTTAGATTGTAAATTTTCCTTTTTTTGGATGGTGATGTTCCTTGTGCGCCATCCTATGACGTTTATATTTCGCAATTAATTCGATTTGCCCGAGTGTGTAGTCATGTAACTGACTTCAACACTCGTAATAAATTGTTAACGGCTAAACTCCTTAATCAGGGAAACTACGCAAAGCATTTTCAAAATTTTATAGACGCCATTCTGATTTAATTTCAAAATTCAATATTGGACTTAAATGTATCCTAGTATTTCTAAGTGCAATGCCAAGAGGTGCAGATGTTGTTCGCATTTAAGCACTGCGTCTACCGTTCCTTCATCTGTAAACGGTAGACGCTTCTCTGTAGTTAACATGTCTGATTTGACATGACAGTCTACAGATTTAATTTATCTAATTACATGACGTGCTGCAAACTGTAATATGCAGTACGTCGGTCAAACTAACCGCATGCTCAAAACTAGATTGAACGAGCATTATCGTAGAATGAGTAAGCCTAAGAAAACTGACACTTTCTTGTACCGTCACTTTCGACGCACAGGTCATTCTGTAAATAACATTGTTATACAACCAGTGGAAAAACTTTATTACGATGCAAATTCTACATCTAGATTCAAAATTATAAACAGACATGAGGCTGAACTGAAATGGATTAAATGTTTACAGACCCCTTTTCCACTGGGATTTAATGACAACATTTATCATGAGGGTAATATTTCTAGAATGCCGGACTTTGATATTTTCTCGCTCCTGGAATGTCGAAAACGCAGAACTAGATCTCACGGCACCAGAAAAAATGGTAATTTTAAACGTAAATTACGTGCGTTTAAACGAAACAATACTAGACTTAAGTGACTGTCTAATATATTATTAAAGCATGGACGTCACTCTATGCTTTCATTTTTAAGTTCATTACCCGTTTCTGTTTTACGTCTTCTGGACACCGAGGCGAATAAATTCTACGATAGTTCTAATCAGTTATATGATGCGGCTCTCTTAACTAGAGGCTATACTCAGCATACTTTCCGTCCTTACTTTGATTCTGAAATTAATCATAAACGCCATTTCTTCAAAATATCCTTCATTAATAAGGGTAGGTTTAATAGATTTGCCCAGTATCTTCCGTGAGAGCTCTGTGCTTTCTTCCATTCCTGCTTATTTTCAAAATACTGAAACACCTATAATTTGCTATAAATATAACAAACCTGTTAGATCTATCATTTTTAATTTTAATAAACTTGTTTCATATCTTGATATTGATACTAATACTCCTGATTCATGTGATTGTAAAAACTCAGTGTATTGCTATCCTGCTGCTGGTCATGTAATTACTGGCAATTTGATTTTTAGATTGCAAATTTTCCTTTTTTTGGATGGTGATGTTCCTTGTGCGCCATCCTATGACGTTTATATTTCGCAATTAATTCGATTTGCCCGAGTGTGTAGTCATGTAACTGACTTCAACACTCGTAATAAATTGTTAACGGCTAAACTCCTTAATCAGGGAAACTACGCAAAGCATTTTCAAAATTTTATAGACGCCATTCTGATTTAATTTCAAAATTCAATATTGGACTTAAATGTATCCTAGTATTTCTAAGTGCAATGCCAAGAGGTGCAGATGTTGTTCGCATTTAAGCACTGCGTCTACCGTTCCTTCATCTGTAAACGGTAGACGCTTCTCTGTAGTTAACATGTCTGATTTGACATGACAGTCTACAGATTTAATTTATCTAATTACATGACGTGCTGCAAACTGTAATATGCAGTACGTCGGTCAAACTAACCGCATGCTCAAAACTAGATTGAACGAGCATTATCGTAGAATGAGTAAGCCTAAGAAAACTGACACTTTCTTGTACCGTCACTTTCGACGCACAGGTCATTCTGTAAATAACATTGTTATACAACCAGTGGAAAAACTTTATTACGATGCAAATTCTACATCTAGATTCAAAATTATAAACAGACATGAGGCTGAACTGAAATGGATTAAATGTTTACAGACCCCTTTTCCACTGGGATTTAATGACAACATTTATCATGAGGGTAATATTTCTAGAATGCCGGACTTTGATATTTTCTCGCTCCTGGAATGTCGAAAACGCAGAACTAGATCTCACGGCACCAGAAAAAATGGTAATTTTAAACGTAAATTACGTGCATTTAAACGAAACAATACTAGACTTAAGTGACTGTCTATTATATTATTAAAGCATGGACGTCACTCTATGCTTTCATTTTTAAGTTCATTACCCGTTTCTGTTTTACGTCTTCTGGACACCGAGGCGAATAAATTCTACGATAGTTCTAATCAGTTATATGATGCGGCTCTCTTAACTAGAGGCTATACTCAGCATACTTTCCGTCCTTACTTTGATTCTGAAATTAATCATAAACGCCATTTCTTCAAAATATCCTTCATTAATAAGGGTAGGTTTAATAGATTTGCCCAGTATCTTCCGTGAGAGCTCTGTGCTTTCTTCCAGTCCTGCTTATTTTCAAAATACTGAAACACCTATAATTTGCTATAAATATAACAAACCTGTTAGATCTATCATTTTTAATTTTAATAAACTTGTTTCATATCTTGATATTGATACTAATACTCCTGATTCATGTGATTGTAAAAACTCAGTGTATTGCTATCCTGCTGCTGGTCATGTAATTACTGGCAATTTGAAAATTATTCCTGATTCTAGGATAAGGAATATAATTTCTAAAGGACCGAAATATCGGTTTCCTTCTAAAATTGATTTCATTAAATGTAGAGATGAAATCGCTGCTTCCTTGAATGAATTCGGTAATCGATGGTGTAAGAGAGAATATGTTGAGCATAAAGCCCGTAAGGACTGGAAACTAAATATTTTAAAACTAGTGAATAAACACATTACTTTCTATTCTCAAAATACTAACTTATTACCTCCTAAGCCTAAGACGTCTTTACGTCATCTTAAGCTAGGTATTCAAGAATTTCATAAGAAGTTTGTTTTTGCCCCTGCAGACAAGCCCGCTAACAACGTCGTCGTTGTGTGACGGCTCCACTATGTTAACACGCTTAAGCAGGAGCTTGGTGGTACTAAGGCCTATGAACTTCAGCCTTTAGCTGAAGAGAGAGTTATAGTAGATAAACATATTTGTCATTCAGCCACCAAGTTTGCTGTGTGTGTTACCGAAGGCCAAGACAAGCTTCCTACGCTATACTGGTTACCAAAACTTCATAAAAGACCTTACAAAGCACGGTTTATTGCAAATTCTAGCTCTTGCACTACCATTGAACTTTCTAAATCATTAACTTCCTGTCTGACTGCTATTAAAACGCATGTGATTAAATATTGTGATAAAGTCTTTGAAAGATCAGGAAGAAATCTGTTTTGGACTATAAAAAATTCGAATGAGGTTTCAAATAAATTGAAATCCAGACATGTTCGTGCTTCAAGTCTGTCTACTTACGATTTTTCCAGTCTTTACACTACACTTCCTCATAATCTTATAAAACAAAAGCTTAATGATTTAATTGAATGGGCTTTTCACAGAGAAGATTCTCTCTTTCTTGCATGTAATGTCAGAAATGCATTCTTCACTTCTAAAGAGCATAAGAATTATACACTTTGGTCATGTCAGAAAGTGTGTGATGCCCTCACCTTTCTACTTGACAATATTTATATTAGATTCGGTACTAAGTTATTTAGACAAATTGTGGGTATTCCGGTGGGTACGAATTGAGCACCTCTTGTGGCTGATCTGTTCTTGTATTGTTATGAAAGAGACTTCATGTTGTCGCTTTCCATTGATAACCAATCTGAAATTATTGAAGCTTTTAGCTCCACTTCTAGATATTTAGATGATTTATTAAATATTGATAATACCCATTTCGATGGTTTGATCAGTCAGATTTACCCCCCAGAACTTCAATTAAATAAAGCAAATTCTTCTGATACCGAGGCCCCATTTTTGGATTTACATCTATCTATTGTAGATGGGTTTGTTTCGTGCAAAATTTATGATAAACGCGATGACTTTGATTTTGAGATTGTAAATTTTCATTTTTTGGATGGTGATGTTCCTCGTGCGCCATCCTATGGCGTTTATATTTCGCAATTAATTCGATTTGCTAGAGTGTAACTGCATTCAACACTCGTAATAAATTATTAACGGCTAAACTCCTTAATCAGGGTTATCGGTACCATAAACTACGCAAAGCATTTTCAAAATTTTATAGACGCCATTCTGATTTAATTTCAAAATTCAATATTGGACTTAAATCTCTTCTGCAACAAGGTCTATCGGAACCCGAATTTTATGGTGACTTAGTATATAAATTCAGAAAAATATATAACCGCAATGACTTCAGCACCCAATTTCGTAAAATCATTCTTCGATATAAAAAGATTGGGTACAACATGGATGTTATACGACAGACTGCATGCATAGTAGTTAACCCAATCACGGTTGGCAACTTTGCTTCCCTCTTTAATTGCACGCCGGTGGGTCAGCCCTCAGATTCTATGACGGCTCCAACGTAAAGGCTTATTGAGAATTAGAGAGATCTAATTCTTGATAATGTTGGTTGGTGCCTGATGCTCTGTCTCTGGTCGGGCCACTCGGAGTCTAACTGTTGGTTTTCTTTTGCTCCAGCATTTCAGTGGTTTCCTGCTGTCGAGTCCTCACCGTTGTCTCACCTCTGTGGTTCTTTGATTTTTTTGTGTTCACGGAGGTGTTGCACCGATGAGTTAGGAGGCCTTCATGCGGACTGAACAAATTATTTGTCTAAATCGCGACGGAAGTAAGGGCGAGGATTGTGGCCGCGTAAAATCGATTTAAGCCCCCCCCCAGTGGAAATCTTTCCACTGACCGTTCCAAGGCGGTTCTTCTGTGGCGATTTGTTGTTTGTTACTTACTGTGTGTATCACTTGTGTCTTTTAATTTTGGATGGCCATATGGCCATTTTGTGGGAAAGTAACTGTCCTTATGGCATTCCTTTGTTTAGGTATCCATTATGGTCTGGTCGCTAAATGTTTGTATTACTTCTACTTTTCAACACTCGTAATAAATTGTTATCAGCTAAACTTCTCAATCAGGGTTATCGGTACCATAAACTGCGCAAAGCCTTTTCAAAATTTTATAGACGTCATTCTGATTTAATTTCAAACTTAAATATTGGACTTAAATCACTATTGCAACAAGATCTATCGGAACCCGAAATTTATGGTGACTTAGTATATAAATTCAGAAAAACATATAACCGCAATGACTTCAGCACCCGATTTCGTAAAATTATTCATCGATATAAAAAGATTGGGTACATCATAACTGTTATAAGAGAGACTGCTTGCATGGTATTTAACCCAATCGCGGTTGACAACTTTGCTTCCCTCTTTAATTGCACGCCGGTGGGTCAGACCTCAGATTCTATTACGGTTCCAGCGTAAAGGCTTATGTTGGTTGGTAACTGATGCTCTGTCTCTGGTCGGGCCCATCGGAGTCTAACTGTTGGTTTTCTTTTGCTCCAGTATTTAAGTGGTTTCTTGCTGTCGAGTCCTCTACGTTGTTTCATCTGTTGTTGTTTGACTTTTGTGTTCACACGGAGATGTTGCACTGATGAGTTAGGAGGCCTTCATGCCTACTGAACAAATTATTTTTCTTAATCGCGACGGAAGTAAGGGCGTGGATTGTGGCCACGTAAAATCGATTTAAGCCCCCCCCCCCACCCACCCCAGTTGAATTCGTTTCCGTTGACCGTTCCAAGGCAGTTCTTCTGTTGCGGTTTTATTTTTGTTATGGTTTGTCTTTGGGTGTTTGTGTCGCTTATAGTATTTTATTTTGGTGTCCTATTGGCCATTTTGTGGGAAAGTAACCGTCCTTTTTGCTTTCCGCTATTGATGTTCCCATTAAGGTCTGTTGTTGCATTTTTATGTTTCCTTCCCTTTGGAGTCTCTGATTGGAGCTGTGGGTTAGTTGTATCGATTCCTTATCATTGCCTCCACTTCATTTTTTTTTCAATGATTTCAGAGTTGATTTCAGCAGAAAGGGACATCATGAAGTCTCTTTCATAACAAAACAAGAACAGTTCAGCCACAAGGGGTGCGCAATTCGTACCCATCTGCATACCCACAACTTGTCTAATTAATTTAGTAACCAATCATTTGTAAATATTGTCAAGTAGAAAGGTGAGAGCTTTACACGTTTTCTGACATGACTATAAAAAGTAGAAGTAAAACAAAGATCAGGAATTGATACAATTAACTTACTCCACCCATAAAAGACACCAAAGGGAAAGAAATACAAACATTAAGCGACCAGACCATAATGGAAACCCAAACAAAGGAAGGCCATAAGGACAGTTACTTTCCCACAAAATGGCCATATGGCCATCCAAAACCAAAAGACACAAGTGATACACACAGTAAGAAACAAACAACAACATAAATAAATCGCCACAGAAGAGCCGCCTTGGAACGGTCAATGGAAGATTTCCACTGGGGGGCTTAAATCGATTTTACGTGGCCACAATCCTCGCCCTTACTTCCGTCGCGATTTAGACAAATAATTTGTTCAGTCCGCATGAAGGCCTCCTAACTCATCAGTGCAACATCTCCGTGAACACAAAAATCAAAGAACCACAGAGGTGAGACAACGGTGATGACTCGACAGCAAGAAACCACTGAAATGCTGGAGCAAAAGAAAACCAACAGTTAGACTCCGATGAGCCCGACCAGAGACAGAGCATCAGGCACCAACCAACATTACCTTGAATTAGATCTCCCTAATTCTCAATAAGCCTTTACGTTGGAGCCGTCATAGAATCTGAGGCCTGACCCACCGGCCTCATATAATTTTGATGTTCTGTTCCTCAGAAATGAAAAAAAGAATTTTTTACATTACAGGCAAGAAAAAGGGAGTCTTCCCTATGAAATGTCCATTCAATTACCATCTGTGACACCAAAGGGAAAGAAACACAAACATGAAATGTCGGAAAGCCAAAAGGACAGTTACTTTCAAATAATATGGCATAATGTCTATCGAAAAATAATAATGTAAGCGCTATACACACTCAAAGACAAACCAAAAATAAACCGCAACAGAGGCACCGCCTTGGAACGGTCAGTGAAACGAATTCCACTGGAGTGGGGTGTGGGGGCGGTGGGGCTAAATAGATTTTACGCAGTTGCAATCCTCGCCCGTATTTCCGTCGCGATTTAGACAAATAATTTGTTCAGTCCGCATGAAGGCCTCGTAACTCATCAGCCAACATCTCCGAGAATACCAGGATTAGCTTTCCACGATGTATTGGTTACCAAAGCTTCATAAACGACAATACAAAGCCGGCTTTATTGCTAACTGTCTACTAAACTGTATAAAATTTTAAATTCGTGTCTCAACGCTATTAAGAATCGTGTTATTAGATATTGTGAAACAGTGTATGAAAGATCAGGAAAAGATTTGTTGTGGTCTATAAAGAATTTAGGTAAGGTACTAAATTATTTAAAGTTAAGAGATTTTCGAGTCTGTCTAGTCTGTCTTCATATGAGTTTTCCACTCTATACACAACTTTACCTCATAATCTGATAAAAGAAAAAATTACTAGTTTGATTGAAAGCACTTTTCAAGGAGAGAGGACGCTACTTTCCTTGCATGCAATGACAGACGCGCCTTCTTTACATCAGATTCAAATCTAAAAACGTATACATTTTGGTTGACAAACTATGTGTGACGCTTTATCTTATCTTTTAGATACTATTTATATTAGATTGGAACAACGGTACATAGACAAATCGTAGATATTCCAATTTGTCACTTTCTAGTCAAAGTCAAGCTGACATTATTGAATGTAGAAGTAAAACAAAAGTCAGGAATCGATACAATTAACTTACTCCACCCATCAAAGACACCAAAGGGAAAGAAACACAAACATGAAGCGACCATACCATAATGGAAACCTAAACAAAGGAAGGCCCTAAGGACAGTTACTTTCCCACAAAATGGCCAAATGACCATCCAACACACAGTAAGTAACAAACAACAACATAAATAATAAAAACCAAAAATGAGTTCCTTTAAGACCAATGAAAACATTCATAAGAACGAAAATGGGTCATACTACGTAGTCCCGGCCAACAAAGCCCCACCAGTGACCCTGCAACGATCCGGCAAAGAAAGCCAGAGGAAACATACTGCAATTTTGCGAATTTCGAATAGGCAGTCGATACAAAGACTTATATAAATCAAATCGGGGTCCAAACAGTTAAAAACCCGTCTAGAACATGAATCTAAACCAACAACCCATCTCCGATCTCTCAGAATATTCACGCTGATCTCAAAGGACCAAAAGTAAAATATAAACTGCACTATGGTTGATGTACGGGGAGACGTTTCACGGCCGCCACACGGCACAACACCAGCCGCAGCGAAGGCAAATAAAAACCAAAAATGAGTTCCTTTAAGACCAATGAAAACATTCATAAGAACAAAAATAGGTCATACTACGTAGTCCCGGCCAACAAAGCCCCACCAGTGACCCTGCAACAGGGAACCGCCTTGTCTAAATCGCGACGGAAGTAAGGGCGAGGATTGTGGCCACGTAAAATCGATTTAAGCCTCCCAGTGGAAATCTTCCACTGACCGTTCCAAGGCGGCTCTTCTGTGGCGATTTATTTATGTTGTTGTTTGTTACTTACTGTGTGTATCACTTTTGTCTTTTTTATTTTGGATGGCCATATGGCCATTTTGTGGGAAAGTAACTGTCCTTATGGCCTTCCTTTGTTTAGGTTTCCATTATGATCTTGTCGCTTAATGTTTGTATTTATTTCCCTTTGGTGTCTTTTATGGGTGGAGTAAGTTAATTGTATCAATTCCTGATCTTTGTTTTATTTCTACCTTAGAACGCTCAGTGGACAGAATTCCACTGGAGGGCTTGAGGCCTTTCTGACATTTAATCTTTATCAGTGTGTCTAAAACCTACAGTTTTGAAACCGAAACAGATGATTGGCAAGACCCGGCAAACACAGCACAACCACCTCCGTGCAAGCCTTTAACTCTACCTCAAGATATTTTAATGATCTTTTAAATATTGACAAACTAGAAGTGAAGGCAATGATCAGGAAACGATACAATTAACCAACAGCTCCCATCAGTGACACAAAAGGGAAAGAAAAACAAACATGACATAACAAAATCCTAATAAAACATCAATAACGGGAGGCCATAATGACAGTTACTTTCCCACAAAATGGCCAATAAGCTATCCAAAACAAAATAATATAAGCAATACACACTCTCAAAGACAAACATAACAAAAATAAACCGCGACAGAAGAACCGCCTATGAAAGATTAGTGAAACGAATTCCACTGGGTGGGGGTCGGGGGTTGGGGGAAGTCTGCAGGCATTGTGTTTGACCCAATCACCGTCTGACATTATACTTTCCACTTTAATCTCACGCCGGTGGATCGAGTTTCAGACTCCATGATGGCTTTGCTCGGGGCTGGAACTTTTATGTCTGTTGCTTGGGCGTACGGGGTTTAACTGTAACCCTTAAGTAATGGTCAACCAAATCTGAGCTTCAGTTAAACAAAGATAATAATTCTGATATCGAAGCCCTGTTTTTGTTTTTGCAGTTTAACATTTCAAGTAGTTTTGTTTCAACTAAAATTTAAGATAAGCGTGATGATTTTGATTTTGATATAGTTAAGATGGTGATATTCCTCGTTCGCAATCTTACGTTCTCAGCTTATTTGCTTCGTAAGAGTGTCAAATCATGTCGATGATTTTAACACTCGTAATAAAAGTATAACTGCTACACCAGGTGTATCGATAACCTTTGTAAAGCAATTTATAAGTATATCTCCGACACTTTCAATTAATTTCTAAATCTGAGTTTGGATTAAATAGACTTTTCTGCAGGGGATGTCAAAACCGAGCTTTATGGCGACATTGTATATAAATAAAAAATAATAAAAGGTAACCCTAACTTTTCGGCACAATTTCAGAAAATTATTAAACCAAACAAACGCAATGGATATTATATAAATGCTATTTAACAGTTTGCAGGCATTGTGTTTCACCCAATCACCGTCAGACATAATGTTTTCCTCTTTAATTGCCCGCCGATGGGTCGGGATTAAGACTCCATGATTTCTTTGGTCGAAGCTGGAACGTTTGTTTCTGTTGCTTGGTCCAACGGGGTTCAACTGTGGGGATTTCGTTTGATCATGTGGTTATGTGGCGTTGAGTTCAGCACCGGATGGCACAGCGCGTTACTTTCGAGTCTTCAGCCTTGTGTCAGCTAGGCTTATTTTTGGATGGTGATGTTCCTCGTGCGCCATCCTATGGCGTTTATATTTCGCAATTAATTCGATTTCCTAGAGTGTGTAGTCATGTAACTGACTTCAACACTCGTAATAAATTATTAACGGCTAAACTTCTTCATCAGGGTTATCGGTACCATAAACTACGCAAAGCTTTTTCAAAATTTTATAGAAGCCATTCTGATTTAATTTCAAAATTCAATATTGGACTTAAATCTCTTCTGCAACAAGGTCTATCGGAACCCGAATTTTATGGTGACTTAGTATATAAATTCAGAAAAATATATAACCGCAATGACTTCAGCACCCAATTTCGTAAAATCATTCTTCGATATAAAAAGATTGGGTACAACATGGATATTATACGACAGACTGCATGCATGGTAGTTAACCCAATCACGGTCGGCAACTTTGCTTCCCTCTTTAATTGCACGCCGGTGGGTCAGGCCTCAGATTCTATGACGGCTCCAACGTAAAGGCTTATTGAAAATTAAAGAGATAATGTTGGTTGGTGCCTGATGCTCTGTCTCTGGTCGGGCTCTTCGGAGTCTAACTGTTGGTTCTCTTTTGCTCCAGCATTTCAGTGGTTTCTTGCTGTCGAGTCCTCACCGTTGTCTCACCTCTGTGGTTCTTTGATTTCTGTGTTCACGGAGATGTTGCACTGATGAGTTAGGAGGCCTTCATGCGGACTGAACAAATTATTTGTCTAAATCGCGACGGAAGTAAGGGCGAGGATTGTGGCCACGTAAAATCGATTTAAGCCCCCCAGTGGAAATCTTCCACTGACCGTTCCAAGGCGGCTCTTCTGTGGCGATTTATTTATGTTGTTGTTTGTTACTTACTGTGTGTATCACTTGTGTCTTTTAATTTTGGATGGCCATATGGCCATTTTGTGGGAAAGTAACTGTCCATATGGCCTTCCTTTGTTTAGGTTTCCATTATGGTCTGGTCGCTTAATGTTTGTATTTCTTTCCCTTTGGTGTCTTTTATGGATGGAGTAAGTTAATTGTATCAATTCCTGATCTTTGTTTTACTTCTACTTTTAATTGTGATTTCTATGTTTACCGAGTTGAATCATCGACGTGTTAGAAAACCTTCACGCAGTCAAAACAAATGCTTGTTTGAACTAAAGCAAGTGAGGGTGAGAGTTGAGATCCCGTAAAGTTATCTTAAACCCACTAGTATTTTAACTCACCGTTCCAAGTCCGGTTCCTTCATGTTTTGTGTTAGTGATTCTGATTTTGTACCTAATTGTATATGATTTTACGTTGAAGGTTTTGATTCTTCGCAATTCTAGATTGTTCATTTTAGTTACGTTAGTCCTTCTAGTTTAATGTTTGTCATGTTGGTGATTCTGATTCTTTCCACCATTATTTTAATTGCGAAAGAGCTACTGACTCGGTTTGCCTGTTGTCCGTTTTGTTCACTGGCGCCAGTCCATTTTTTCGACTTTTTTTCCCTAGTGATATTGTGGGAATAATTTGGGATCTGATTGTATCAGTTCCTGATTGTTTCTCTTTTTTAATTATCAAACTCCAAAAACGAACAGCACGCATTTTTAAATGCATCTATTGATACACCATCATCTGATATGAGTAAAAAGCTTGCCATGGCTGGGACACCGTACCTGGACGTCATAACTTTAACAATGTTCAAGAAAGGGTTATCGTTTGGAAGCAAGGAATGCACCACAGGACTGGAAAATATGGAGTGTACATCTTTCCTGGGCCAGACTAGCTAGTTTCGGCCAATTAGGCCTCATCAGTGACCCTCAGATATTTTTAAAATTCCACAATGGAATCAATGATCCTAAAGGACAAGAAAATATAAACTTCGCTATGATGTAGGGCAGGGAGACTTTTTACGGCCGCCACACATTCCCAGACACCATATGTAGTGACGTTAAATAAGTCAGTTTTGAGATATAAGGCATTAAATAAAATGACACCTCCATACATATCTGCACTTATAACCCCTGTGTCTCAGATTCATAGTCGTACGCTAAGGCCAACAACAGACGGCTGGCTCTTTAGCAGTCTCTAGATCATATGCGACAACATTTGATGGAGCTGTCTCATGTTTCGCACCCAGAATATGGAAACAATTGCCAGAATCCGTTAGAAAAACAACATCTCTAAATGGTTTTAAGCGTTAAGTTAAAGAGTATTTTAGCAAATATTGATACGAGTTTTCTGCCAGGTGGTACTGTGAAATAATCTATTCAGGATGTTACAATTTTTGTACACCTGCCTTTTTTATTTTTATGAAAGTTTTAAAGGCATATATCGTTATGTTATGTGACACATATTTAGTTACGTTATGTTCTGCTTCTGCAACAAGGTATATCGGGACCCGAATTTTATGGTGACTTAGTATATAAATTCAGAAAAATATATTACAGCAATGGCATCAGCACCGAATTTCGTAAAATCATTCTTCGATATAAAAAGATTGGGTACGACATAAATGTTATACGACAGACTGCATGCATGGCAGTAAACCCAATCCGGGTTGACAACTTTGCTTCCCTCTTTAATTGTACGCCGGTGGGTCAGGCCTCAGATTCTATGACGGTTTCAGCGTAAAGGCTTATGTTGGTTGGTACCTGATACTCTGTCACTGATCGGACCCATCGGAGTCTAACTGTTGGTTTTCTTTTGCTCCAGCATTTCAGTGGTTTCTTGCTGTCGAGTCCTCGCCGTTGTTTCATCTCTGTAGGTGTTTGATTTTGTGTTCACGAAGTTAGGAGGCCTTCATGCGGACTGAACAAATTATTTTTCTTAATCGCGACAGAAGTAAGGGCGAGGATTGTGGCCACGTAAACCGATTTCAGCCCCCAGTGGAATTCGTTTCTGCTGACCGTTCCAAGGCGGTTCTTCTGTCGCGGTTTATTTTTGTTATGGTTTCTCTTTGGGTGTTTGTGTCGCTTTTATTATTTTATTTGGGATAGCCTATTGGCCATGTTTATGGGAAAGTGACTGTCCTTTTGGCTTTTGCTATTGATGTTTCCATTAGGGTCTGTTGTTTCATGTTTGTGTTTCTTTCCCTTTGGTGTCCTTGATGGGAGCTGTGGGTTAATTGTATCGATTCCTGATCATTTTCCCACTTCTACAATACAAATAAACGATTTATATCGACTATAGGTCTGTTGTTTCATGTTTGTTTTTCTTTCCCTCTGGTTTCTCTGATGGGAGCTGTGGGTTGATTGTATCGATTCCTGACCATTGCCTCCACTTCTATTTTTATACGCTCGCGCATATATTAAATATGGCGTTAAAAGCAGGCATAATCATTTTATCCTTATAGAATGTGCAATTATGCTTTGTCTTATCTTGTTTTCTTTCTTTATATTTATATATGTATATAGTTACGCCTAGAGGGTCGCAAGGTGAAATAACTTGTAAGCTAACTGTGAAACCCTCCTAAAATATTGCGTAACTAAACATAAATTAAAAAAAAAAATAGCGCTACATTATGTCTCAATTTTCTATTCTCATGTCTTATTGCCATCAACAAGCATGCATTTTATATTAATATTACAACAAAATTGAAATGAAGGCAGTGATGAGGAATCGATACAATTAACCAACACCACCCATCAGAGACACCAAAGAGGAGAAAACAAAAACATTAAATTACTAGATGGGTGGAGTAAGTTAATTGTATCGATTCCTGATCTTTGTTTTACTTCTACTTTACTAGACCCTAATGGAAACATCAATCGCGTAAAGTCGAAATGTCAGTTACTTTCCCACAAAATGGCCAAATGACTATCCAAAAACAAAAATAAATAAGTGATACACACACTCAAAGAAAAACCATAACAAAAATAAACCGCGGCAGAAGACCCACCCTGGAACGGTCAGTGATAAGAACAAGGACAAATCTGTTTTGGTCTTAACTAAATCGAGACGTTTTGGTGCATTTAGTCTCTCTACGTATGATCTTTTCACGCTTTAGACTACATTAATAATTTTAAAGAGACTGATTATTTGTTTTTTTTTAATTAAATCGTCATTCAATTGAGGAGATTCCCTCTATTTGGCGTGTTATGTAAGAAATGTTTTTGTTGCTTTGTTCACTTTCGAAGAGCATAAAAAGTGCACATAGTGGTCATGTCAGAAAGTGTGTAAAGCTCTAACCTTTATGCTTGACAATAATTATGTAGTATTTGGTACTACGTTAATTAGACAACTTGTGTGAATGCCGATGGGCACAAATTCCGAACCCCTTGTGGTAGATTAATTAAAGAGTCGTCAAAAAGTCTCTTTCTATTGAAAAAGCAATCTGAATTTATTGAACGTTTCAGCTGGACTTCTAAATATTTTGACTCACATTTATCTATTTTAAAATGATCTAAGTGGTGTCGACGGGGATGTGAAACATCAGTTCAAACAAAAGTTGAGTTTGTTTCATGCAAAATTTATTAAAAACGCGATTATTGTGATTTTGAAGTTACAAATTGTACATCCTACATTGTTTATACATCGCAATTAATTCGGTTCGACGGAGTGTGTAGTTTTATCACTGACTACAAGACCCACATTAAAATTAACTGCTAAATTTCTTATTCAGGGTTATGGGCATCATTAGCTTGGCATAACCTTGCCTATGTTTTATAAACGTCTTTTCAATTAAGTTTCAAAATTCAACTTCGTCCGTAACAAGGCCTTTGGGAACCTGAATTCAATGGTGACTAAGTATACACATTAAGCAAAATGTAATCTTGCCATGAATTCAGTACCCTATTTTATAAAATGATTCTTCGATATAAAAAAGATTGCGAATAATATAAGCTTCCCTTTTTAATTAAACGGCGGCGGGTCGGATTTCGGACTCTATGACAGCTGCGAACAAAAGGGGATTTAAAATTGTTTTATGTAATGTCGGCTGAAACCTGATGCTCTATTTCTGGTTGGGCCCACCTGAAACCAACTATTGGTTGTCTTGTGCTCCGGCATTTCAGTTATTTCATTTCGTCTAGTCCTCATTGTTGCGTTATCTCTGATTTCTTTTTAATTTTATATTCTCGTAGATATTGCACTGATGAGTTAGAAGTCCTTCGTGCGACCTGCACAAACTATTTGGGCCCCGTCAAGCGATTTTGGTACGTATCACGTATGCGAGCAGCGAAGGTTCAGGCGAGCCTGCGCATCCGCGCAGTCTCGCCATAACCTTTGCTGCTCGCTCATACAAGCAGTGAATCAAGAGGAACCTTCAGTCAAAAAGTCATATCCCTGGCCCCTCTGAATGGCTGGGCATGCGCAGTTAAAATTTGTCATGACGGAATGCTCGAAGACACAAATTCGCTTGGCGGGGCTCATTTATCCAAACCACAACAGAACCAAGGACGGGGATTGTGCCCCCCCCCCCCCCCCCCACACACACACACACACACACCAACACACATAAACTCAGAAAAAATTACTGACCGTTGAATTCCGGTTCTCTGTTGTGTTTTTTATTATTATTTTATAGTTCGCCTTTGCATGTGTGTATTGCTGCTATACTTTTATGGTGGATAGCCTTTTGGCCATTTCAATGCAAAATTTGTTTGTTTGTTGTTGTTTTTTTTGTATTGGAGTTTAACGGCCCAGTCAACACTATTGTGTGCCATTTTTGAGCCGGTCAGTTTACCTTTCCACACTTTTCCTGGGCAGGCTTTTACGTAAGCGGTTAACCAGTACAGTGCATATTCTTTCACCAGAAGGTATCGAACCCGCGTCCTCCTGATCACCAGTCAGACCCGCATCAGACTGAACTACAGAGACCGGTTTCAATGGAAAGTAACTTGTCCTTTTTGGCTGTCCGCTTGTGACGTTTTCATGACGGTTGTGTTTTTTATTTCCTTCTGGCGTCTTGGATAGGAGGCGTAAGGTATTTGTATCATTTCCTGAGCAATGTCATCACTTCTAGCCTGATTGCATGGTCCTGATGTCAATTCAAGAGGCTTCATTTTGGCCAAAAGGTGTTTGTCAGCACGCTGCCAAGTGAACAAACTGATGGGATGTCTTGGCTAATTGCATCGATTCCTGATCATTGCGTTCACTTTTTAAACGAGTTTTGCTCAAGTTTGGTAGAATATATTACTGCAATCTGCCAATGATTTGATTAGGTTTGAACCAAAGATGCTTTTCTGTGCCCTTTCTGGTGGACGATGAATATTTTGCCTTGATCTCATTTCCAAGATCACAGGTTCCCCAAAGCTATCCAATGCAGGCCTTAAAATAGCTTAGCTGCACCTCAGCTCCTGAATTGATTGATAAATTGTGATACAACCGTAATTTGGTGCATTTTGGTTGGCACGAACTCATTTATAGCTCAAGACGTATAAGACGTTCAAATATGGGCCAAAAATAGTTTTACTACACCAAAATTCGGATTTCCTAACCGAATGTATGCCTTGTAGTAACATCTGGTAAATAAATCACTGCAAACTACCAAACGCTTGATCCAATAATGATGACCTTAACGTAAGTTTCAAGGACAAACTAGGGCAAACATCTCCTTTATCAGTGCATGGATTTCGTCAGTTTGGTGTTATATAGCGCTTCAAGATATAAAAGGCTTTGTTTCATCTCGGTAGTTTTTTTTTATTTGTATGTTCTCGGAGATTTTATACTGATGAGTTAGTAAAAGCCTTCATGCGGACTAAACACTATTAGTGTATACCGCGACAGAGGTATGGGCGGCGAGGATTGTGGCCATGTAAAATCGATTTAAGCCCCCCAAGTGGAATTCTTTCCACTGGCCATTCCAAGGCGGTTCTTCTGTGGCGGTTTATTTATGTTGTTGTTTGTTACTTACTGTGTGTATCACTTGTTTCTTTTTGTTTTGGATGGCCATTTGGCCATTTTGTGGGAAAGTAACTGTCCTTTTGGCCTTCCTTTGTTTAGGTTTTCATTATGGTCTGATCGCTTCATGTTTGTGTTTCTTTCCCTTTGGTGTCTTTGATGGGTGTAGTAAGTTAATTGTACCGATTCCTGATCTTTGATTTACTTCTACTTTGATTATATTTTAGTGTACTTCACCTAAATTTCAAGGTCCAACGATTCTTCAGTTTTTGCTTGTACATGAATATACCTTATCTCTTGAATCAATAAATGAATTCTCATCGCGAAAACACGCCTATATAATTTTGACCCCCTTGAACACCCACTTTTATATAGTAAAACTGGGGTTTCCGGGGGGGTATACCTTATATTTTATTATTTCTGCTCTGAAATATAGATTGTGGGTACTTGTTAGAACCGCCTCGAGGTTTAAATTTAATCTAAATTTTGAGCAGAAATAAGAAAAATATCACAATTTTTTCATCATAGAATTTTTATTTTTTCGGCGATAAAGGTGGCAATGTATTTGTATAGGCGTGTTTGCGTAATGTGGCGAAATCGGTACAGTAAATTCTAGCACCATAACAAAATAGAAAGTTATGATCAGGAAGAGATACAACTAACCCCAGCAGAGACACCAAAGGAAAAGAATAACAAACATTAAACAAGAAAGCAGTCTGAGGGACGGCCAAATCCCCCGCCGCATTTTGTATCAAGGCTCAATTTTGTGACCTTCACCTGTGACCTTTACCTTAATTTGGAATGGTTTATTCATTGGTTCTGCACATCAGATCACTGAGGGGGATATTTGATGAAAGTTTAATGAAAATCTTTCCAGGGATAAAAGAGATACGGATTGGACACAAAATACGAAGTTTCAAAATCGTGACCTTCAACTGTGACCTTGACCTGGTGTCGGCATGATTCATTTATGAACTCTGCACATGAGCTCATTGAGGGGGATATTTGACCAAAGTTTAATGAAAACCCTTTGAGGAGTAAAGGATACGGACACAAAATTCCAACTTTTATGACCTTCAAATGTGATCTTGGCCTTGAGTCGGCATGTTTCATTTATGGGTTCTGCACATCAGCTTACTGAGGGGAATAAATGACCAAAGCTTAATGAGAATATTTGCAGGGGTAAAGAAGATATGGAACGGACATAAAATCCAAAGTTTCAAACACTTGACCTTCAGATGTGACCTTGAAATTGAGTTGGCATGGTTCATTTATGGGTTCTGCACATCAGCTCACTGAGAAGAATACTTGACCAAAGTTTAATGAAAATCCTTCGAAGGGTAAAGGAGATATGGAACGGACACAAAATTGCAAGTTTCAAACTCGTAACCTTCAACTGTGACCTTGAACATGAGTCGGTATGGTTCCTGTATGGGTTCTGCACATCAGCTCACTAAGACGAATAATTGCCCAAAGATTATGAAAATCTATCAAGGGTTCAGGAGATATGGAGCGGACAAGAAAGTGTTAAGGACAGACAGATGGAGAGACGGATGGATAGACGAAGGCCATTCCTATAATCCCCGCTCAGCTTCGCAGCGGGGGATTAATAACTAGACCCTTAATGAAAACATCAATAGCGGGAAGCCAAAAGGACAGTTGCTTTCCCACAAAATAGCCAATCAGTTATCCAAACAAAAAGGAATTAAGCGATATGCACACTAAAGACAAACAATGAAAAGAATAAAAAATAAACCGCGACATAAGAACCGCCTTGGAACGGTTAGTATAAAACATTCCACTGGGGGGGTTTAAATCGATTTTACCCGGCCGCAATCCTCGCTTTTGATTCCGTCAAACAAATTACTTGTCCAAATCGTGACGGCAGTATGGGCGAGGATTGCAGCAGCGTTAAGTCGATTTAAACCCCCCAGTGGAATTTGTTTGCCTGAACGTTCCAAGGCGGTTCTTCTGTCGCGGTTTATTTTTGTTACGGTTTGTGTTTGAGTGTGTGTATCGCTTATGTTATTGTCTATTACTAGCCAACTGGCCATTTTGTGGGAAAGTAACTGTACTTTTGGCTTTCCGTTATTGATGTTTCCATTAGGGTCTAGTTATTTCATTTTTGTGTTTCTTTCACTTAAGATGTCTCTGGTTGGAGCTGTGGGTTCATTGTATCGATTCCTGAGCATTGCCGTCACTTTTATTTTTCCTAATTTTACATTTTTTGACTTTGTCCTATTTTGCATGGCCATATACTTGTTTTGGTAATATTTGTGGTTTGGGGACACAGATTTCTTCTGAAAACATTTCAAGTTCAACGTATCATTTTAGTAATATGTGGTTGGTACACGGTAATGCGAAAAGAACATTAATTTATAATAAAGACAAGATTTAGTGTCGTGTCTGTTAAATTACTTAAATGACATTGCGTATTAATCTTGAAATGACGCCATTGTGAAATACAAACTGATATGTGCCAAAACAACTAAAACGTAACTGAACGTTTGCACAATGCGATCAGTCTCATCCATGGTAGTAACAGACGAACGGAATGGCAGAAGGGGTTCATAACCCTGAATCGTTTTAAAGATGCGCAGATGGCCAAGTGAGCCAAATATTTCGTAGAGTTAAAGTCATTTTGTTGGTTTCGCTGAAGCTGCACGAAACAAAAAATACAAAAGCGACTTGTTTTTGATATGACGCATGGGTACCGTCAAGCGATTTTGGTACTTATCGCATATGCGAACAGCGAAGGTTCAGGCGAGCCTGCGCATCCGCGCAGTCTCACCAGAACCTTCGCTGCTCGCTCATACAAGCAGTGAATCAAGAAGAACCTTCAGACAGAATGCCATATCCCTGGCCCCTCTGAATGGCTGGGCATGCGCAGTTAAAATTTGTCATGACGGAATGCTCGAAGACACAAATTCGCTTGGCGGGGCTCACATCATCTTGGCTTGTCAGCCTTGTGTATTTACCGAGGGCGTTTACTTCAGCTTTTCACATACCTGTCAACGCAAAAACTATGAAACCATAAGCTTCGTCACGAATATATTTTCGCGCTACCCATCCTGCACTCAAATGCGTGGATGCATTCGCAAAAACGCTTAGCTTTGTATGCGAACAACGCATGCTCAGGTAAAGTTGAGAGCATGCGCAGTCTCGACACAGTGATCGTTTGCTTTTTGCACTCTATAAAAACGCGACACATCGACACATAAATGAAGTTGTGTACAGTAAACCATGATTTTTACGAGCTCAGCATTTCCAAACGAAAAAAAGGAGAAAGAATCTCCATTAAATGGTCGCTATTATAAGTAACTACAATAATTGTCATTTGCATTATGATTACACATCCTTGAGGCATAGCGCATTTTTTCTTATCCCAAACATGACTACTTTTCTGATAAAATGATGTGTTATTTTTCTTAATTTTACTCCAAACACAGGGTATGGTTGCTTCTTAGGCAGTTCTAACCAGTACCCATAACCTATGTCTTGGAGCAGAAACAAGAAATATGTATACCCTCATACGCACCAGTTTTCTCTATACAAATTGAAGTTTAGAGGGGTGTTAAATTCCACGGACTTGTTCATGTGATTGCAAGAATCTCCATTAAATGGTCGCTATGTAACAACAAGTATTGTCATTTGGGCCACTTCAAGTAGCGGGCATATGCACGTAGCGAAGTCTCTAAACCTAGACAGAATTATAAGATTCTTGCACACAAGATAAGGAAATCCCAGGTTGTTGTCTGGGATAGAAATTATGCTCTTTCTCTGATGTTTTTACCCAGGGACTGGGTAAAAATCGAATATTCTCACGTGTTTGATATACATTGATTGATTACGACCTCATATGCACCATCGTCAAGGTTGGCGTCACGGCATGCTACATGACGTCACTAAATATCACATCATTGCCATCAAAATATGGCGGACGGCGGCAACCGAAGTGGCTGCATTATTAAAAATCCATGCTCAGCTATTAAAGGAATGCAAGCAAAAGTATCTAACATGGGCATGAGGGGTGGATAGAAAATCCGTCCCTCGGATTACAGTACGGCATCACTAGACACGCCCCGTCATGCTGGACTGTGGCCCTCGGAACGGAATTTTTCTATCCACCCCTCACATCCATGTAAGATTCTTATAATAATAAGAATCTAATACATGGGTGTGAGGGGTGGATCGAAAAATTCGTGCCGTGAATAACTGTCCGGCATCACGAGACTTGCCGAGTGATGCCGGACAGTGATCTTGAGGGGCGGATTTTATCAATCCCTCACACCTCTCCGGAACACTATCCGGCATCACTCGGCAAGCCTCGTGAACCCGGATGGTGGCCCTTGGGACGGATTTTAACTACCCCTTACACCCATGTTAGTTTTAATTTTCTTGCACACTTTTCATTTCTGAGATTGGATTTATTAATGCAGTCACTTCGATTGTCGAAATCTCGTGCATTTTGATGACATAATACAGCGTTTTAGCATCACTGTTCGTGCATTGACGTCAAAATAACGACGGTGTACGTTACGTCATATTCAAGCAGCGCACATCATACACGTGAAAATTCTCGGTTGCAATCCTATCCATGGTTAAATAAAACTTGGGTAGGATTAGAATTTCTATCCCCAGGTCTCTGGTCGGGCCAATTGGAGTCTAACTGTTGGTTTTCTTTTGCTCCAGCATTTCAGTGGTTTCTTGCAGTCGAGTCCTCATCCTTGTGTCATCTCTGTGGTTGTTTCATTTTTGTGTTCACGGAGATGTTGCAGTGATGAGTTAGGAGGCCTTCACGAGGACTGAACAAAGTATTTGTCTAAACGGCGACGAAGTTAGGGCGAGGATTGTGGCCACGTCAAATCGATGTAAGACCCCCCCCCCCCCCACACCTCCCGAGGAATTCGTTTCCGCTAACCGTTCCAAGGCGGTTCTTATGTTGCGGTTTATTTTTGTTATGGTTTGTCTTTGGGTGTTTGTGTCACTTATATTATTTTATTTTGGATAACCCATTGACCATTTTGTGGGTAAGTAACTGTCCTTTTACCCACAAAATGGTCACAAACTGTTTTCCCCCCCCCCCCCCGTGGAATTCGTTTCAAGGCGGTTCTTCTGTCAAGGATTTTATTTGTTATGGATTGTCTTTGGGTGTTTGTGTCGCTTATATTATTTTATTTTGGATAGCCTATTTGACATTTTGTGAGAAAAAAACTGTCGTTTTGGCTTTGATGTTTGTTTTTCTTTCCCTATGGTGTCTCGGATGGAAGCTGCTGGTTAATTGTATCGATTCCTGATCATTAGCTCCACTTCTATTAAGTACAGGATTTCATTATCTGGTGTGCAAGAAAATAGTATCCCCGCTGTCTGAGTCAAGAAGATGTCGGTCTATGGCTATCTATATAACGTGCAGCGAAGACCACGAGTCTTCTCTGCGCTGACCGCACTTGCTAGAAGACCCCTTTTCGTTTGGTGCAGCCCTTTTTAGGGGAATGGAACACCTGGCAGATTTTCCGCCATCTTTCAAAGGGAGACAACTTCCGTGACTTCCTGTTCGCTTTTCTATACACTCTGCTCCGCAGGAAAAGCGGTCGACTCTTAAAGGAAAGAATTTGTTCCTTAGGAGTAAATTCTTTAAAGAGTTGACCCCTGTTGGCATGGGATACAAGTATACTTTTGAAGGAGCTTTTTTCCCAAGAAGAAGCCTCCGTTGTGTAGTGGTTATGCTACTCGCCTTGTAAACCGGGGGCCGCAGGATCGATCCCCGGCTTCTCCAGACTTTCGGAGGAGTCTTTAAACCGTCTCCGTATGACCTAAGCTGTTGGTGGGACGTAAAACTCAAATACTTTCTCACTCACTCCTCCCTAGAAGGTGTATCCATTCCCCTTAAGCAATAGAAAATACAAAAGCAAATAAATGGACGCCCACTTATATTTTTCTCGACTTTCATTACCGAATCGGCAATGCTACTTTATGTCATTAAAAGCGAATAAATGTTAAGAGACAATACTTCTTCGTATGGTAGATTTTCGGTGGTGATCCCCTTTTAAACTAGCACACACGTGCAGGTGCATGAATTTAGGTTCTTTATTAATTACGAAAACGCCCTAATGATGACGTACTGGGCTCAATTGTTCAAACTGATGTCTACACAATTCGGTCGAGTTGTCAGTCGACAGCAAGTTACAGAGCACAGTAGCTTTACGAACTTGATGACCACGTGATTATGACCGTGTAACGGTTATTTATGTAAAACAGCCTCGTTATTTTATCGACGTCAGAGTGCTTATATCTGTACATCACGAAAAAACGCCGCGTTCCGGCTTGTCTGATTTGGGTCCGCACCGTTTCACGATTCCAGTTCCGGTTCTATAGATAGCCTTCTTACGCAACACTCTGACCACGCAGCTACTTTTTTTTGTAAATAACCGTTAGTCTGACTGTTCAGTGTTAGTCACGTGGACTTTAGCTCTGTAAATCTTTTAGGCTTAGTAACTTTGGGTCGATTGACAAACAATCGACTCTTGAGTCGATTGATTATAGACCCAATTAAATAGACTTCGCGATACTTGCGTGTACTTTATTTTCATTAGGCTATGTTTATCACCTTTATTATATAGGCGCAAACCTCCAAAACGGCATCACAGTGTCAGATATAACTGAAGACGACACATTCTATAATAATGATTTAATCTATCTAGGAGTATGGAATATCCCACGTATTACAACAAGTTAGAGTGGCCCTTTCCAATAATATGGGTATCAGGTTTGTTTTTGTGTGTGGCAACTTTTCTTTATGCCAACTGTAGACCCAGATCGGACGCCGCGTTCTTGTTCTGTACTGTTAGCCAGTGTCCAAAAAAGGCCGCTAGGCATACATGTATATGGGTTAAGGCGTGGCTAAGTTTATTCTAACCATATTTATTTCATTTATTTATATACATTTTATTTAAGAGGGTAAAACATATTTAGCCACAGTTGGCTATTCTACCATGTGGCCCTCTGTAAAATCATAACAGTATATACATGACCTATATATATACATAATAATAATAATAATAATAATAATAATAATAATAATAATAAAAAACATACCACACTGTTTTTGGATTATAGCAGATGATGGCTCTATGCTAGTGTAAAAATACTTGCAAGTTTAAGCATTCGAGCCCGAGGCTCAGGCTTCATGAGATAAAAGACAAAAAAACATTCTCTCGAGCCCGAATACAGATCTTGGTATAAGAGAATATGGCGTAGCACAGAAAAATAATAGGCCGCGTAATATCTAAAAATGTCTTTAAAATTATATTAAAAAAGTACATGTAACTGATTTTAAGCATGATAAAAGAACATTTTTTGCCCACATTATAACTTAAAGAACTTTTTTAAGACTGTTTTTAAAAATGTTTAATGATGAATCATTTCTAACAGCGGCTGGGAGCGAGTTCCTCAGTCTTGGAGCTGATGTCGAGAAGGGCTTGTCATAGAACGAGGTCCTTGACCTTGGAACCGCCAATGTGCCATTAACTGAAGATCTCAAACTGCGACAATGGGTCTCAGATATTGGCCTAAGCAGGTTCGTAATGTATTCGGTTGTTTGTTGATGTAAGGCTTTGTAAGTCAACACATCTTTATTGTACGTCAATCTCTTATCTATAGGGTGCCAACCTAACTCATGAAACATTACAGCAGATGGTGTATTAAAATCGGTGTGCAGGATGATGCGGGCGGCACGTTCTTGCAAGTTTAGTATTCGGTCTAATTTAGTTGACGATGTGCCTGACCACGCTACTGACCCAAAGTCGATAAGAAGCAGTATATAATTCTGGTAAAATTTCTTAAGAGTTTCAGTTGATACGTTTTGTTTGTTTGTTTGATTTGAGGTTTAACGTCCCCGTAAACACTGTACAGGTCATTTTGGAGACGTTGCTTCCAATTTTGTGGGACTTTTACCCGACATTGAGATGAAATGACATCTCAAGCCCCGTCGCCCAATGAAACCAATAGGGTTTATTAACATGGACGGTCTGCCTCGCACCGCGGTACTGGACAGGCTTAGATCCTCTAAGCGGTTTACCAGTACTAGTGTGCGGGCCGGATTCAGCTCTGCGTGGAAGCATCGTGCAGCCCATATATTTCTTCAAGCCCCTATGGGCAGGGGCTTTTCAGTTGATACGTAATTAGCTAGTTGACGTAAAAGTAAGATCTTAGAGGAAAGAGCGGCACACAGTTTGTCAATATGGGCCGACCATGTAAGCTTGTCGTCAGTGGTCAGGCCCAATAGTTTCTGCTGAGGGACATTTTTAATAAGGTTTTCGGCAATTTTCAAGTGAACATGAGGAGAATTATGCAATTTATGCCTTGAACCTTTGGTCATACAAGTTGTTTTGCAGAAGTGCACATGCATTTTATTCTGTCTGCCCCATGTAATGACATTGTTGCCATCTGTCTGTAAGCTATATTCAGCATCTGGCAAAGTGTAACTTTGTGTGTGAAACGTCGCATCGTCAGCTTACAGGTCTGGTAAACAAAAGTTCATGAAAAATGGCAGGTCGTTAATAAATAAAATGAACAGCGAAGGACCTAGGATAGATCCATGCGGCACGCCAGATTTTACCTCTGTAAATGCAGAAAGACCTTTGTCAGTATTAACTGCCTGCCTATGATGGCAGATAATAGATATAACTGCCCCGCTCATCGGGGCTTGAAGAAATAGATGGGCTGCATAATGCTTCCACGCAGAGCTGAAACGCTTTAATGTGGCGGTTCTTATGAGCACCAACAACATATGTTTGAAGTATTTTTCTAAAGAAACTTTGTACTCCTTTTCTTGTTTATCATAAACAAGAAATGGAGTTCAAAGTTTCTTCAGAAAAGTAATCATTTTGGAGATACTATATCACACTGGTGTGTTATGGTAATGAGTCTTGACATTTAAGAAATAATCTCCACGTACCGTGTGTTATCGTGATTAACACACGGTGTTGGAGGGCAGCTTGCGAAATATTAATTCACGACGGCGAAGCCGGAGTGAATTAATATTCGCATCTGCCCGACGACACCGTGTGTTAATCACGATAACATACCGGGTGCGTGGAAATTATTTCGATTCTAACATGATGCTAAACTGAAATACAGTAGTAACAAAGCGTTATCTTGGGGACTATTTTGCAGCGGATGTCGACAGAAGGAAATGTTTACATGCAACGTCACGATGACGCCAAATTGCACGCACCACGTTGACGACGTGAATTATCGCATATATTTGCAAACGCTGACGTTTCCACTGGGTTCAATGGGAAAACGTTAACGTCATGTTAGAATAAACGGTTAAAGGGCATACGATTAACATGAATAAAGGTTGTGTTCATGACTTGTCCAGAGTAAATTTTTCCTTTTATCAGATATATTTGTCCTTGTGTTAAGTGACATATAACCGTCTCCAACATCACATTAATCAAATCAACTGACAGCAAGATACAGGCACATAGAATAAAGATGATATTAACCTCATTTTTACGGCAAACCCCCAAGCAAACGCTGCAAGCCAGTGCAGAAAATGGTATCTGATCAGGACCTTCAATGACTGATAAAAAACAACAACAAAAAAAAAAAAAAAAAAAAAAAAAACAACTGACATTCCTAAATGAATTTCAAATAAGAAACAAAAAACAGAAACACACAAAAAAAAAAAATAAATAAATAAATAAATAAATAATAATAATAATCGACCTTATATATAGAGGGTAACACATTTAGTACTAGTACTAATCATTCGTGTGGCCCTCTTTTCCTGGGTAGGAACCAGTACTAAGCAATGTGGATAAAGTCTCTTGCTGAAGGAAACAACACTTGACGCTTGCGAGGATCGAACCGATCTCAAATCCGATGCTTTACAACTGCAACACAGCGCTCGGATAAATAAATAAATACATTTAAAAAAAATAGATTCCTACTGTAGGTGACACTGGAATATTCTATTCAGTACGAGCGGTCTTACATTGAGAATGTTATCCATCAAGTTAATAAGTCCGTGAAATGAAGACCCCCTATTCCCCACTTTATATCTAGAAAACTGGGGTTTACTGGGGGTATACATTATTTATCTTATTTCTGCTCCTAAACATAGGTTGTGGGTACTCGTTAGAACCGTCTCAATGAGGCGGTTCTAACGAGCACCCATAACCTATGTTTGGAGTATAAATAAGAAAAATATCTCAAATATTCATCGGGAAAGTAGCCAGTTTGGAGATATGAAAGAATGCACAATGTCATACGGGTGTGTTATCGAAATATGAATCTGAGTTTGATTGATTGTTTGTTTGAGGTATATTGTACCCGTCAACATTGTATAGCTCGTTTTGGAGACGTTGCTTCCAATTGTGTGGGAATTTTACCCGACATTGAAATGACATCACAAGCCTTGCAGCCCAATGAAACAAATAGGGTTTATATTCATGGATGGCCAGCTTCTCATCACTTTTCCTGATCCCAATGCTGCCTTAGCGCCATACGAGGTGTGTATTGTGCGATTTCAGCTCTGCGTGGAAACATCATCCAGCCCATCTATTTCTTCAAGCCCCGATTGGCGGGGACGATCTGAGATAGCTCATACTAAAACACTTAAAAATGGATCTTACGATTAAGACCTGACCCAAAGCATCACAAAATCAAGCCTATATTATTCTGACCCCTCAAACCCCACTTTTATATAGTAAAACTGGGGTTTACAGGGGTAAAACTGATGTTTCCTATTTCTGCTCTAAAATATAGATTGTCGGTACTCGTTAGAACCGCCTCAAGGTTAGAACCGCCTCCTTGAGGCGGTTCTAACGTGTACCAACAATCTATATTTTGAGCAGAAATAAGAAAAATATCCCAATTTTTCATCTTAAAATTTTCGATTTTTGGCGGTGAAATTTACAATGTATTTGTATAGACGTGTTTTCGTAATGGTTTTAAAACATTCTTGATGCTCACCTCACTTGAGCATGAATTTTATCCTGCTTATTAATGTTGAAATTCCAGCATTTTGCCGTTTTTATTATGCTCAGAACAACAAAAAATCATATTTGTCCTGCTTAGAAACATTAAAATTCCAACTATTGTAAACGTCTTAATATTTTTGAGACGGTCAAATTTCATGTTCCGTTGGGTTGAGAAGGAATTGTCTTTATAAACAGGGTAGCAGGATCGACGAGAACGTTCCCCAGATTCGTATGATTGCATTAGATTACCAATACTGTGCAAGGAATACCACTCTAGACCTCCATTACGAAAACACGCCTATACAAATACATTGTAAGTTTTATCGCCGAAAAAATGAAAATTTTAAGATGAACAATTGTGATATTTTTCTTATTTCTGCTCAAAATAGAGATTGTGGGTACTCGGTTCTATATTTTAGAGCAGAAATAAGGAAAATAAGGTATACCCCTGTAAACCCCAGTTTTACAATATAAAAGTGGGGTCCCAGGGTTTCAAAATTATATAGGCGTGTTTTCGTGATGCCACTTTATATGGAGAAAATTGGGATTTCCAAGCGTATATATTATTATCATTATTTCTGCTCCAAGATATAGGTTGTGGGTACCCACAACCCATGTTTGGAGTCTAATTTAGGAAATTATAATAAAATTCACCAGAAAAGTAACCATTTTGGAGATATGAAAGAATGCATTATGTCACACGGGTGTGTTATCGTATTGGTACAAACAACAATTTGCCGGCCTCGGTAGTTCAGTCGGATGAGCGCCTCATTACGCAAACACGCCTATACAAATACATTGCCACTTTTATCGCCGAAAAATGAAGGTTTTAAGATGAAAAATTGTGATTTCTTTCTTATTTCTGCTCAAAATATAGATTGTGGGCACTCGTTAGAACCGCCTCATCGAGGCGGTTCTAACGAGTACCCACAATCTAAAGGCGGTTCTAACGAGTACCCACAATCTATATTTTAGAGTAGAAATAAGAAAAATAAGGTATACCCCCTGAAACCCCAGTTTTACTTTATAAAAGTGGGGTTCAGGGGGGTCAAAAGTATATAAGCATGTTTTCGTGATGGACTGGTGATCAGGAGGACGCAAGTTTGATACCTGCCGGGGTCGGCAACATTCTTTCGTGGAGATTGATCATGAAACCTTTTCTACGGTCATTCTCTACCTTCCGCTGAATCAAGAAGGGCAGTTGCCAGTTTCTGGCGAAAGAATGTGCACTGTACTGGTTAACCGCTTACGTATAAGCCTGCCCTGGGAAGTGTAGATACATGTACATGTTGGTAAACTGAAAGGCTAAAAATGACCTAAATATTGTTGACTGGGCCGTGAAACTCCAATATAAACAAACAAATAAACAAACAAACAACAATATCTGGAAAATCATATACACCTGGAAAAAAGTTAAGCACCCCCTAATTTTCTGGTGCATGGTACACTGAATACTAATCAACGCGTCTTCAATTTTCTTTTTGCAGTTGCCGGGAATGATAATCCGTAAATAGAATTTACACTTTGACACTTCATGCGAGAAAAATGTGTCGCATATTTTGTATTGTTCAGTCATAGCAATTCAAATATCGCTAGAAGGCGACTATCGGCAACCTGTCGGGATGCATTCGAAGGAAATGTCTTTTAAAGCGATCGGGCGGATACTTTTTTGTATAAAGTTAGTTTTTGTTTGTTTGTTTGATTTTAGGTCGATCGTCGCCGTCAACACTGTATAGGTCATTTTGGAGACTTGATTCCAATTTTGTGGGACTTTGACCCGACACTGAGATGAAATGGCACCTTAAGCCCTGTCGCCCCATGAAACCAATAGGGTTTATAAGCATGGACGGCCCGAATAGCACCGCTTTGCTTGGGTAGGCTTAGATCCTCTAGGTGGTTTACCAGTACTCGTGTGCGGTCAGTTTCAGCTTTGCATGGAAGCATCATGCTGCCCATCTATTTCTACAAGCCCCGATGGGTGGGGGACGTGTATATCGTTGGTCCCATCCCATTGTGTAAAAATACAATAAAATACGTTTAATTCAATCTCATTCCCCGCCTGATAATCCGACGTTCCCCGTCAAGAATAAATTTATTTCAAAGCTTTTGCATGGCATTATGTTTATTGCACTGGTGGGTTGGATATCCTTCATGCCAACTAATTTTTTGTCTAAACCAAGAATGATGCGGCTACGTAAAATCGATTCACTCACCGTTATAAGGCGGATCTTCTGTCGTGGTTTCTATTGCAATAATTCGTCTTTGCATGTATGTATTGCTAATATTTTTTGTATTTTTGGATAGCCTTTAGGGCATTTTGTGGGATTTGGCTGTCTGCTTGTGAAGTCTCCTTTATAGTGAGGTCATTTTTTGTTCGTGTTTTATTCCCTTTGGTGCTGTGTGGGAGGTGTGGGATAATTATATCCGGTGATTCCTTGTCGTTGCCTTCACTTCTTTTTTATAATGATTTCCAAAGACGTATTTTAAGACAAAAATTGTGATATATTTCTTATTTCTACTCAAAATATAGATCGTAGATACACGTTAGAACCCATGCGGTTCTAACGAGTACCATAATTTATATGTTAGAGCAGAAATAAGAAAAAATAGTTTACCCATCTTTACCTAAGTTTTACTATATGAGCCCCGCCAAGCGAATTTGGGTCTTCGAGCATTCCGTAATGACAAACTTTAACTGCGCATGCCCAGCCATTCAGAGGGGCCAGGGATATGGCTTTCTGTCTGAAGGTTCCTCTTGATTCAATGCTTGTATGAGCGAGCAGCGAAGGTTCTGGCGAGACTGCGCGGATGCGCAGGCTCGCCTGAACCTTCGCTGCTCGCATAGGCGATAAGTACCAAAATCGCTTGACGGGGCCCATATAAAAGTGCGGGTCCAGGGGTTCAAAATAACAAAGGCGTGTTTTCGCGAAGAAACGCGCCAATTCGTTGATTACCATTACGATAACACGCCCGTGCGCCATAGTGCATTTTTTTCACATCTCCAAAATGGCTACTTTTCTGATTACAATATGCGATATTTTCCATATAAATACTACAAACATAGGTTGTGGGTGCTCGTTAGAACCGCCTCATTGAGACGGTTCTAACGAGTACCCACAACCTATGTCTTGGAATAAAAATAAGAAAAATAAGGTTTACCCCCTTAAACCCCAGTTTTCTCTATATAAAGTGGGGTTTAGGGAGGTGTTCATTTCACGGACTTGTTCACGTTATGGATGCTCAGTGAGAAACGTTCACGTTATGTTAGGATATAAAAATCTTATATGGGTGTGAGGGGTGTATTGAAATGTCCGTCCCAAGAGTCACTGTCCGGCATCACGAGGCTTGCCGAGTGATGACGGACAGTGATCCCAAGGGACGGATTTTTCTCTCCGCCCCTCACACCCATATAGGATTTTTTCTTGCATACCTGCCATTTCTTTGCGCGGATTTTTAAAGCTGCAGTCACTCCGGTTACCGACGTCCGCCATATTGTGATGGCACTACAAGAATGTTTAGTGACTTCACGAAACGTGCTGTGACGTCAGCCTTAACGCGTATTCAACCAGTGCATATATCAAACACGCGATTATATTCGATTTTTGGTCGGAACACCGGGGTCAGAACATAAATTTCTATCCCAGGGTAAAATCACGGATTTTCTTGTCTGGTGTAAAAGAATGTAAGTTTCATAACGGAAAACAATGAAATAAAGTACCGACTGAATGAAAAACACTAATCCGCCCCCTGCACATCGGGGCTTGAAGAAATATATGTATGGGCTGCATGATGCTTCCACGCAGAGCTAAATCCTACCCACACACGAGTACTGGTAAACCGCTTAGAGGATCAAAGCCTGCCCAGGCAAAGCGGTACGAGTTCGACCGCCCATGCAAATAAACCATGTTGGTTTCATTGGGCGACAGGGCTTGAGATGTCATTTCATCTCAACGTCGGGTAAAAGTACCACACAATTGTAAGCAACGTCTCAAAGATGACCTTCACAGTGTTGACGGGGACCTTAAACCTCAAATCAAACAAACACAATCAAACGAAAGTAGAGATAAGAAAAACGGTCAGGACCCGGTAGCCTGAAATAACAGAAACGCTCGCGAATAAAAAAAAAAAAAAAAAAAACAGCTGGAATCCGGGTCAGGTACCTGTCAACATTACTTTAAAAGTTTAAGTATGTCCTTAGGCCCGAGCCGTCAAAGAGCATAGGCCCCATCCACCGGTTCGCAATCAAAGTTATCAACAGTGATTGGGTTAACTATCATGCATGCAGTCTGTCGTATGACATTTATGTTGTACCCAATCTTTTTATTTTGAGGAATGATTGGGCACTGATATCATGTCATGCTTTTTTTTATTCATATACATTAGTCATTCCGATAAGTCCTGTTGCAGAAGAGATTTACGTACAACGTTGAATTTTTAATTAAATCGAAATGACGTTCATAAATCTTAAAAAAGGCTTTGCGAAGTTTATGATACCGATAAATAAGTTCTGATCATTGTTTTTGCAAAGAAATTCCAAACATCAAGCACACAATTTATGGTTCGCATAATGGTTTTCTAACTCAGTCAGTGCATCATCACATTGTTATTGCAAATCAATTTGTATGTTTCGTTGTTTCATCTCTGTGGTTGTTTGATTTTTGTGTTCTCGGAGATGTTGCACTGATGAGTTAGGAGACCTTCATGCGGACTGAACAAAATATTCGTCTAAATCGCGACGGAATAGCGAGAATTGAGGCCACGTAAAAATCGATTCACCCCCCCCCCCACACACACACCCACCCACACACCCACCCACACACACACGTGGAATTCGTTTCACTGACCGTTCCACCCCCCCGCCCCCCCCCCCCCCCACACACACACCGTGGAATTCGTTTCACTGACCGTTCCAAGACGGTTCTTCAGTCGCGGTTTATTTTGCTATAGGTTGTCCTTGGGTGTGTGCATCGCTTATATTGTTTTTGTTTGGATAGCCAGTTGGCCGTTTTGTGGGAAAGCGGCTGTCCTTTTGGCTTTCCGCTATTGGTGTTTCCATTATAGTCTTGTTATTTCCTGTTTGTGTTTCCATCCCGTTGGTGTCTCTGAAAGGAGCTTTGGGTTAATTGTATCAATTCCTGATCATTGCCGTCAATTCTATTTCGAATGGACAGCACACGGTAAATTATTTTCCATAAAACCGTGAGCCAAAGAAAGAACTCACCCTTTTTCTTTACAGTGCAATGTCTGCCATCTTGGATTAACTGAAAAATAAATCAGAAATAAAAACGAATAATTTTCGCCTAATAAATAAATGAATATTTTTAATATTAGTGTTTTTGTTGTTTTAACGTCCCCATCAACACTTTATAGGTCATTTTGGAGACGTTGCTTCCAATTTTGTGTGACTTGTATCCGACAATGAGATGAATTGACATCTCAAGCCCTGTCGCCCAATGAAACCAATATGATTTATAAGCATGAACGGGCCGACTCGCACCGCTTTGCCCAGGCAGGCTTAAATCCTCTAAGCGGTTTACCAGTACTCGTGTGCGGTCGGTTTCAGCTCTGCGTGGAAGCATCATTCAGCCCATCCATTTCTTCAAGCCCCGATGTGCAGGGGGCGGATTAATGTTTTTCATTCAGTCGGTGCTTTATTTCATTGTTTTCCGTTGTGAAACTTACATTCTTGTACACCAGACAAGAAAATCCGAGATTTTACCCTGGGATAGAAATTTATGTTCTGACCCCGTTGTTCCGGCCCAAAATTGAATATAATCGCGTGTTTGATAAATGCACTGGTTGAATACGCGTTAAGGCTGACGTCACAGTACGTTACGTGAAGTCACTAAACATTCTTGTAGTGCCATCACAATATGGCGGACGTCGGTAACCGAAGTGATTGCAGCTTTAAAAATCCACGCAAAGAAATGGCAGGTATGCAAGAAAAAAAATCCTATATGGGTTTTCATTCTTCGATATAAAAATATCGGGTACAACATAGATGTTATACGACAGACTGCATGCATGGTAGTAAAGCCAATCACGGTCGACAACTTTGCTTCCCTCTTTAATTTCACGCCAAAATCTGAAGCGAAAATAAGGAAAAAGACCTTGTTACATGTAAACCATGTTTTCCTTGCAAAACGGCTATAGCAAGAATGCTCACATTACGATTCGTGTGACGAACATATAGTACATTCTTTCATATCTCCAAAATGATTCCTATTTAAAAATGTGCTAAATGTTAATTTTTGTATACTTAATACATAGGTTGTAGGTACTCATAAGAACCGCCTCAACGAGTCGGTTCTAAAGAGTACCCAAACCCTTGGTCTTGGAACAGAAATAAATAAAAAACCAAAACAACTTTAAACCCCAAATTTCTATATATAATGTGGGGTTAACAGGGCGTTAATTACACGCACAGTAAAATTCCATTATTAAGAGCAACTAAAATTAAGACTAAATCTGTTCATAAGAGATTATTGAGAAGGTTTCATATATTATTGCATTGTTTGATCTACACCCAGTGTCTGCTAAAAAGAGACCACCTTTTGGACCGTTCTAAAGGCGTCCTAAAACTTTTGAACAGTACCAAAGGTGGTCTTAATAAAGGAATTTTACTGTACTTCTTCAGATGATGTTACAAAAAATAAATTTACATGAAACGGTTCTATGCAACGAACTTGCTAAAGCAACCAGTAGATTATTCAACGAACTTGTTGAAGCAACCAGTAGATTATACAACGACATTGTTGAAGCAAACAGTAGATTATGCACCGAATTTTCAAAGCAACCAGTACATTATGTAACGAACTTGTTGAAGCAACTAGTAGATTATGCAACAACTTGGTTGAAGCAACCGGTAGATTTTGCAACAAACATGTTTGTTTGTTTGTTTGTTTGTGTGATTTGAGGTTCAACGTCCCCGTCAACACTGTAAAGGTCATTTTGGAGACGTTGCTTTCAATTTTGTGGGACTTTAACCCGACGTTGAGATGAAAGGACATCTCAAGCAATGTCGCCCAATTAAACCAATAGGGTTTATAAGCATGGACGGTCCGACTCGTGCGCACCGCTTTGCCTGGGCAGGCTTAGATCATCTAAGCGGTTTACCAGTACTCATGTGCGGGTCGGATTCAGCTCTGCGTGGAAGCATCATGCAGCCCATTTATTTCTTCAAGCCCCTATGGACGGGGGCCGAACAAACATGTTGCAGCAACCAGAAGATTATGCAGCGACCTTGTTGAAGCAACCAGTAGATTATGCGAACACACTTGTTGAGGCAGCCAGTAGATTATGAAACAAACTTGTTGAGGCAACCAGTTGATTATGCAACATACTTGCTTAGGCAACCAGTAGATTATGCAACGAACTTGTTGAAACAACCAGAGGACAATGCAACAGACTTGTTGAGGCAACCAGAAGATAATGCAACAAACTTGCTTAGGCAACCAGTAGATTATACAACACATTTGTTGAGGCACCCAGCGGTTTATGCAATAAACTTATTGAGTCAACCAGTAGATTATGCAACAACTTTGTTGAAGCAACCAGTTGATTACGCAAAAAAATTGTTGAGGCATCCAGTGGATTATGCAACAGACTTGACATGGCAACCAGGAGATTATGCAGCAAACTTGTTGAAACAACCAGTTGACCATGCAACAAACTTGTTGAGGCAACCAATATATTATGATATATATTAGATTATGATATAAACTTGTTGAAGCGACCGGCTGATTATGCAACAGACTTTTTGAAATGACCTATAGATTGCGCAATAAACTTGTTGAAGCGACCAGTAGATTATACAAAACCTTCTTGAATCGATCAGTAGATTATGCAAACTTGTTAAAGCGACCAGTTGATTGTGAAACGAACTTTTGTGGCAACCAGTCGATTAAGCAACAAACTTGATGAAACGACCAGTGGATTATGCAATAAATTTGATGAAGCGACCAGTAGATTATGCAATAAACGTGTTGAATCGTCCGGTAGATCATTCAACAAACTTATTAAAGCGACCAGTAGATTATGCAATAAACTTGTTGAAGCAACCAGTGGATTCTGCAACAAACGTATTGAAGCAACCAGTGAATTATGTAACAAAATTGTTGAAGCAATCAGTAGATTGTGCTACGAACTTTTTATGGCAACCAGTGAATTATGCAACAAACTTGTTGAAACAACCAGAGGATTATGCAACAAACTTGTTGAAGCGATCAGGAGATTATGCAACAAACATGTTGCAGCGACCATTAGATTATGCAACAAATTTGTTGAAGCAGCCAGTGGATTATGCAACAAACTTGTTGAAACAGCCAGTGGAATATGAAACAAACTTGTTGAAGCAACCAGTAGGTTATGCAACAAACTTGTTGTAGCAACCAGTAGATTATGCAACAAACTTATTGAAACAACCAGTTGGTTATACAGCAAAATTGTTGAAGCAACCAGTGGATTATACAACAAATGTGCTGAAGCAACCCGTGGATTACGCAACAAACTTGTTGAAGCAACAAGTGGATTATGCTACAAACTTGTTGAAGCAACCAGTGGATTATGCAACAAACTTATTGAAACAACCAGTTGGTTATACAGCAAATGTGCTGAAGCAACCCGTGGATTACGCAACAAACTTGTTGAAGCAACAAGTGGATTATGCAACAAACTTGTTGAAGCAACAAGTGGATTATGCTACAAACTTGTTGAAGCAACCAGTGGATTATGCAACAAACTTGTTGAAGCAATCAGTGAATTATGCAACAAACTTGTTGAAGCAACCAGTGAATTATGCAACAAACTCTTTCATCAGGTTAACAAGTCCATGAAAAAATATAAAAATATAACAATTTACCTGAGAAACTTAACCATTTTCTGGGATCTGAAAAGATGCCAAATGTGGCTTTCTGCTAGTGGTGTTTCCTTTAAGGTTGTGTTGTTTCATGTTTTTGATTCTCAGGTAACCCCTCTTAACTCCACTTTGTATGGAGGAAACTGCTCAAAGACACATGTTGTTGGTACTCGTTAGAACCGTCTCTATGAGGCGATTCTAACGAGCACGCACAACCTATGTGTTTAGTTAAGTTAGTATTAAGAAAACTATAACAATTTACCTGAGAAACTTAACCATTTTCTGGGATCTGAAAGGATGCCAAATGTTGCATGGATGTGTTATAGTAATGTGAAGCAAACAAAAACAAAAGACCAATGTACGTCGTATGGCTTTGATTAAAAGCCACCAGCTATTTTACCGAATCAATACAATGAACACACAGCTCCCATCAAAGACACCAAAGGGAAAGAAACAAAAACATGAAACAACACGACCTTAAAGGAAACACCACTAGCAGAAAGCCAAAAGGACATTTACTTTCCTACAAATGGCCAATTGGCTATCCGAAACAAAATAATATAATCGATATTCACACTCAAAGACAAACCACAACAAAAAATAAAACGCGACAGAAGAACCGCATTGGAACGGTCAATGAATCGAATTCCAGTAGGGGGCTTTATTCGATTTTACGCGGCCGCAATTCTCGCCATTTGTTTGCTTGCTTTTGCGACCCTCTCAACACAGTATAGGTCATTTCGAAGACGTTGCTTCAATGACATCTCAAGACCTGTCGCCCAATGAAACCAAATAGGGTTTATAAGCATGATTAAATTGTGCTAACAAGATAATATGTTGTACGAACAAGTTTTTAAGTTGTGCGAACAAGATATTATCTTGTGCGCACAAGGTAAATTATTATGTTGTCTGCACAAACCTGTGTTGTGCAAACAAGATTATATGTTGTGCGAACAAGATAATGACTTGTTCGCACAAGATAACATCTTGTGCGAACAAGACATTATGTTATCCGCACAACATAATGTGCGCACAAAATATGTTGCTGTCCACACCAGATCTATATTTTGTAAACAAGATATCTTGTGCGCACAAGATATTAAGTTTTCCGAACAGATAATAACTTGTGCGCACATGATATTATGTTGTTCGCACAAGATAATAGCGCGCATAGTTTGCAGTCGCGAAGCGAGCTTAATTGAGCTCTATGGTACAGCATATGTCTAGAAAGATTTGTTTGAGAAACTATATACCTTGAATCGAAAATCCATGGTCAATTGGACTGATTTTCAGCCGGCAATGGGGGCTGACATGTTTAACCAAGATGAATTGTTTCACTCTTTCTGTCACATGCTTTACTGTCTACGTTTTTTCAATAATTTCATGGCACCGGAAGTCGAAATTCTGTATGTTCGATTCTATACGAGGTTATCCAAATTGACTCTGTCGTAATCAAGTTTGATATTTTTTACCTCAAAATGATTTTAGTTTGTATTTTGTTTTAAAAGTGTTTTCCGATGTTTTGGTAACATTTAATATCCATTACAACGTGTTTTTTGTTGTAAAATATTTTGCGACTTCTTAGATTACTTTCCGATCTTGTTGGCCAGGCCGAAACGACCCGGCCGAAACGACGCACGACCGAAACGACCCGGGTACGAAACGACTCAGGATCGCAACCGAAACGTTCTGTGACCGCTTTATAGAGATAAACAGACTAACCCTGTATTTTTCCTGCTACTGATTTTTTTCCTCCGATTGCAGTTAACCAGCTTTCCACGGCAAGTCTGAACTCTCTTTAACGCAAGATGTTTACTTTATTTTTCCATTGGTGTCAAAAATATAGCCTCAAAGAGTCCACCAATACACATATTTCATGGCCATATTCAAATAGGCCAGTGAAATAGCATTGGACCTCAAACAAATTCCTTCAGAAGGGTTTTCACTATTATCAGAATCAGTGAGGTGTCCTGACCTACAGGAAAAAAATCCCCAAAAAATATTCCCTGGCGAAATTGATTTTTTGGGGGAAAATGTTCGAATTTTGAATAAAAATCGCCATAAACAGGAATTGAATTATAAAAATTTCATTCAATTATAGCAAATTTATTTAAATAGCCAAAAATGAACTAACTATTGTCAAGTAGCGATAAAAAAAAGTTTCAGCTTGATATGTGTACAGAAAGCTGTCTTTTTGGGGGTAAAAACTTGGGAATATTGATAAAAAAACGCAGAAAATGGGAATAAATTTTTAAAAAAGTTACTGGTGTGGATTCTTGAAAACGTTTTGGTGTAAAAAGTTATATATGTGTATAAGTTAACTATAGGAAAAAAAAAAAAAAATTTTATACGTTTAAAAAGTTCCATTTTTTCGGGATAGGAAAATGCACATGTTTACATAAAAACACCCAAAATCTAGTATTTTCCGGTATATTAGAAATTAAATTATAAAAATAAATTGTATGATGTTGAACTAATTTATATAGCCAGAGGTACACTGACTATATCAAGCAGCTCTCAAAAATCCTTCAGCTTCTTGCCTGCACAGAAATTTGACTTTTTAAAGGAAGAAAATGTAAAATTTTGATAAAAAACATGGACAATAGGAATAAGTTAGTGGGGAGGATTAATGAAAGTTTTTGGATGCAAAAAGTAAAAAATCAGTAAACTACAGGAATTAAATAAATTTTTAGATATTTGAAATGTTAATTTTCCGGGTAGGAAAATACACATTTTTGCACAAAACCCTCAAAAGCCATTATATGCCACCAGTAACACTATACTACTTAATAAAGGACTCTAACAATATACAAAATAGTACCGTCTTGTGCACTATAACTTTTCTTTTACTGATCATTATGTGTCCTGCATGAAGGCATTCATATATATAAATGTTAAAAATATACATACACGAACTGTCAGACCATGAACCATCTTATATTGTGCAAAAATGTTGTTTTTATCCAACAAATACTGTTTTAAACCCAAATACCGTGACCCCAGCAAATTGGGCCTTTAACAAATAGATGGGCTGTGGGATGCTTCCATGCAGAGCTGAAACCGACCGCACACGAGCACTGGTAAACCGCCTAGAGGATCTAAGCCTGCCCAGGCAAAGCGGTGCGAGTCGGACCGTTCATGCTTATAAACCCTATTGGTTTCATTGGGCAACAGGGAATGAGATGTCATTTCATCTCAATGTCGGGTAAAAGTCCCACAAAATTGGAAGCAACGTCTACCAAATGACCTATACCGTCTTGACCCGGACGTTAAGCCTCAAATCAAACAAACAAAGACCCAGATACATTATTTGTTGGGAACATTTATTTGACAGATTCACTCTTGTCTAATATGTGTAATTTCTTAGCTATATAGCAGTTATGCTTCAAGCCAACATGCCCATTTGGAGACAAAGAAGAAATGCTTTAAACTATGCACCAAGAGTCAGAAAAATATGTTCACTTTTCCATGATAGAAGCCATCAATTTTTTGAAAATCACAAAGACCAATAAGAGAAAAGAAGAACAGGAATTATAGAAGATCAGAAGCAACAATGAGTTAACTAAATCCATATCTAAACTATAGTGGGCCTGTGTTTCACCCTGGATTAATTGTTCTTGCAGTGTGAATTCTGGGCAAAACAATAAGGAAATAAAAAAAAAAGTACGTGGGGCAGGGCAACCATCCAGCAACTGAAAATGTGTTTCCTTTCCTTCTTATCCAGTAACATTTTGTTAATAATGTTTTAGATATATATCTTTGCATTCAAAATCAAACCGCAAACTCTGCAAAACTAAAAGCTTGATTTAACAATATCACTGTGTATCTCGCCATAATCTAACATGAATAAGGACAACAGCAGCAACAAATAGCATTTTCTGCTTATTTTTATAAATGTGCAACAAAGTTACTCAATTAACATACTTACGGGCCTCCGTGGCCTAGTGGTTAAGAGCGCTGACTCTTGATCATTAGGTCTCTCACCGCTGTGGTTCGAGCCTCGCTCGGGTCATATGTGAGACGCCAAGTTCTGCAACGGAAGGACAGGTGGTTTTTCTCCGGATACTCCGGTTTTCGCCCATCTCTGATTAACGATCGGCTCGATATGAGTGAAATAATCTTGAAAGGGCCGTAAAAACCAAAACAAAAAAACAACAACAACAACAAAAAAAAAAAAAACAATTAACATACTTTAACTTTATACTGTAGGATATTAAGTAGTTTTAAACTAGTTTTAAATAGTTTTAAAGCAAGAGAACTATTATGGTCCTGCATGTATATCCCTCATCAAAGCTAACATATTTGCATACTGAATATTGGAATTTCACATGAACTTTTACAGTTTTTGTTTAAATTTATCTCCAAGAGTGCCAATGTGTCCTGTATTGAGTACCAATATTTGACAATCAGTGCTTAAATTTAGACCATTTAAGGACAACAAGGCACACCAATTAATCTCTACACCACTGATTAATTTGAACAACGTTGGCGGACGGCCACCCAAGGAACATTTGTGTAATCAGCCCGTTACTCTTTTCCAGGTAATACAATTCTATGAAAAAAAAAATACTATTCCCCGAGGATTATTCCTGCACAGTTTAGTTGAAACCCTTGCAGTAAAGAAATTGTGAATGGATGGACGGATGATGGAAATGGTCCCAATTACATGGCATGAGCACACTGTGTTCATGTGAGCTCACAAATTACCCCAATGATGGGGCCATATCTGAACCTAGAGCTGTAATTTGAATACCTTGATAAAGGTTTACTTGATGTACCTACACATACTTACCAAATATCAAAGGTCCTGGGCCTTCTAGTTTCAACGTTGTTTTAAACCTTTTCGCTATATAAGTAAATGCAAAATAAGTGACCCCCTGGATTTGGTCCATTTTTATTCCTGGGCTATTCCTGGGCTATAATATAAAAAATGTTGGCTGAGCAATACTTTATAAAGGTATACCAAATATCAAAGGCCTTGGCCCTCTGTTTCATCTGGGCCTTCCCGTTTCACAAGAAGATTTTAAAATGTCTGTGTAAAACAAGTGATTCTGAAGGCGGGTCCCTTGTTGATAACAGTGCTATGATTTGAACAATCTTGGTAAAAGTTAACTAGATGAATATACAAACAAATATCAAGGACATAGATTTTTTTATACTTTTCCCTATATGAATCAATTTTTGAACAATCTTGACAAAAATTCCCTATCTGAAGCTATATTAACCAAACATCAAAGGCCCGACCCTTCCATTTTCAGGGAAGAAGATTTTTAAAGTTTTCCAATATGGGTAAATGCAAAACAAGTGACCATCAGAGGGGGGGGGGATTTTTGACCCCAGGGCTATAATTTCAACAATCTTGGAAAAAGCTACATACCAAATCTCTAAAACCTTACAGCTTTATACAAGATGATTTTAAAGATTTTACTTATTCTCCCTTTTTCTGCCATGGCAAAAAAGCCGCATGGGATGGAATTCTTCGAACAGCAGACCCCAGTGTGGGTCATTTGGTACCTCCAAGCTATACTCTGGGCAATCTTAACTGGCAGAGATCCACTTGATGATACCTATTAAATATCCAAGGCCAAGATCGTCTAGTTTCAGGATGTGAGTTCATGTAAAACATTTGTAACACCAGGGATGGGTACACTTTTGACCCCAAGGCTATGATTTAAACAATATTGATTACCTACCGTAATAAAAGAACCTTCTTGTTCTGGTTTCGGATAAATAAGCTTGCTAATTTTCCCGTTTTTCTTGCCAAGACAATCAGAGTTGCATGGAATGGATTTTTGAATTACTTTGAACAAGCTTTAGTGACTTAAGAAATGTCATTTAAGAAAATTGAGAACAGAAGGGCACAAGGATGACAGTGACGACCATGGACAGTGACCAGTTACAATAAATTCCCAGAAGCCTCAAGTTTATGAAAGCTAAAGTACATAATACATGTTCATTTTTCATGTTTTTTTTTCTGTAAACGTGTTATATTTTTACCCTGAAATAAGGATTTGTTTTTCAAAAGCTAAAAATGTTTCTTGATGCAGTAATCTGATGTAACGCTACCTCAAAGTGTTTTCAAAAGCCTTTACCAGATACATGTATTAAAAATGTTCGTTTTCCATGTATTTTTTTTTTTTCGCAAAATTTCCAACAACCTTCGAAAGGAACATTTCTGTGAAGGTAGGAAGTTGAAGCATTTAATAGCTGCTTCAAAGTAGTTTGTACATATCTGGTAATACAAACCAGCTTCACGTCAGACATGTATGTAATATGAAATTTTGTTAAGTAATCCTACATGTGAAAAAATATGGTATTTTTCGGTAAAATTCAACATTTTCATCGCCTGAAAACTGAAACTTTATAAACATTTCAATATCTTTCTTTGTTTCTGTAGTTAACGGTTATCCATATGTAATTTTTTGCATCAAAACATTTTCAAGAATCCTCACCACTAACTTTTTACAATAACATTCCCGTTTCCATCGCTTTTTGTCAAAATTTTGAAGTTCTCCCTTAAAAGGCAAACTTCTGACAGGCACAAAACTGAATGTTTTTTATAGCTACTTGAGAGTAGTTAGTGCACATCTGGCTATATAAAATGGTTCGACATCATACAATACATGTTTATACTGTGGCTGCTACTTGCCCAAAAACTAATGGATTATGAGTGTTTGATATAAAAATGTGCATTTTCCTACCCCACAAAAATGATTTTTTTTTTACATATAAAATTTTATTTTTTTCCTGTAGTTAACTTATACACATATATAACTTTTTACACCAAAACATTTTCAAGAATCCACACCAGTAACTTTTTAAAAATTTATTCCCATTTTCTGCGTTTTTTGTCAATATTTCCAAGTTTTTACCCCAAAAAGACAGCTATCTGTACACATATCAAGCTTAAACTTCTTTTATCACTACTTGACAACAGTTAGCTTATGTTTGGCTATTTAAATAAATTTGATATAATTCAATGAAATTTTTATAATTTATTTCCTGTTTTTGGCGATTTTTATTCAAAATTCGAACTTTTTCCCCCAAAAAATCAATTTCGCCAGGGAATAGTTTTGGGGATTTTTTTTCCTGTAAGTCAGGATACCTTACTGATTTGGATAATAGTGAAAACCCTTCTGAAGGAATCTGTTTGAGGTTGAGGGTCTTTTTGGGCTAAAATGACTGGCCTAAAAACAATGAATCAATAGTGAGGTTTTTTTTTAGTTTGCGTCATATATAGGACAAATGCCATATTTACCCATCTAGTTATTGGTATGAACTAAACGTGTAGACATAACTGTCTGGCAGCACACATTACTCTGTTAATTGTCAGTCGCAGTCTCCGTTTCAATTACTGTTAAACTCCTCTGAGTGAACAATTAGCCTGTTCCAGCACCTACATTTAGGATCTTGCACTCAACTGACCCGTACGCAGGGGATGGGGATTGGTTAGAGAGAGAGAGAGAGAGAGAGAGAGACAGAGAGAGAGAGACAGAGAGAGTGAGAGACAGAGAGAGAGAGAGAGACAGAGAGAGAGAGAGAGAGACCCATAGAGAGAGAGCGAGAGAGAGACGCAGGGGATAGGGATTGGTTAGAGAGAGAGAGAGAGAGAGAGAGATACAGACAGACAGACAGAGAGAGATACAGAGAGAGAGAGAGAGAGAGAGAGAGAGAGAGAGAGAGAGAGAGAGAGTCAAAGTCGAAGTTCGAACTTTGAAATCGAGGAGGAAGAATTGTATCAGTGTTATTTTATCACGTCAAAGGCGTCGTGCCAAAAACTTCTCATATTATTAGTCTGTATAATACACGATAGCCGCTCCCGCCGATCGAGGTTTAAAGAAAAAGATTGTGCTTTGTTTATTTAATTTGTGGTTGAACGTCCCCGTCAACAGTGTAAAGATCATAAAGATTGTGCTACATGATGCTTCGACGCAGAGCTGAAACCGCTCGAACATGTGTAGGCCTACTGATAGACCGCCCTGCCCAGGCCCAGGTATAAATTAGTTTCATTGGCCGTCATGACAGGTTTCATCTCAATAGTGGGTAATAAGTCCTACAAACTGGGAAGCAACGTCTCCAAAATAACAAAATACTGTGATGACCTTAAAAATGGGATCTCAAGCCCTGCCGCTCAACGAAACCGATAGGGTTTAAAACACACCACTTTACGCACCACTTTTCCTGTTTGCTGGTCACACAATAATTATTATTATTGTCATTGTGGTTTTTGCCGCGCGCTATATCATATGTAATCGGTACATTTGGTGTCTTGGATGGGAGGTGTGAGGTAACTGATTCTATTTCGTTTTGTTTTGAGACTATAAAAAAACTTCGGCGTCGGCGCTGCGTAGAGATGTAGTGTCGATGTCGAGGTACCCTGATGTTACTGTGTCTCAAAAGTTTATCAGAAGTCATTGCTTTAGAAAAAATGGTTTGGGAGCAGCGTGACATCGGCGTCGGCGCTGCATGCAGACGTAGCGTCGACGTCAATTTACCCTGGATGCTACTGTGTCCAAAATGTTTAAACCGATGAAATCAGGGTCCTCTGTCAAGCGCTTGAACCTCCTGCATTTAATGTGCACACAGAACTCCGTTACGATTTACAGCACATGGGAACTCGGAGGTCCAGGCCCGTACCACAGATCATGATATTCGTCTTTCCTGCATTAAATTGCAGCCCTTTTTCCTCCTTTGCTTCTTTCAAGTTAAGAGCCTCCTGATACATTATTCGAGTAATTCACATATGATGACAAGAGACCCCAGAGCGGAACCCGCATGACAAGGCTTCAAGCACAATTTAATATCTGAAAAAAGAGACTAAGTCTTGATGAACACCGACCTTCATTTCGAACCCTTCTAAAAATTTTCATTTTTTCGGTGATTAAGGTAACATAGGCGTGTTTTCGTAATGTAGCTGACGTTTTTGTAAACAGTGACGTCATCAAACATGTTATGAAATGGCATAAATGCATGTGCAGTCAACAGGGTTGGTTGGATTTTGTTCCAACAATGACATGAGTTTGATTTAAACATATTTCATTACTAAAGCAGTAACGGCATATGACAAGTGAAGATACACTTTGGAATTGGAACGAAAGCACAATTCAAGTACTAGTAGTTCATCTTCCTGTTTAAACATCTTTGAATTTGGACACGTCAATCCGATTAATAGTCTCCAATGCAATAACATATCCGAGCGAAAATATGTATTTCACATCACAAAAACATGCCTATATCATTTTGACCCCCTTGAACCCCAATTTTATATAGTAAAACTGGGGTTTCCGGGGGTATACCTGAATTTTCTTATTTCTGCTCTAAAATATAGATTGTGGGTACTAGTAAGAACCGCGGTTCTAACTAGTGCCCGCAATCTATATTTTGAGCAGAAATAAGAAAAAATATCACAATTTTTCATCTTAATTTTTTCATTTTTTTCGGCGATAAAGGTGGCAATGTATTTGTATAGGCGTGTTTGTGTAATGACATCTCCAAACTCTGATGAAAGTTCGTGATATTTTTCTTATTCTTACTGCAAACTTAGGTTTTGGGTCCACCGCCTATGTTGGAGCTAATGTTTCAGCAAAATAATGTTTACACCTATAAACCCAGTTTTTCTCTATATAATGTGGGGTTTAGAGGGGTGTTCATTTCACGGATTTGTGAGTATGATATAAAATTCTCGAGCTTGTCGAGACGACTTCAACGTTTGCATATGGGTCTGTTCTTATATTCATATTAAAAGGGATAAAAAAGGAAAAATAAACACACCCAGAAAGTCGTTATTTAATTATGTAAAATGATTAAATAGGAGGACAAGTTGCTCGAAGGAACTCTGAACTTATCGGCAAGGAGGACTGGAGGAGAGTAAACTAAAGGTGAAGGCAATGTTCAGGAATCGATACATAGAGAATACCAGGTTCGTGACTTTTGATATCAAGTTTATCAGGCAAGGCTTCGAGAACGCTTGTAGAATCGCGAGGCTTGCCGGGCGATTCTACATGCGTTCTCGAAGCCGAACCCGATAAACTTGATATCAAATGACAAGAATCTGGTATTCTATTTATCAGTTTATCCCCTTGTACACTCTTAAATTAGCCATTTACGATCAGTTATTGATGATCCTCAGTGCAAGTTGTTCGACCATGGTAATGTCCATTGCCTCTGTGTGATCATCGTTATCAGCATCAAGCCAATCGCATACTTGTAAGCAACAAGTGGAGCCAAAACGACGGTTCTTATGATTGGAGTTTATTTTTTATTTTTTTTTTGGTTTGGGTTTTACGGCCCTTTCAAGATTATTTCACTCATATCGAGCCGATCGTTAATCGGAGGTGGGCGAAAACCGGAGTACCCGGAGAAAAACCACCTGACCTTCCGTTGCAGAACTTGGCGTCTCACACGTGGCCCGAGCGAGGCTCGAACCTACGGCGGTGAGAGACCTAATGACTAAGAGTCAGCGCTCTTATCCACTAGGCCACGGAGGCCCGTCTGATTGGAGTTTAACACCCCCAGCCCCACTCAACGCTATATGGGTAATTTTGGAGGCGTTTCGTAAAGACGGACATTGTAAAAGAACCCAACCACTACATCCAGACCACCAAATTGCAGCAAACCTCCGGACTGCTTTCCACGATTAATGCTAAATTTTGAACGCCTGCACCACGTGGTAACACGTTCTTATTTGGATCGAAGTACCGCAGTTCCGTTTGTTGTACGGTCATCTCGTTTTAAGTACGTTGTCACTCCCTCTCGGGATGCATCCCATGAACAAGTCCGTGAAATGAAGACCCCTTAAACCCCACTTTATATAAAGAAAACTTGGGTTTACATTAATTTTCTAATTTCTGCTCCAAGACATAGGTTGTGAGTACTCGTTAGAACCGCATCAATGAGGCGGTTCTAACGAGCACCCACAACCTATATTTGAAGTAAAAATAATAAAATTATGACACATTTTCATCAGAACAGTAGGCATTTTGGAGATATGTACATATAGATTATTCATTCTCCTAGTTGAAATATGGGATTTATAAACCGAGGGAGGTAAAACAATCCGATAAAGAAACGAGTGCGAAGCACGAGTTTCTTTAACGGATTGTTTTACCTCCCGAGGTTTATAAATCCCATATTTCAAATAGGAGAAATGTATAATCTGTATATTACATGCACTTCCATAGACTTTTAGGAGAGTTTGGATCTTGAACTTTCGATCTGAATGCCCGTTCAGTTGACTGTTTACAGCTCATGTAAACGGTTCAATCAGCGAAGTGTTACAGAATCTGGGTGGAAGAACAACTGGATGGGCGCCATTTTGAAAACTCTTTCTACAGTTTTGAACAAAAATAGAAGAAACAAAGTGTTTCAGTGATAAAACAAGTAAAACGTTAGATTAAATAAAGCAAAACTTACATCCTAATCAATGGTCATATCCATATTTTCTTTTGTTTCAGCGTTGCATCCGACTCAAACGTCACGCATTCTGAACGTCTGTTGATATTTCTTAGACGCCATTACAATGACGTCATGAATAACGTCGCCGTGATTGAAGGCTTTCCCGCGTTTGAATAGAACAATTTCACTGCAAAGCGGTATCTCGTATCTTGTACATAAAGTAGTTCCAGCTGAAGGGATTTATTTCCCCGGCTAAGAGGAAATATTTCTTCTTAGCAAAAAGGAAAATACCAAGTTTATGTCTGGTAGAAATCATGGTATTTCTCTGTAATGCATGTAATATAATGCTCTATATCACACGGGTGTGTTATGGTACTGGAATGGCTTACAGTTTTGAGCAGGCTCAAAGTTCTTGAGGACCCTTTCCGTCCAAACCCGGCCATGAAGTTCGCAAACAGATCGCAAACGGTTGCTACTACATCCACGTCGTTTAGACCATTACGATAACACACCCGTGGGACATAGTGCATTTTTACATCTCAAAAATGGCTACTTATCTGATGAAAATCCGTGATATTTTTCTGATAAATTCTCAAAACATAGGTTGCGGGTGCTCGTTAGAACCGCCTCAGTGAGGCGGTTCTTACGAGTACCCACAACCTATGTCTTGGAACAGAAATAAGAAAAATGATGTTTACCCCCGTAAACCCCAGTTTTCTCTATATAAAGCGGGGTTTAGGGGGACCCCCCCCCCCCCTTCATTTCACGGAGTTGTTCATGTGATATACAGTTCGAGTTCGTTTAGCGACAAATTTCAGAACGTAGTGAGAACAAGTTTGGTGTGAAGGGGGTGTAAATGAGACAAAAAAGATAGAAAGTTACAATTAATCTCTCCATATACCCGTTTCAAACAAAAAAATCACTCAGGTTACAAACAACAAACAAAATAAACATCTATACGCATAGCGTTCATCAGGCACATTATGTATACGCAAAAAAGACAGAACACTAAGTTTAAACCTGCTTTCAGAGCCCGTTCAACAACGGCAGAATTTAAACTCTGTCCCTTGAGAGCGGTCCTTCTGTAGGAATGGGTTCTAAAGGGTGGTGTTAGATATGCGTTCGCACGGTGAATATGAAATATAGAACTTTATAAAAGTCCTAGTTATATACGAATGTTCAATATCAACGTGGTGGTTATTTAACCCTTATCCCACTGAGAATTCAATTTAGCCACACCCGTTTCTGACTTTGAACCAGTCTAAATTTCACAAACTGAATGCCAAGCAGTGTAGATACTGATCAGACTACTTCTTCTGAAGCCATGTGATCTGGATCTACAGTTTTTGAAAAGGTAATGGCTGTTGTGTTTAGCAGGATAATTATATTCGGCACTCGTTCATATGGCGAAGACGCACTCGCAAGCTCGTGCGTCCTTCGCCATATGAACTCGTGCCGAATATTTCACAATATAAAGTCAATAACCTTTTTATTATATACCCAAAACTTGAACTGTCTACTAGAATTCAGCATTGACTGGTATAGAAATCTGAACGTAAAATCAGGTTATATATCTTTAAGTGGTTTGAAATGGAAAACAATGAAGGTCGTTAAGTGTCTACCTACACGTTGAAAACCACACCCAATGGCGCTAAAGCGAAGACGACGTTAACGTTGGTGGATGTGACGTCACTAAAAACATTGACGTTTCCAAAGGCAGGACGCCATTTTTTCCGAAACGTTGGTTTTATTTCTTTCAAAATACTCCTGATTTCTCAGAAGAAAGTATTGAAAATTTAAACAGAATGCAGGTAGTTCATATTTGACAGTATAAAATGTGCTTTATGCACTTTGTCAGAACCTATATTCGTTTTGTTTTGCGTTCTTTCTGTCGATGCGTACGACAAGATGGCTGCCGATGTTTCATCTTAAATTACATAGATTTGAAAGTAGTTCTATTGAGAACGAGACTGCTTATCTACGGGCAATATAAACTTGACTACGGGCAATATGGAAAAAATATTGACCGGTAACTTCCGTACAAAGTAAACGGGACATTTTCTGGGTATATAATAATTAGAGATTATCACATGGGATTTTGGTTATCGCCCGATGTATCAACCCGAGACCCCATTATCTGCCCGAAGGCTTTAGCCTAAGGGCAGATAATGGTCGAGGGTTGATACAGAGGGCGATAACCAAAACCCCATGTTATAATTTGTTTATCACATATTCAGATCCTATTCTTACTGTGTTCGACGTTCATAAATTGAAAAAAAAAAAAAAAAAAATGTCATAAAAATCGTGATTCAAGCGTGATTCAAGGAAAAAAGCGCGTAACGTCACGCCTAACGATTCGTGTTACGTCATGTAATTGGCAACGTCACAATAACGTCATGAGTGGGCTGATAACCACTATCCGTTCAAAATACACTGTTTCCGGTTATCAGACCGGGCGGGCTGATAACCGGAAATGGAAACAAGCAGTATCACCATTGCAAAACATGGGTTATCATGTTAAATATAGTACTGAATATGTGATAAGGGCTAATATACAGAGAAACCTCGATGACTCGAATATGGACAATGCGTTTACTATGGCTAATTCGAACTCACTCTTGGGTCCCTAGAATACTCTTCCCATAGCTCTAGATATAGATCGAACAAATTGACCTGAGACTGGTGAACTCTATTAGCATAATTTCACACCCGACTGAATGCATGTATTTATCTTCGCCATCTCCCGATAATTGCGATATTGGTATTCAATACATAGAGGTCGGTAAATTGGTCGCAATTCATGTGATGCCGAAAATTCACGAGAAGTTTACGAAAGCCAACGTATTAGGCGATAACATTGACTAATTTATTCCTTGCATAAAGGTTAGTCTCAGGTCAAATTGTTCGAACTATATGTATGTGTTTAGGTTATTTTATGGATGTTTGTTTCATTTTAACTTAAAAAGGTATGTTGTGTTTACTCATTAGAATCGCCTCATTGAGGCGATTCTAATGAGTACACACAACATTCTTTTATTTTATAATTCGAAACTATATCCTAAGGTCATCTCCATTATGCCTCATGGCCTGGCAGTATGAGTGACCCTCAATAAATCGAACTATCCCTATCTTGGTCCCGATCGTGTTCGAGTTATCGAAGTTAACCCTTGTTCTGCTGAGCCCGGACATGCCTTTTCTTTGAAACAATGTAGATCCAGATCAGATGGCTTCTGAAGAAGCCATCTGATCAGGATCTACATTGTTTGCCATTCAGATTGTGAATTTGTTGTAATAGTTTGCTTAAGGCAATCTAATTGGTTGATAATCGGTAGTGGGTGTGGCATTTATGAATATTCAGCAGGACAAGGGTTAAACTGTACATCGGTACAGCTGATATATTTTCTGCAATTTTCTTTTCCATTTTTTTTTTTTTTTTTTACAATAATTGAGACATCTGACTGACCATCCTGTACGTTTTCCGGAAACGTCAGCGCTTTTGAGAAAATTGCATGTCCTCTGAAAGGAACACATTCTTCCCCATTGACACAATATTAAGTTAATTGTCTCTCCGCTCAGGAAACTGTAACCTTTCTCCTTGAGGAAACTGAAGTGTCGGGGGCGTGACTTCTGATGAAAGTCCGTGATACTTTTCTTATTTATACTGCAAGCATAGGTTGTGGGTGCTCGTTACATGTACAACCGCCTCATTGAGCTCATTGAGGCGGTTCTAAAGAGTATCCACAACTTATGTCTAGGGGCAAAAATAAGGAAAATAATGTTTACCCTCGTAAACCCCAGTTTTCTTTTTAGGGGTGTTCATTTCACGGACGTGATGAACCAGATGACGACATCCAAACAGGCACGTAACGTTGAATCAATGTTGTTTCAACTGATTGATGCATAGTTGAGTCAACATTGTGTGCCTGTAGGGATCACTTATGTGTCTATGCAAGCAACGCACAAACTAAACAAAATTCATAACAAACAGATAAACTTAATAAAGACGCACTTAAAACTGTTAATAATCACTCCCTTTGAGCATGTTGCCATTCTTTCAGATAATGTAATTGCAGTAAAATTCCTATATTAAGACCACCTTTGGGACTGTTCAAAAGTGGTATTTAAGACCACTTTTGAACAGTGACAAAGGTGGTCTTTGACCTCAGGACAAGAGTAATGAGTGTTTGAGTTTTACGTCCCACCAACAGCTTAGGTCATACGAAGACGGTGTGAAGAAAACAAAAAGAAAGAATAACTGAAAACTGCTAAATAAGCTTTGTTGAACAGAATTATTATTTTTTTTTAGGTGGTCCTAATGGCGGAATTGTACTGTATATGTTTACCGCAGAGAGTTTTAATATTTAAGCACGCCTATGCAAAACCCGCACAGCGGAACATTTAATTGCTTATTATCGTAATTGCCAAATCGTGTCTTTATGTAACTTTGAACTGCAGTGGCGTGGACCAAAAGTTAGCTGCCCCTGGCCTGTATGTGTGGCGGATTTAAAAAAGGTATCGCATGCACATCATTCGACTCATGTGGCGCATTCGTCTTGGCATATATTGTTGACAAAGACTATACTCCATAAAGTTATCCAGTCCTGTAATGTATAAAAGAAAATATTGTTTAACATCACGAAAACCATCACGAAAATACGCCTATATAATTTTGATCCCCTTGAAACCCACTTTCATACAGTAAAACTGGGGTTTCCGGGGGTATACCTTATTTTTCTTATTTCTGCTCTAAAATATAGAGTGTGGGTACTCGTTAGAACCGCCTCGATGAGGCGGTTCTAACGAGTGCCCACAATCTATATTTTGAGCAGAAATAAGAAAAATATCACAATTTTTCAACATAAAATTTTCATTTTTTCGGCAATAAAAGTGGCAATGTATTTGTATAGGCGTGTTTTCGTAATGCAAGCCTTGATAATCTTAGCCAAGTTGAACCCACTTTTAAACAGTAAAACTGGGGGATAACGGGGTAAACTTATTTTTCTCATTTCTGCTCTAAAGTATGGAGTGTGGGTACTCGTTAGAACCCCCTCGACGAGGCGATTCTAACGTGTATCAACAATCTATATTCTGAGCAGAAATAATAATTATAAAAAAATATCACAATTTTCATCTAAAATGTTCATGTTTTCGGCGATAAAATTTACAATGTATTTAAGTACGTGAAATGAAGACCCCCTAAACCCCACTTCATATAAAGAAAACTGGGGTTTACGGGGGTATATATTATTTTTTTTTATTTCTGCTCCAAGACATAGGTTGTGGGTACTCGTTAGAACCGCATCAATAAGGCGGTTCTAACGAGCACCAACAACCTATTTTTGGAGTAAAAATAAGAAAAATATCACAATTTTTCATGAGAAATTTCACCATTTTGGAGATATGAAAGAATGCACTATTTCGCACGGATGTGTTGTCGTAATGGTAATAGTGAAATAGGCATATCTTCTAGGGAGTAAACTCTTTCCAAGTCTAAAATGAATCTATCATTGGTGTGAGGAGTACTCAGAATATAGAAACATCCTTCTTGCACACCAGACAAGGAAATCCGTGATTTTACCCTGGGATAGAAATCTATGTTCTGACCCTGGTGTTCCGACCCAGGCAACTAACATAAATGCGCTTCAATTCTATTCAACTGCCGGAACTTCTTCCGACCTACATTTATTTTGTAAACAATATAAATGTGCGAGCTGTCAAAACTAATCGGAGATGTTGTGCAAGAACAAGAATCCAAGATGGGCGTTTCCAACCCTCGGGATGACCGTGCTGAGCGGAACCAGCACGGTCATCCCTCGGGTTGGAAACGCTCATCTACAACAGAACCCCATATCAGATTCTTATCGTCCCGATGTCCAATGTTTACCAGGGCCATTTTCCGGCATCACGAGGTTTGCCGAGGAACGGATTTTCCAAGCCACCCTCATACCCATGTAAGACTCATTTTTTCTTTTTGCATACCTTTTATTTCTTAGTGTGGATTTTTTAAAAATGTGGTCATTTTCGATTGCTTACGGCCGCCATATTGTGATGACAATGATTGAATATTTGGGCCCCGTCAAGCGATTTTGGTACTTATCGCCTATGCGAGCAGCGAAGGTTCAGGCGAGCCTGCGCATCTGCGCAGTCTCGCCAGAACTTTCGCTGCTCGCTCATACAAGCAGTGAATCAAGAGAAACCTTCAGACAGAAAGCCATATCCTTGGACCCTCTGAATGGCTGGGTTAAAATTTGTCATGACGGAATGCTCGAAGACAAAAGTTCGCTTGGCGGGGCTCATTTAGTCCTGATGTCTAGTATCGTCATACGTTCAGTGACGTCAACTTTAGATACGCTGTTCGTAAAGTCTTATACAACCAGCGCAAATCAAACAGAGTTCTCGAATTCTATCTTATTCCTAAATAATGCAATATGGGTAAGACAGAAAAATCTATCCCGGGGTCAAACTATGCTGTATGTCCTCATTAGAATCGCCTCATCGAGACGCTTCTATGATGTATGTACTCATTAGAACCAGCTCATCGAAGCGATCTTGATGGTATACACAACGTACCTTTTAAAGATAAAATAAGAAGAAATCCCCAAAATCATACATGAATATATATTACCTGAAGTTATGGAAAGAATTCCACATGGACGTAAGGGGAATGGGAACACTTTCATGGGAGGCAACCCCTGCAAAATTATTGGTGCCCCGGATGTCAATAGGGATCAACTCTTAATGAAAATAATTTGCTTCTTGGGAGACAATTCTTTCCGTTAAGGGTAGACCCTTTTTCATTTGGACAGGGTTTATAGAAAAGCGAACATCAGGAAGTCCCGAAAGTTGCACCCCCACCGCACCTCCCCCACCCTTTTGAAAAAATTGCGGACAAATGTGCTTGGTGTTCCCACTCCCCTTAAGAAAAAGTATAAAGTTAGCCGTAGTACGAGTAAACGAGCCATTGTTGTTCGAGACATTGACGGCACTGACAGATCCAGCATATTTCATTACGCAAACACGCCTATACAAATACATTGTAAGCTTTATCGGCAAAAAAAAAAAAAAAAAAAAAAAAAAATAAGATGAATAATTGTGATATTTTTCTTATTCCTGCTCAAACTATAGATTGTGGATACCCGTTAGAACCGCCTCGATGAGTGTGTGGATACTCGTTAGAGCCGCCTCGATGAGGCAGTTATAACGAGCACCCACAATCTATATTTTAGAGCAGAAATAAGAAAAACAAGGTTTATTCCTGTAAACCCCAGTTTTACTGTATAAAAGTGGGGTTCAAGATGGTCATACTAATATAAGCATGTTTTCGTGATGTCTCACACTTGTTAAATTGTCGAGTCCGAAAGGCAACTTTTTAACTACGTTTGGCTAACCAATATATGATAATGGAAATTTCTACCTAGTACATGTAATTTTGTAAGTTTTTAAATGATCCATTTCCGATTGCTTGTTTTTCTTTGTAGCAAATTTTATCTATAAAAAATGATTGTTCTTTAGGCAGACATGATTGATTCAGATCAGACGTTCTGCGGTGTCTGATCTGAGTTTGCACTGTTTGCCAATGTCCCAGAAAAAGGCAGCTATTCATATATGGGTTAAATATATTAACGAGGTACAGACGCAGTATGTACACTGTCCAAAAAAAGGAACGCAGATATTCTGCGTAAACTACAATGTCTTTTAATCCGACTCTATGTTACAGAGCTTCAATCTTATAAGAATCCTATATGGGTGTGAGGGGTGGATGGAAAAATCCGTCCCAAGGGTCAATGCCCAGCATAACGAGGCTCGCCGAGTGATGCCGGACAGTGATCCCGAAGGACGGATTTTTCTATCCATCCCTCACAACCATATAGGATTCTTTTCCTTGCATACCTTCCACAAGCCTCGTGATACCAGACAGTGTCCCTCGGGACGGATTTTTCCATCCAATCCTCACACCCATATGAGATTCTTATATTATATACCATTTGCCAGATTCAGAACATCAAATCATCGGAGTGCGCTAGAAAATTATTGAGCTCTCAAAGGTAAAGTAGCCACTGCCGATCGGGGCTTGAAGAAATAGATGGGCTGCATGATGCTTCCAAGCAGGGTTGAATCCGACCGCACACGAGTACTGGTAAACCGCTTACAGGAACTAAGCCTACCCAGGGAAAGCGGTGCGAGTCGGACCGTCCATGCTGATAAACTCTATCGGTTTCATTGGGTGACATGGCTTGAGATGCCATTTCATCTCAATGTCAGCGGAAAATCCTACAAAATTGGGAGCAACGTCTTCAAAATGACCTATACAGTGTTGTCGGGGACGTTAACCCCCAAAAAATCAAATAGTACTTTATGTAATTTGAATGCTCTGAGACGAGTTCCATTACTTGTTTGAATGCGATTTCTTTAAAGAAGTTTGAAAAACATATTTCGAAACCTATGGATGTACCATCATGCTTAGAAGACAACATGATGATGAGTGAGCTCAGTATACATACGCAAGTGTTTTATACACCCCGTCGCAAAATCTATGAAGCTGAAAGTCGAATTGCGAATAAGAATTAAGGAATAACTCAACATTTCCTTATTCCTTATTCGATTTTAAACTTAAGAGACTTTTGCGACTAGGTGTTGTAGAACATTTGCGAATGACGCACTCATCATCATTTTTACTTCTGGGCATAGTGGTATAGGCTTTGAAATTCAGGAAGTATCAATTTCGAATAAAGAAAAATTCAAAAGTTCCTAATTTCTTATTCGCAATTGATATTTACTGGATTTCGAAACCTAAACCATTATGCTTAGAAGTAAAAATGATGATGAATGTGTCATACGCAACTGTTCTGTTACTTCACGTTGCAAAGCTGTATGAACCTTAAAGTCGAATAAGAAGAAAAAAAATGTAGGATTTTTTCTGTTTTCCTATCTCGAATTTTATAATTCCGAAATTGATTATGTTATTTTACCGAGTCTTTTTGGAGAGAATTGACGATAATTCGTCTAATATTGATAGGTGCCGAAACGTGAGGTCGACTTATGTTGCTCGGGCCGCAAATTGACCTTTACTGACATGACATTTTAAAAAATTTAGGTGGAAAAATAAAACAACAGGACAAGGAAAAAGAATCAAGAAAAGGAATAAGGAACCAATCCTGTTCAGTAGATGTCCACAGAGGCGTTAGGGAGTATTCGACTGAAGTTGAACATTTAACACTCCTCAATCAGACTTTCTAGTAAGAAAGGCGGTCGAATAACTAACTGCAAGCTACATGTATAACCGGTGGTGACCTATAATACTTTCTACTGACCTATAATACGTCTAGTGACCGTTTTTGACCGGAGCTACTTATTAGACCCTACTTTGCAAGTGTACACAATAATCTGTAACGTTTTTTAACAAGGGAAAACAACAAAGCTGTAAGTTACAATCTTTGCCATATTGATTTAAACAGATTTTCAGCTATTTTTTACCTTCTCGGGCTTTCCAGGCTTGGAATGAGCCGTTGGAATGATTGCGCACTACGACTGCGATTGAGTCTCAACCTCGAAGAAAAATTCTAAAGCTAAAGTTGCAGATTTTCAAACAGAATGTAAAGCGCTGAGAAACTTTTATTCGGGCGTCCATGTTGTTTCTGACGTGTCTGTGGCGCGGTGAGGTCAGAAAATTTGCACTATTTGACGTCACGCCATACTAGGTGTGCGTGCCGTCGTTTAACATGTCACACTGCCTGCTGTCCTTTTGCTTAAATTCGCTAAATTACTGCATAACCCTTGAATAGGGGCTCCCTGAAGCTCTCCCTTATAAAATTTCCACGGCTCACCGATTATATTTTTTATTAATTGTTTATTTGTTTGATCTGAGGCTTAATGACCCCATGAACACTGTATAGGTCTTATTGGAGACGTTGCTTCCAATTTTGTGGGACTCTTGTCCGACAGTGAGATAAAATGACACCTCAAGCCCTGTCGCCCAATGAAACCAATAGGGTTTACTTAGCATGGACGGTCCGACTCGCACCTTTTTGCCTTGGCAGGCTTTGATCCTCTAAGTGGTTTACCAGTACTCGTGTGCGGTCGGTTTAAGCGCTGCCTGGAAGCATCATGCAGCCTATCTATTTCTTCAAGCCTCGATGGGTGGCCGGGGCCAGTTTTATTTAGTACTATGATAGACACTAACCATGTATGTATTGCATTCGGTAGTCCACTACTGAATTAAATATGAAAATTAGTTGGATTTACCAAATAGCGTTACATGTACGGACGCCGCGTTTACAAATGGCGGAATATTGCTATTTTTGTAAAAAAAAATCGCTAATAAAATGCGTTTTCAATGTCATACATGTATTATAAACAGAATCTCGCATTCGTGCTCATGTATTAATAAATTTATTAAACTCGTTGAGGAAAAGCGCATAAAATGATCGGCGAAGCCTCGCATTTTATATCTTTTCCGCAGCTCATTTGATATATCCAGTAATACATGCACACTCATTTAAGATCCTCTATAAAAAATATATATAAAAATGACGGAATAAGCAAAGTGTATGTATTTCCCTTGAAATATTCATCACGAAAACACGCCTATATAATGTTGACCTCCTTGAACCCCACTTTTAAATAGTAAAACTGGGATTTACAGTGGTAAACCTTATTTTTCTTATTTCTGCTCTAAAATATAGATTGTAGGTACTCGTTAGAACCGCCTCGATGAGGTGGTTCTAACATGTACCTCAAATCTATATTTTGAGCGGAAATAAGAAAAATATCGCAATTTGTCATCTGCAAATATTCATCTTTTCGGCGGTAAAATATACAATGTAGTTGAATAGGCATGTTTTCGTAATGTGAAGCCAACTTACCATATTGATTTATCAGCATCCAATTTCGCATCATATTTCCCCTTCCTCCTTGGCCCCCTGATTGATTCAAGAGATTAAGAAGTCCCAGTGTTCCTAGGGCGGATGAACCTCCCCCTGAAGCAGCACCAAGGGCAGCTATTTGCGAAAGTCCACTAAAACCTGTTGCTCCTTCTGCCCCTGCTCCTGCTCCTCCTCCTCCTGAGGTAAAGTCTACAGCTCCACTCCCTGTCGCACCGCCTGTTGTACCGCCACCGGATCCTCCGCCCATCGCCAACAGCCGTGCAAAGAGGGCGCTCGTATCCGCACCCGCACCGCCACCCGACAAACCTACTTGTCCTTGAACATTGATTATTGATATGAACAACAATAAAACTCCCAAAAATGACGGCGACATCGTGCTAGATGAACTGGGGCAAGATCAGCTGTCGATAACTGCTCAGGAGTAAAATGGCGACTAATTAGACTTCAGCAACAGTATATCTAATATAAGTGCTGGTCACGTGTTTTGAGAGAAATAAAAATAAACCAAAGAAATACGAGATCGTGTTTTTTAAGCTATGCTAAAATGACGGTCATATTTATATAGATGTCAAATATTAACGTTTTTCCTGTCATACAGTTTATGAATTATAATTCTTAAGTGAGACAATACCACGTTGTAGTGACTGACAGTAATAAATTCGTGTTTTCCTTTCATCAAAACATTAAATGTCACATTCAGCGTCTTTTTTATGTTTGTTGTTTGGGATTTTGATCCAATGGTAAATACACTACGACGTCAACAGAATAATGAATAGACTTTATCAATATGATAAGTAATGTGCAAAACAACAAGCACGACAACGTGACGTTTCTGTAAGTAATCAGTTTTTTTTTTTGCTTCAGATTTTCAGACTGTTAGCATTCACTATAACTGCCTTTCAAGTTTTCACACAGAATAAATTTACAAGATTATATGGGCCCCGTCAAGCGATTTTGGTACTTATCGCCTATGCGAGCAGCAAAGGTTCAGGCGAGGCTGCGCATCCGCGCAGTCTCGCCAGAACCTTCGCTGCTCGCTCATACAAACAGTGAATCAAGAGGAACCTTCAGACAGAAAGCCATATCCCTGGCCCCTCTGAATGGCTGGGCATGCGCAGTTAAAATTTGTCATGACGGAATGCTCGAAGACACAAATTCGCTTGGCGGGGCTCATATGAACGAAATGCATGAAGCCTGAAGTATGCATAGTTTATGAGTGATTCGCCGGAGTTTGCACATCGATAGAAGCCACAAAAAAGATATTTCATTCCTTATAATTCCAATCTTACCATCGAAATGTTATAATGTTTGTTCGATTTTAGGTTAAACAATAACGTCAACACTGTACGATTTTGGAGACGTTGCTTCCAATTTTGTGGGAGTTTTACCCGACATTGAGATGAAGAACACCTCGAGCCCTGTCACATAGACGGTCCGACTCGCACCGCTTTGCTTGGGCAGGCTTGGATCCTCTAACTGGACTACCAGTACTCGTGTGCAGTCGGTTTCAGCTCCGCGTGAAAACATCATGCAGCCCATCTATTTCCGCCAAACCCCCGTCCATCGGGGTTTGAAGAAAAATATGGGCTGCATGATGCGTCCACGCAGAGCAGAAACCGACCGCACACGAGTACTGGTAAACCGCTCAGAGGATCTGAGCCTGCCCAGGCAAAGCAGTGCGAGTCCGACCGTCCATGCTTATAAACCCTATTGATTTCATTGGGTGAGAGGGTTTGAGGTGTCATTTCATCTCAATGTCGGATAACAGTCTCACAAAATTGAAAGCAATGTCTCCAAAATGACCTATACAGTTTTGACGGGGACGTTAAACCTCAAATCAAACAAACAAACAAAAGCCCATCTATTTCTTCAAGCCTTGTTGGGCGGGGGCAAAAAATGTAAAAAATGCCACCAAAATGGTATATTTTAGGAGTTCGTTCGGAAGCGCAAGAATGAACTTTCCAATGGCCACGACGGAATGATTGCATCACGTGAACAAGTCCGTGAGACCCCCCCCCCCCCCTTTCAGAAAACGGAATTAGCCTTTGAGACTACGAATTATTCATAAACTCATCATTGTAGGTGATAAACATTTGAAGGCATTTTCTTTGCCATGTCAGGGGTGGAGGCAGAGAATAATGGAAGCCAGAACTGATAATGTATGTTAGCTTTTTTCCTCGGCCAGACATTCGAAAACAGGGCTGTGCTCTGACACATTTGGCAGTCGAAATTGGCAACACGTCATCACATACTAGAGCCCGTCTTTGGTCTGATTCCTGCACTCAAAATTCTAAAATCGCTACAGAACTGTTTTTTGTTTTTTTTAGGACAAACGCTGTTCCTTGGGTGCGATTTGTGCCTTCCTCCGATTAAGAGTTCAGTATATTCCCATTGGTCAGCTGACACCTGTCGAATTGACAAGTGCCAGCACATTGGAGGCCCTGGGAAGAGCAGTTCATAAACTAATCCCATTTAGCGAGACGGGGGTAGCCCCTATGTGATTTTAGCGTCCGGTTACCTTACAAAATCTATCAAGTCAAGTCAAGTTAAATATTGCTGCCCCGTCAGGAAAACACACCTATATAACTACGACCCCTTTGAACCAAACTTTTATACAGTAAAACAGTTGGGTTTACGGGGGTAAACCTTATTTTCCTTGTTTCTGCTTTTGTCAAAACATAGGCTGTGGGTACTCGATAGAACCGCCTCACTTAACGAGCACCCTCAACCTATGTTTTGAGGGTTTATAAGAAAAATGTGAAGGATTTTCATCAGAAAAGGAACCATTTTGGAGATGCGAAAAAATGCGCTATGTCGCACGGGTGTGTTATCCTAATGATTCAATTAGAAGCTGTCATCTTTGAAAGAAACCCAAGCGGAAAAACGCTAAGTTTCCAAATTCCGTTTGTTGTTCTCCTAACATTTACGTTTTCAATAGTTTCCTATCTTTTTATCGAATGTTGTTGGCGCCACTTCAAATGCAATGACTTAACGCGCGGGTTCTAAACGTACTCAATGGCGTCACTTTCGCTGTGTGAAATAGTTTTGAGATTCTTCCTCATGGACTTTATCGAAGTATAAACATTTATTTCGACCAATCAAAACGCACGAAATGTACATAGTCATCACGATAACAAGTCCGTGAAACGAAGACCCCATAAACTCTACTTTATATAGAGAAAAGTTGGGTTTACGGGGTAATACATTATCTGCCTTATTTTTGCTCAAAAAATAGATTGTGAGTACTCGTTAGAACCGCCTCATTGAGGCGGTTCTAACGAGTACTCACAATCTATGTTGAAAGCAGAAATGTTAAAGATGTTATCATTTTTACCTAATATTTATCATTTTCTGACACCATGTTGGACGCCATTATTTCTTACGGACATGTTTTCCTAATGGAGGAGAATTGGAATTAAGAGGCAATAAAAAATTCTCTAAAGTGACCCAAATACAGTAAAATTTCGCTAAAATTTAGACTAATTCTGCAATAAAAAGCTTATTTAGTTGTGTGTAGTTATTCTTTCTTTGTGTTTTCTGCATTCAGTGTCCTCTGGTTAGAGACCACTTATGGGACTGTCCCAAAGGTGGTCTTTATATAGGAATTTTATTTTACCTATATCAGTTTGTTGACCTATCGGGAAGTTTTCCAGCCAGTCCGAAACTGTCGTTTTTTTGTTTTTTTTTTTGTTTTGTTTTTATTTTAATTTCAACACTTTTTAAGTGATTTAGAAGACGCTGTTTCCAAGTTTGTTGGTACATGTATTTTACCCGACGTTGAGATGAATTGACATCTAAAGCCCTGCCACCCAAGGAAACTAAAAGGCTTATATGCATTGGACGGTCCGACTCGCACCTCTTTGCCTGGACACCCTTAGTCAGTCTAAGCAGTACGAATGTGCGGTCAGCTACAGCTCTGCGTGGAAGCACAATGCAGCCCGATCTATTTCTCCAAGCCACGATGGGCGGGGGCCTGAAACAGTCGTGCTGAACGAGTCATCAATTTTGATAGTTATTGCCACATCAAACAAAACCCGGTACAAACATGTATTTTTGGTATGCAAGCAGGCCGGGGGAGAAGGGGGGGGGGGGGGGCGGTTCTAACTAGTACCCACAATGTATATTTTAGAGCGGAAATAAGAAAAATAAGCTTTACCCCTGTAAACCCGAGTTTTACTGTATAAAAGTTGGGTTCAAAGGAGTCAGAGTTATATATGTGTGTTTTCCTGACGAGGTAGCAATGCTTATCACGTTCATTGATGAGTTTATGAATAATTCGTAGTCTCAAAGGCTAATTCCGTTTACTGTGTTAAATGATATGACAATCTGTCTCCGTTGGTTTGATTTGTGGTTTAATGCCCGCGTTAACACTGTATAGTTTATTTTGGAGACGTTGCTTCTATAATTTTGTGGGACTTTTATCCGACATTGTGATGAAATGACGTCTCAAGCCCTGTCGCCCAATGAAACAAGGACTCGTGTGCCTTCGGTTTCAGTTCTGCGTGGAAACATCGTGCATACGATCTATTTTGTCAAGCCCCGATTGGCGGGGCCTAATCTGTTCCCGTATTGCGTAAGTTGTAAGATCCAATGCCACTAACAAATTGAGAAGGCTGCTCCGAGGAGCGCTTTCCGGCGGCGTTGATCAGGCGTCGATGCATGATGTTTCAACAAAGTTTGTTCGACGTTTTTCGAGGGGATTGTAGCCCGCAGCGTATGTTAACCTGAACTTTTAAATGCCGATCTGTTCACATTATATCCCCTCTTTTTTGCCGTAAATAGAATAGTTAGATATTGACTATCATTATAGCAAATTGTTAACGGGCCTCCATGGCTTAATGGACGCGGACTCTTAATCATCAGATCTCTCACCACTGTGGTTCGAGCCTTGTTCGGGTCACATGTGAGCAACTCGGACATCAGAAGGTTTTACTCCAGGTATTCCGGTTTTCGCCCACTTCTGGTTAACGCATTAAGAAAACACGCCTATACAGTTTTGACCCCTTTGAACCCCACTTTATATAGTAAAACTGGGGTTTCCGGGGGTATACCTTATTTGTCTTATTTCTGCTCTATATTTTGAGCAGAAATAAGAAAAATATCAATTTTTCACCATAAAATAGTCATTTTTTGGCGATAAAGGTGGCAATGTATTTGTATATGCGTGTTTTCGTAATGGAGTGGTGTTACATGTGGGTTTACGGCGTCCCGCAAACCCCCATGCTGACAAGACAACCGAGCGTGATCTCTGACAGGTGAACGGGCAGCTGTGGGGTAAGGCACAAGAAAGATATCAAATGAATGACATGAATTATTTACAGTATCAATACACAACAATACTAACACAAAACACCACATTTATTTGCTTCTATAGCCCACTCACGACGTCCGCCCCGAAGGCAAACAATGTTCTGTGCTCGGACCGGGGTGACGTGAGTGTCTACAGAAGCAAATAACAAACACAACAACAAAATAAGAAAAAGAAACAACACAAAAACACGACTGGCCAGATTACAAGTTCACTTAAGGTGAACCCTCTCTCGCGCGCTGCTGTCAACTAGTCGGTCGACCTTGTTGTCGACCGCAAGTTGATTTATATTATATATAGATTGAATACGAACTTGAAGTCCCGGTAACTTCTTCGTTTGAATTGACTCCAGGTTGTTTTCCACGACCTGTTTAATATGGTTGAATCGACTCTAGGTTGTTTTCCACAAACTGTCTTATATGGTCTCGACGGTCTGTAATTGGGTCTGTCCGCCCTTGCTGGACACTAAACCGACAGCGTCGCACCAGTACCTGCTCCTATCTGGCAGGGGGCAGCAGGTCACCACACATCGTTGTGCCGTTCTATATTCATTCTCTGTCCCGACACGATGCTGTGTTAATTTATTCGCACTTGACCTGCTGCTGAACAGTGTTCGTTTTTCAGGGTATTTATACCTTGAATACTACCGGAAAATCATGCATACTCGTGTTAGCTCGCTAAGATCGTGGCAAAATGAAGATACTGTCCACAATCATAGCCATATAGCAAATTCGAGTAGACAATTGATTTGCCTTAAAATAGTATTTCCCCTAGGGAAAAATGATGAAACTTCCCTATAAATCAATAGTATACTTCTCGTCAAAACGAACAGCCACAACATCGTGACTGGAATGAAAACTATATGTGGCACAATTTGGCGGTTGGCGATTTTCAGGCAAATTTTATAGAAATCAGCCTTATAGCGGCCAACTGTATGGTAAAAAAATATCCACAAACCACTCATGCATACATCGTATGATATGTGCATGACTTGTGCATGGAGCAGCACATTTTGCCTACCGTATTTCACCTAAAATATTTCACCCGCACCGCCTTGTCATATACCTACTTAAATAATTTAGATGTGCATAAGCACCAGAGAGGTTTCCTATTCCATTTCGTAACAAGTGGCTCGAAATAAGTGAAATAATCTTGAAACAAAAACCAATTGAAAAGAAAATAAACAAATAAACACCTAAATAAAAAATCCAGGGGGCTCTAACCATTCGACTCACTGAAATTGTCATTTCCTCACATGATCTGTGCGGAGTGTCGCGTGCAAGAATGACAACTCTGCTTGTCTTCGTTTTTAAATTGTCTCCCCTTATCAATATTTGTATGTTATTTTGGTTCCGGGGCATAAATTGTTAGGATTACAGACAAGATCATTGAAGAGTGTCGCCTGTAAGAATGACAGTCTTGCTTGTCTTCATTTTCTTATTATCTCCCCTGATCCATATTTTTTAACATTTCGTTTCCGATGCATAACTCCGCAATTCTTAGAAATATTAGGGTTAAAGAACAGGTCAGTGCGGAGTGTCGCGTGCAAGAATGACAATTTTGCTTGTCTTCGTTTCTGAATTATCTCCCCTATTTCAAGGTTTTACTTTATTTTCGTTTCCGGAGCATAACTCGGCAACCGTTTGAAATATTTCAGTTATACTTTGCAGGATTATAGAACATGTCATTGCAGAGTGGCGTGTGCCAGAATGACAACTCTGCTTTTCAGTTTTAATTGAAACGTTCGCTTTATACTGTAGTTTTCTTTCAAAAACACAAAACAAAGGAGTACGGAAATTTGGATTTTAAAGTACGGCAACTTGGGAAAAATGCTGAATTAACAGTACGGCAACTTGTATCACAAAATTTCCACTTTGGCAATTACTGACAGCAATTTAACATCGTTGGGAACGAACATCCATGGTTATTATTATATTTCATTTCATGTCACAACCAGGGATTGTTTCAAATGCTAGTACTGATCGTAAACCGAACTGTTTGTGCATGTAACAGATGCCGATGTGAAATAGACACCAGGGCCATATTTCCTCTTGAGAATTCTTTGTCATTGCTATCGCTTTGTTTCATTACTGTAAATAGTTAGGAAATATTGTAGAAACAAAATCTGTCCCCTTTAAAAGGAACTTTTCCTTCGTAAGGAAGTATTGTAGAAACAAAATCTGTCCCCTTTAAAAGGAACTTTTCTTTCGTGAAATGAAGTTTATTTATTTTTTTCTACGAAATCAAGTGTCTTTTTTAAGCTCAAATAGTTTATATTTCGTTCTTGTGATAGTTATTTTATCTTTTTAGATGTGATTATTCAGTTTGCGGAAGAGACTTCATGCAAACGAAGATCCCGGTGCATGCATACTATACTCCAGTTATTTTTCCCACCAAAAACTTAAAATATTCAGATCAAAATTCTGATATTTTACATATTTCAGTTCATAACATAAACTGTGGGCACTGTTTTTGGACAGAAATGCGAGAAATGATTTACATCCCTAAACCCCCAGTTTTTAGAAATCAATAAAATTTGGGTTTAATGGGGTCAAAATTGTATAGGAATGTTTTCATGATGATCTTCCGTAATTCTTTTGAAATCGCATTCTGTGTCATGAATAATGGTTTTGAAATTATTATTATTATTCTTTTCGAAATTGGCGGTCACGAAAATGCACGCATGCTGCATTTAATCATCTTGAATATTCTATCTATTTCACATTCGTAGAGTTTAGCAACACAGACAACAAGATAGAAGTCGAGACAATGATCAGGAATCGATACAATTCACCCACAGCACCCAGCAGTGAAGAAACACAAAATTGAAATAATAGACCCTAATGGAAGCGTCATTAGCGGATAGCCAACAGAAAGTTACTTTCCCACAAAATGACCAACTAGCTACTTATCTAAAAGTGTTCAACTCATTAAAGAAGTTGATTTAATATGTCCTGAAAAAAGTCCTTTCATAAATTTCGTTTCCGATCACAAAGTGAGGTTTCTTTCGCTTTAGTAGAAAGGACAGCTAAAATATCTTTTATTCTAGTTGTAATCGATAATCTCTGAGTGTAGGCTGGAAAAATTGTCCTGAAATGTGACTTAAACCGTTAGTATAACCCTTAAGTTCCAGCATTTTAAACAAGCAGTGAAGATCTGACCATACGCCGCGTTATTTGGCGCCTGATTAGATATCCACTGTTTGCCAATGCCACAGCACACGAGCAATGTCTAGACTTTACTTTTTACACGGAGATCGGACGTCACAGGGAGAATGAAAAGCAAAAAGGTGGACTAGCGATGCTATAAATTACCGGTACCTTGATTTTATACAAAGCCAGCGACAGTCAAATGGACAATAGCAAGCGGGAATCTTCTGTAATTAGTAATTTTTGCTTGATTGTGTACTGGAGGACTGCGCGTTGTTAGTGCTAAAGTGAGACTAAGAAGTATGAAAGTGAAATGAAGAAAGGTGATGATGTCAAATATTAACAATAGATTAGGTAAAACCAGGTTAAACCAGGTATGTTGTGTTCATGGCAACTTCTGACCAAGAGGCCGGTCTCTAACAAAGAACTTAGTTAATGCAGGCATCAAAACAATATTGGGAGTAAATCTATTCCATTGCCAAGCTGTCAAGGGAAAGAACGAATACATGTAACAATTAATGTAATGCGAGGGGGTTGTTCATGCAGTGACGCGTGTTTCGATTGTTGCTAGTGTTACGAGCCAGGCGTAGCAGAAAGAAAAAGCAAACAAGCCTTTTGGAAAAATTTAACAAAATTTATTTACAAGTTAACTTTAACCTGTAGAAGTAAGAAAATTAAATGTACTTAGCTTTGTTATGAAATATCCTGAATGAATCTAATTTTCTTGATCCCACAGAATTCACAGTCCAAAATGAAAAGTAATGACCTTTAACAATCCAACACAGAATTTAGAAATAACTTTTCTTTTGAGCCCAAACTACAAACTCAAAAGTCACACTCAATGTGAAAAATCAAGCTCTTTTATAGACCCTAAGATTTCTCTAGAATGTTCCACAGGGCTGTGGAGTGTGTGTGTGAATTCGGGTTTAACGTCGCTTTCAACAATTTTTCAGTCATATCACGACGGTGTCTGGTTGCGACATGGAGCTCAATGCTCACATTTATAGTGCTGCCTCACTGAAGTATCATGTCCCAGACACATTACATGATACCACACCCAGTCACATTATCCTGACACTGGATCGACCAGTCCTAGCTCTACCCCGTAAATCTGAGTGCCAAACGAGGAGCAGCTAGTACCATTTTAACGACTTTGGTATGTCGCGGCCCGGGGTCGAACCCCAGACCTCCCGTTCCCCGGAGCGGACACTCTATCAACTGAGCTATCGGGGCCGGTACACAGGGCTGTGGAATAAGATGATGTAATTTTCTAAAAATAATGCAAACCTGAACTTTCTAGAAGTTTGTGAAGTACTTTTCTTTGTAAACATGTTGTTTACATAAATGAAATTAATCTGTGACTCAGTTTTCTAGAATCTTCTATAAGATTAACAAGATATGTATAGCACTATTAGGTCAACAGTGGGGTGAAAGTGGGAATCAGAAAGATAAATTCTTATGCATAACACTCCCCCTCTTCGAGGAAAAGAAAGATTTATGTAATAAAGCTTTCTTTTGCTTTAAGAATAATAAAATAGCATATAAAATTACATGTATCTACAATCCACTTTAGTAGGAAAGAAAAAAAACAACTCCTGACACTGCTCAAGCTCTTGAAAGGGCATCAGGGATAATTTTATCTCTCCCTCTGATATGTCTAATGTCTAAATTATACTCTTGTAGCATAAGACTCCACCTGAGCAACCGCTGATTTTTGTTTTTCATTTTGTGTATGAAAGTCAGTGGATTGTGATCACTGAAAACAACAATCGGGGCAGTAGTTGGGGTAAGATAAACTTCGAAATGTTGCAGAGCAAGAATCAGAGACAAGCACTCTTTCTCTATGGTAGAGTAATTTATCGGATGCTTATTAAACTTTTTGGAAAAGTAGCAAACTGGATGATCCACACCATTTTCATCTTCCTGTAACAAAACACTACCTGCACCTACGTCACTAGCATCTACAGCTAGCTTAAACTCCTTTTCAAAATTTGGTGCTAAGAGAACTGGTTCACTCTTGAGTATGGCTTTAAGTTTATCAAAAGCATTTTGGCATATTGCATTCCAATGGAATTTTGTTCTTTTGCTAAGCAAATTTGTCAAAGGCTCAGCAATGACAGAGAAATTATTACAGAACTTTCTGTAATAACCAGCCATACCAAGAAATCGCATCAGCTGTCTTTTGCACGTGGGTACGGGAAAATTTGAGATTGCCTCAACTTTAACTTCAAGTCTAACTGTTGGTTTTCTTTTGCTCCAGCATTTCAGTGGTTTCTTGCTGTCGAGTCCTCACCGTTGTCTCACCTCTGTGGTTCTTTGATTTTTGTGTTCACGGAGATGTTGCACTGATGAGTTAGGAGGCCTTCATGCGGACTGAACAAATTATTTGTCTAAATCGCGACGGAAGTAAGGGCGAGGATTGTGGCCACGTAAAATCGATTTAAGCCCCCCAGTGGAAACATTCCACTGACCGTTCCAAGGTGGCTCTTCTGTGGCGATTTATTTATGTTGTTGTTTGTTACTTGCTGTGTGTATCACTTGTGTCTTTTGGTTTTGGATTGTCATATGGCCATTTTGTGGGAAAGTGACTGTCCTTATGGCCTTCCTTTGTTTAGGTTTCCATTATGGTCTGGTCGCTTAATGTTTGTATTTCTTTCCCTTTGGTGTCTTTTATGGGTGGAGTAAGTTAATTGTATCAATTCCTGATCTTTGTATTACTTCTACTTTTTATCATCAATGGGTTTCACATGACCTTGACCTACAACATGACCTAGAAATGTCAAACTTGCATGGCAGAATTCACTTTTAGCAAGATTGATTGTCAATTTGGTATTACTCAGTCTATCAAAGAATGCTCGAATAGTCCCAAGATGTTGATTCCACTGGTCGTTGTATATGATAGCATCATCGATATAAGCACTGCAGCCTTCCAGCCCCGCAATTAACATGTTTATTAAGCGCTGAATGTTGCCGGAGAGTTTTTCGTTCCAAATGGCATGACTTTATAGTTAAATAATCCGTCTGGTGTTGTGAATGCCAAAACCTCCTTTGCTCTATCTGTAAGTGGAATATGCCAAAATCCTTTCAGAAGGTCGAATTTCGTTATGTAATTGGCATTCCCGAGGTTATCAATGCAGTCATCCATTCTTGGAATAGGAAAGCTATCTGTTTTACTTAAGAAATTAACTTTCCTAAAATCTGTACACATACGATATGTCCAATCAGGTTTTGGTACAAGAATACAAGGAGAACTCCACTCATTTTGGCTTGGTTCAATAAAGTCTTTGTCTAATAGATACTGAACTTCTTCTTTAAGAAAATTTTGTTTCACAGGATTCATCCTGTATGGGTGTTGTTTTACAGGTTTAGACCCATTTCTGTCCACATCGTGAAATAGTTTGTCTGTCCGTGTTGGAATGTCAGGAAATAAGTGTTCATATTCAAAAAACAGCTGTTTCTGTTCGTTCCACTGATTTGGCTCTAGATGTGACAATTTCTGGTCAAGATTCCGTAGAATGTCAGAATTCTGAAGTTTTGATGATGTGGGATCCGACTTCACTGAATTAATATCCTCACAGCCATTGTCACATGAATTAAGTAGAACAGAGCTAACTAGATTGACTGATGTTAAAGATGTATTGTCCCTATCTATGTATTCCTTAAGCATGTTAATATGACATAGCTGCTTTAGCTTGCGCCTCCCAGGAGTGTTTATTATGTAATTTACGTCACTGATCTTTTTGTCTACAGTGTATGGACCATAATACCTGGCCTGCAACAATTTTCCTGGAATAGGCAAAAGAGCTAGTACCTTATCACCTGGTTTAAAATTCCTTTCTTTTGTCCCTATGTCATATAGCTGTTTCATTTTCCTTTGGGCTGACTGAAGATTGGCTCGAGCAGCCTCACAAGCTTTTGAAAGTCTAGTTTTGAAATCCGACACATACTGAAGTAAATTCAAGGCAGGGTCATCATTAGAGAGAAATTTCTCTTTTAGAAGTTTCAAAGGGCCACGAACAGTATGGCCAAATACTAATTCAAATGGACTGAAGCCAAGAGATTCTTGCACAGATTCTCTAACAGCAAATAAAAGCAAATGTATGCCTTCATCCCAATCCTTCTTTGTGTCAAAGCAAAATGATCTTATCATGTTTTTCAATGTTTGATGGAATCTTTCAAGGGCGCCTTGACTTCCAGGATGATAGGCTGATGACTTATACTGTACAATGCCTAGTTCATGCATTACTTGTTGAAAAATTCCTGACATGAAATTTGAACCTTGGTCTGACTGAATAGATTTAGGAAGACCACAAAGGTGAAAAACTACACTAAGGCCTTGACGGTTGTCTTAGTTTTGATATTTCTTAGCGGAATGGCTTCAGGAAAACGTGTGGAAGCACACATAATAGTCAAAAGATATTCACAGCCAGACTTAGTTCTGGGCAAGGGACCCACACAGTCTGTAATTATTCGACTGAAAGGTTCATCAAAAGCATGTATAGGCTGCAAATGAGTCTTAGGTATAGCCTGATTGGGTTTTCCTACCATTCGGTATGTATGGCAGGACCTACAATGCTGAGAAACATCTGATTTTAACCCAGGCCAGTAAAAATGATTAAGAATTTTGCGATAGGTTTTATTTACCCCTAAATGTCCTGACATGGGAGTTTCATGAGCCAAGTTTAATTTTTCGGGACGATAAACCCTTGGAACCACTATCTGGTGGTTGACAGTCCACTCGTCTTCTGCTGAGACGTCTGGTGGACGCCATTTTCTCATAAGAATGTCATTTTTGACATAATAACAGACTGGGACCTGAGATACTTCCTGGTCATGTAAAGCCCTTTCAAACAAAGGCGAAATTTCAGGCTCCTTGTGCTGTTCTATAGCTAGTTGAGACCCGGACATTTTGTCACGGCCTAGATCGAAAGATGAGTTATTCTCATGAAAATCTGTCTGCTTATCAGGCAGGCTTGAAGACAGATCCTTGTTATCTCGTCATTAAAAGACTGACCCAAAAAGGTATCAGTGAAATCAAAATCCTGTTTCCCATCAATTTGCTTGGCCTTACGTGCCATAGCCCTTGTGACTGCACAAGACGGATAAAGATCAGGAATTTCCTGCTCAATGGGATCTGGCGGTTGGTCTATGCAAGGATTAGTAGTCAAAAGTGGGTTTACCACAACCTTATCTCCAGCTAAGTCATTGCCTAGCAACAAATGTACACCTTTAAAAGGTAAAGAAGGTCTAATACCAACAGCCACTGAACCGGATACCAAGTCTGATGACAAATAAACGTTATGAAGCGGAACATTAACAAATCCACATTCCACACCCTGAATAAGGACACTTTGGCCCAAAGAAGTCTTCTCAGAAAAAGGCAGAGTGTCTGCTAGAATAAGAGATTGAGAAGCTCCAGTATCACATAAGATTTTAATAGGGGTAGGATGGGCATAACTGTCACCATTTAGTGACACAAAATCATCTGATAAGAATAGTTCATAAATCTTCATAACTGAATCAGTTTTAGATAATTTGGTATCAGAAAGAGTTTCCTCCCTTACACAAGACTGTGGTTTTGGCCTTATAGAAGTAAAACCTGTAGGCTTAAGTTCCTCTTGTCTTTCTCTTTCTTTTTGTCGCTTTAATTTTAAACACTCAGAGATCAAATGACCTGTATTTTTTACAATAATAACAAACTACTTGAGATTGAGATAAGGGATTCTGGTCTTTGTTTTCACCAGAAGGTTTGGAAAAAATTCTGGCTTCTGTTTTCACCAGAAGGTTTGGAAGGATTCTGGCTTTTATTTTCACCAGAAAGTTTGGGCATAGTACTAGATGTATGGCTATAACTACCAGAAGGATTACTGGGATAGAATCTTGGACCTGTCTGTGGATTATAAGGTTTTCGAGGATAAGGCCTGTTCACAAATGAGACTTTATGAGTCAAAGCATAATCATCTTCCAAACGTGAAGCTTCCTCCAAAGTTTCAACCTGTCTCTCATCGAGAAAAGACTTAATGTCTGAATTTATGCACCGTTTAAACTCTTCAACAAGGACAAGCTGTCTAAGTTTGTCATGGTCAGAGCACCACCTATCAAATAACTGTTATTTGGTTCGAGCAAATTCTATATGGGTCTGGGAAATTTCTTTTTTACAATTCCTAAATTTTTGCCTGTAAGCTTCAGGGACCAACTCATATGCCTTAAGAATAAGCTCCTTAACGAAATCATAGTCTGAGCTCTGCTCGACAGTCAGCTGAGTGTAAATGTCTCGAGCCTTTCCGACAACAACGCTTTGCAAAAGTAAGGTCCAATGCTCTTTTGGCCATTTTAAATTTTCTGCAACTTTTTCAAAATGCAAAAAATACTTATCTACCTCTTTTTCCTGAAATGGCGGAACTAACCTTATGCCCTTTGTGGCATCAAAGTAACTGCCAGAGTAAAAAACAGGGGTAGGTTTCACCCTATCCTGACCCTGGAGTTCCATTTCCTTCATCTTTAATTGAAATTGCCAGTTTTCTCTTTCTATTTCAAGTCGCTCTTCTTTTTCTATTTTTTTTTCTGAAGGCGTTGCTCCATTTCTCTTTGTTTTTCTTCCTGTTCTATTTTTTCTTTTCGAATTCGTTCTTCCATTTCTAATCTTTCCATCTGCATTTGTCTCTGCATTTCTCTTTCTTTTTCCTTCTCTCTTTCTTCCATTTCTCTCTGCTTTTCCTTCTCTCTTTGTTCCATTTCTAACCTTAACTTCTCTAATTCAATTTGCCTTCCTATTTCAATTTGTCTCATTTGTAATTCAGTATGTGAAACCATAATGAGAGACAAAGCAGATGGATCGAAAAGCTCTTCATCAACAAAAAACTGCACCAAAATATTCTTAATTTCATGCTTCTTCATGCTTGTTTTGACAGCAGTGGCCCCATAATGGGAAGCAATGTCTAGCAAATCTGTCCTTTTGGCCAGATTAAACAACTCCTGAGTAGGCTGAGCCAAAAAGCTTCTCAAATCAAACGACATGTTTGCTTTTTGTTTGTTTTATATAGTATTTATGGAAATACAGATTGAGGTTAATTTGACAAAGCCCAACGAGAATTTCACATGAAATTACAAGTACTGTTTCACCTGAAATGACAATTCACATGAAATGACAATACCCTATATGCCTACAGGGAAATACCAAGCCTGTGAAGCAACTGCCAAGAAGAAGTGAAACAAAGATCAGGAATTGATACAATTAACTTACTCCACCCATAAAAGACACCAAAGGGAAAGAAATACAAACATTAAGCGTCCAGACCATAATGGAAACCTAAACAAAGGAAGGCCACAAGGACAGTTACTTTCCCACAAAATGGCCATATGACCATCCAAAATTAAAAGACACAAGTGATACACACATTAAGCAACAAACAACAACATAAATAAATCGCCACAGAAGAGCCGCCTTGGAACGGTCAGTGGAAGATTTCCACTGGGGGGCTTAAATCGATTTTACGTGGCCACAATCCTCGCCCTTACTTCTGTCGCGATTTAGACAAATAATTTGTTCAGTCCGCATGAAAGCCTCCTAACTCATCAGTGCAACATCTCCGTGAACACAAAAATCAAAGCATCACAGAGGTGAGACAACGGTGAGGACTCGACAGCAAGAAACCACTGAAATGCTGGAGCAAAAGAAAACCAACAGTTAGACTCCGATGAGCCAAGTCTATATTTGACAAGAAATGACAATTACCTGCCGTCACATGAAATGTCGGTTTTAAAATGCTCGAAATGGTTTATCCCGGACGACCCCTCAATTTCTGTTACAAGCCAGGCGTAGCAGAAAGAAAAAGCAAACAAGCCTTTTGGAAAAATTTAATAAAATTTATTAACAAGTTAACTTTAACCTGTAGAAGTAAGAAAAATTAAATGTACTTAGCTTTGTTATGAAATATCCTGAATGAATCTATTTTCCTTGATCCCACAGAATTCACAGTCCAAAATGAAAAGCAATGTCCTTTAACAATCCAACACAGAATTTAGAAATAACTTTTCTTTTAAACCCAAACTTCAAACTCAAAAGCCACACTCAATGAGAATAAATCAAGCTCTTTTATAGACCCTAAGATTTCTCTAGAATGTTCCACAGGGCTGTGGAAAAAGATGATGTAATTTTCTCAAAATAATGCAAACCTGAACTTTCTAGAAGTTTCTGAAGTACTTTTCCTTGTAAACATGTTGTTTACATAAATGAAATTAATCTGTGACTCAGTTTTCTAGAATCTTCTTTAAGATAGATCTATTAGGTCAACAGTGGGGTGAAAGTGGGAATCAGAAAAATAAATTCTTATGCATAACACTAGAAATAAAGGGAGGGAGATACTGCAACTATGCCGTGAATAATTTTATAGAAATAAATGAGGCAGGCAACTGACTTTCTCTACTGCAAGGATCTCTTGCCAAGATAAGGCCAAGAAATTATTTGTCTTAATCGCGACGGCAGTAAGGGCGAGGATTGTGGCCACGTAAAATCGAATTAAGCCCTAAAGTGGAATTCGTTTCCGCTGACCGTCCAAAGGCGGTTCTTCTGTCGCGTTTATTTTTGTTATGGTTTGTCTTTGGGTGTTTGTGTCGCTTTTATTATGTTATTTTGGATAGCCTATTGACCATTTTGTGGGAAAGTTACTGGCTTTCCGCTGTTGGTGTTCCCGTTGAGGTATTTTGCTTCATGTTTGTGTTTTTGTTTCCTTTTGGTGTCTCAGATTGGAGCTGTGGCCTAATTGTATCGATTCATGATCATTGCCTCCACTTCTATTTTACATGTCGTAGGTAAAATAATTGTTCAGAGTCAAGTGGAAGGTACTACGCTATATCATTTCGAGTTAATGGGCATAGGACTGTGTGCATATGCTCCATATCGTGGATACGTATTCAAGTGTTGACGGACCATTGTCTTGTATGCTGCTTCCCGAACGCAGTTTTATTTTGTTCTGATATTATATGAATTAAACAAAGGACTTACTAGCAGTTGAAGAGATTCTATCGATATGTATGTCGACGTTCATGTTGATGGATAGATCGAAACCTAAGTACCTTCCAGATGAAACAGTTTCGAGGACATGATTATGCAATATATATAGTGTAAGGGTTGGAGTTCTTGCGCAGGTTATGTGCAAAACTTGAACATTCTAGGTTGTAATCCATGTCCCAGTGAGATTCTTATGATTGGATGGTCTAAGTCCCTCTAGAGGTGGGTTGGGTTGGGGTTGGGCGAGTAATTAGGGTTAATAGTGGTCATGTACACCGCTATGTCATCTGTAAATAGGCGAACCTGGGACCACACTCTGTCGGACAGGTATAATAACAATAACAAGGTTATAGATTTGATCCTTGCGGTTCTCTTGAAGTAACTGGAACCTCATCTGAGGACCCACCGTCAAGTTCAACTGCCTGATCTCTCCCAATCAGAAAAGACTTAATCGACTGGATAGTTAATCCATGTACCTGTAGCTTGTGTAGGAGCATCAGGTGATTCACCTTGCCAAAGGCCTTGCTAAATATGTTCGGATGTTCTGGAAAGGGTTATCCTTTAGAAGCAAGGAAAACACCACAGAACTGGAAAATATGGAGTGTACGTTTTGTGGGCCAGACTAGCTAGTTTCGGCCATTTAGGCCTCATCAATGATCCCAGAGGACAAGAATGTATAAACTACACTATGTTGTAGGGCAGGGAGACTTTTTACGGCCGCCACACATTCTCGCTTAACCCAAGATAAGATATTTTTGTTGACCATTTAATCATGATCTGGTAAGGTCATAAAGAAGTTTAATCACATGGGTGTCACAAGATCTGCACTCCCAGGCAGCTGAGAATTTCATAAGGTATGTCCAAATCAAATCAAATAGAATTTATTTCTCTCCGGTTATACAATCTGAAAACATGAAAAGCAAAATATTGTCAAATATACGGATTCATTCCGACACAATGTCATGAAGAAAAGATGTGGGACATAAACTTTAATCCTTCTAAATGCCAGGCCCTTCATGTTACCCGACGTAAGAACTCCATCCCAACTGTGTACCTCTTGCATGGTACCCATCTTGAGAGTGTTTCTGCAGCTAAGTACCTTGGGCTCACCATCTCTGATGATCTAAACTGGAGCCCCTACTTTGACAAAATAAATAAAAAAGCCAGACCCTTGGATCTTTTAAATGAAACATTCGGGCCCATAATAAGGACCTGAAATCAGTTGCATATAAGACCCTTGTCAGGCCACAACTAGAGTATTCGTTTACTGTATGGTATACCCGCACTGCCACTGATATATACAAAGTGACAGCAGTCCAACGAAGGGCTGCCAGGTGGGCAACATATAGCTATAGCTACACGTCAAGTGTTACAGCTATGCTGAAGGACCTAAATTGGCGCCCCCCCCCCTCCCCCCTTGAACAACAGCGCATTAATAACCGTCTCGACATGATAATATCACTTATGATCTTGTTGCAATATCAATATCTGAGTACCTCATCCTCAATACTAGACCATCAGCTCCTGCATACAGACAGATTAACACCCGCACAGACAACTACAAGTAAACCTTCTTTCTCAGGACTATTATTCACTGGAACGCTCTACATGTACCTGCTTATGTTGTAACGCTACCCGCTCTGGTGCAGTTTAGCAGTGCTATTAGCCTAGTGGCTCATGCTTCTCCTTGAAAGACCAAATTCTGTTTTAATCTTTTAACTATTCTAACACTCTCTTTTCCCACTGTACAAACACATTTCATCAATTTTCCTTTCCTTTTATTAGACGTACCTGAAGAAAGAACTAAAATCGATAAAAGTCGACCCCCCCCCCCCCCAAAAAAAAAAAAAAAAATAGGGGACAGCAATTGGACAATCTGTTGTCATTACCAGATTTCTTATATCCCCAACACTTCTGTCTCTTTAAAATTACTTATAAAAAGGATACCACAATGCAAATAACGACGAAAGGCAAACAAACCTTTGTTTATAATAAGATTGATAGTTGTGAAACTAGTTAGACCACTTCTCCGCCATAGCGTCTGATGAATAATTGTTCAAAGCAAATCGCCGTACTGTTCCTAGCAAACTGCCGTCCAGTATTTTACGTACTGACGCAAGTTGTCGTACTGTGGCCTCCGGCTTGTTTTATTCAGTCACAATATTCTTTGGGGAAAAAACAACTGCAACGTTACAAGCAGCAAAGGATTCGGCTTCTATTGATGCCACTGAATTGAAGATTGTCACAGCCGTTTTATAATAAATTTACAGATTTGTGAAGCTGTCATGAATTTTCGCGGTACCAGCCACGTACCAGCCGACACATTATGTGTTTAAATGGCAGCTTGCAAAGCTTTCCAAAATTTATGTTCAAGAATTTCAGAGAAAAATAAGTTGGGGAAATATGGGAAGTGGGTTTAAGTTCTGACACTTCGTAATAACGACAACCCAAGCGATTACCTACCGTCGGTATTATCATTTCCCTCATTTATCTGGTACTTTTGTGTAACGAGTTCCGGAGTCGATGCTACGCTGTGATAACTCCGCAACCCTTCGAAATATTTTAATGATACTAGGTAGGATTATAGAACAGGTCAGTGCGGAGTGTTGCGTGCAGGAGAAACAATTTTGCTTGTCTTCGTTTTTGAATTATGTCCCTGATTCATTTTCTTTACTTTATTCTCGTTTCCGGATCATAACTCGGCAACCGTTTGAAATATTTCAATAATACTTTGAAGGATCACAGAACAGGTCATTGCAGAGTGGCATATTCACAAAAGACAACCCAGCATGTCTTCGTTTTCGAATTATCTTCCCTAGTTTATATTTTTCAACATTTTGTTTTAGGAGCAAAACTTCGCAACGTTTTGAAATATTTTATTGATGCTTGGTAGGATTATAGTACAGGTCAGTGCGGACTGCCGCGTGCATGAATGGCAACTCTGCACTTGTTATGTTTTCCTGGTTTCATGCATATGTTGGAAAACCAGGTTTTCGTGGAATCCCAACGTTTCTTGTTTACAGTAAAACTGGGGATTACAGGGGTAAACCTTATTTTTAATATCTTCTCTAAACTATAGATTGTGGGTACCTCATCCCGTTGAGGCGGTTCTAACGTGTAGCTACAATCTATATTATGAGCAGAAATAAGCAAAAATTCACAAGTTTTCATCGTGTTTCTTTTTTTCGGCTGAAAAATTTACAAAGTATTTGTATAGGCACGTACAAGCCTTACATCATCATGCTGTCATACTATTTGTCGGGACTTTCCGGTGGGTGGCAAAAAACATCTTTCGTTTTTTATCGCCATTGTAAATATGCTGCAGGTCTTTCATTTGGATTTGAAACGTCACAATTGACATTTAATCTATCACAATAGACATGTCTAAGCTTGTATTTAATGGTTTCTGGAAGATTTGCGGCAGTTTGGGTGTTTGTGTCGCTTATATTATTTTATTTTGGATAGCCTATTGTCCATTTGGCTTTTCGCTATTCATGTTTCCATTAGGTCTGTTGTTTCATGTTTGTGTTTCTTTCTCTTTGGTGTCTCTGATGAGAGCTGTGGGTTGATTGTATCGATTCCTGATCATTGCCTCCACTTCTTTTTTGATGATATTTACCTCTTAATTTACGGCGGTAACAAGCCGGATTCAAACATAAAATGCGTGCAAGTAATAACCCAAAGCAGAAAATGCTTGAATAAGTAACCATTTATAGAGTAATTCTATAGATTATCTGTAAAAATCAACATTTTTAAGCTCGTAACAGAACCCATATTTTCAGTGTGTTTATTTTGAGCAAGTCGCTTTTCGTCAACCACCAAAAACGATAAACCATGTCAGATTTCGAGGGGAAATACTTCGCGCATGCGCATTGAAATGAAAACAGTGCCATGTGTCAAAATACTGAATCCGTCCATAGGCGTATTTTCGTAATGTCCATAATTGTGAGTGAACATACCTCCACTGAGGCAACTCTTGCAAACAAATTTTGTGTCCCTGATTAATCAAAGCACTGATAGTACTAATGGGGGTTATGCGGCGTATGAGCTTGGTCTACACTGATTACAATGGCACAGTACAGGGGCTTAGTTCAGATTTTACTTTCTACACAACATTCTGATGTCAGAGGGCAGGGCGAAGGCTATCGCTTATTCGTGTAACAATAACTGGTACCTAGATTTTGCACATCAACAGCAATAGTCATGTGGACAAAAACAGGCGGGAAGTTTCTGTAGTTAGTAACTTTGGGTCGATTGATATATGATTGTTATCAAATCAACCCGATAAATACTTAAATTATTACAGTTTCTTCACGATAACACTTGCGAGTAATGAAAACCATTGAAAAAACTTTTTTGTACATGGTCACAAGGGTATAGGATGGTTTCCTTATTATCATTCTAAATATAGAGTGCGTCTACTGGTAAGACCCGCCTCGATGTTGAGGCAGTTCTAACTACATGTAGCATTAGCGGCGGAAACAAGAACTGACTTATCGCATATATCCATCAGAAAAAGTAATGCACAGTAAAATTCCTATATTAAGACCACCTTTGGGTCTGTTCAAAAGTGGTCTTAAATACCACTTTTGAACAGTCCCAAAATGGTCTCTAGTTGGAGACACGGGGTGTAGAAAACATAAAGAAAGAATAACTGAAACCTTCTCAATTAGCTTTAAAAAGCAGATTAATTCTTAATTTTAGGTGATCTTAACTGGAATTTGACTGTAAATTTTGGTGACGCCTAAATTGCAATCAAACCGTTGTAGATAAAAGAAATATCGGAACAATGCTTAATTCTGAAATCTGCATGCATTCTTAGGAACTGAATAGAGTGGGATTATCTGATTAGGCCTCTCCCTAAGCTGGATGCTTTCAACTCACCTAATCGAAGGTGACATGTACATGACGAAAACAACTTTGAACCTATATGGCACCTGGTTCAAAACGTATGGCCAATGTTTACTTTTTAAAATGTAGGTCAAAGGTAATAGCAAAAGTAGTGCCAAAAACACGGGTACCAATAGACATGCCTTGTCACAAGCAATATACATGTACATGCCAAATGTAAAAGTTTTATGACAAGTGGTTGAAAAGTTATGACGGTTCTAAAGAGCTTGCCCGATTTACGGTTGCCAAAGAGATAAGAACAATGCCAGAATCGCTTTTGGAGCGACGGATTTGTGTGTTTGAATTGAGGTTTTACGTTCCAGTCAACACTATTTAGGTCATGTTGGAGACACCGCTTTCAATTTCGTGGGACTTTTACCTGACATTTATATGAAATGACATCTCAAGCCCAACCGTCTAAATAAACCAAAAATGTTTATTCATTATACGACGGGGGCGATCGGATGGGGGTGATCATTTCTCTGACTCGATGACTGCCCACATTAAAAGTTATTTTATTAGTGGTTGGTGCTTGATACATGCAGTTGTCTTTGACGTGACTCTTCATGAACTACCTGGTGGTTTTCCTTGCTACGAGCCCTCATCTTTGTTTCACATTCCCCCACAGCGCGCCTATACGGGCAATGGAAAATAACTGTGTTTTATTCTACAGCAAATCACGGCAAGGAAGAGCGTGACGAGTGACGTCATTAAAACTGCAAATTTATGACGTCACTAGTCAATGTCCTTGTCGATAGACGGTGAAACGTCATATTCTCGCATCACACACGTTAGAAAAGGATATAAATGCATGTGTCGATAATTTTAGCGGGATTTTTTTTCTAACAATGGCGAAAAGTTGTGAGTTTTCAAGGAAACAACAGCATTACAGCCGATTTTCAGCCTGATAGAATCGAAATAGATCGGCTCTAGTTTGTGATTTGTTCAGTAATAATCACAGTTTGTCGGTCAGTTGTAAAGAGACAAATCACATGAGTGATGACGGATGAGGCGGTCCTAACGAATTCCTACAATCTATATTCTGAGCAGAATTAAGAAAAATATCACAATTTTTCATCTTAAAGTTTTCTTCTTTTTGGCGGTAAAGTTTGCAATGTATTTGTGTAGGCGTATTTTCGTAATGTCACCTCGCAACACTGCACTACACTAGCGACTACTAAAACGCACTAATAAAGCCATTAAGTAAATAAAAAGTGAAATTTTGATTCAGCAATTAAAATTTAGGCGCTACTAACTGTCAGCTTTAAATGCTTCTCTTTCATTTTAGATAACAAAAAAAAAAAATAAACTTGAATAATATCTGTTGCGTTTTCATGGGCCACAACAATCCAAAAGGGGTTTTCGCCCGAAGCCTGTGCATTCAGCGATGAAGCCTGTGCATTCAGCGATGACTCAACTCCGCCCAGAAATTGTACAGCCTTCTAAGTCGTTTTGAGAAACTCTGCGAATAGGAGCATCTAAATTGCGATCGACAAAGCGAATGAGCAGACTGATCTGAGTCTTCGCTGGGTGCACATTCTCACAGAACCCTTTCCAGACTGAGTGGATATGACTTTAATTTTACTGCGTCGATTGTTTACAAATCGACCAAAAGTTACTAAAGCACAAAATCTCTTTCATTTCTAGAGTCCACGTGAATCTCACTGATATCGCCACCGCCTATCAGCGCTTTAAGAAATAGTTGGGCTGCATGATGCTTCCAAACAGAGCTGAAACTGGCCGCAAACGAGTACTGGTAACCCGCTGAGAGGCCCCAAGCCCGTCCAGGTAAAACGGTGTTAGTCAGACCGCCCATGCTTATAAACCCTATTGGTTTCGTTGGGCAGCAGGGCTTGAGATGCCATTTCATCTCAATGTCGGGTAAAAGTACCACAAAATTGGAAGCAGCGTCTCCAAAATGACATATACAGTGTTGACGGGGACGTTAAATGACGCGGACGTTAAACCTCAAATCAAATAAACAAACAATGACTCTCACTGATGTCACGGTTATTTTACAGAAAATAGCAGAGTTAATTTTAGCGCTTTGGAGTTAGCGTGTTATGTAATGTGGTTATCCATAGAATTTGGACTGGTATCATCGGGTGGGCTAGACAAACAGTGTAGACCCAGATCAGACTTCGCAGAAAGTGGCGCCTGATCAGGGTCTTCACTGTCTGCTAAAGTAATGAAAGCAAAGGTTAGACGCAACAGAATGAAACATCTGATCACGGTCTACACTGTTTGCTTAAGTACGTGAAAGCAAGAGTTATACGCAACAGAATGCAGCGTCTGATCGGTGTCTTAATTGTTTGCTTACAGTACAGGAAAGTACAGTACGGAAATGTTAACAGTCCGATCATTGTTCCAGCCTACATTCAGAGACAATCGACCCATCAGTGCTGTCAGTGTTTTGATGTAAAATGTTTCTTTAAAACTGGTCTGGCATTTAGGAAAAAGGGAAACCAAGCCATTTGAGGTATTTTGTTTTATCTTTTATCTTTTACGTGTGTACTTCTGATAAGCTTTCGAATTGTAATGTTTAGATACTGTTCTCTTTACTACTCTAAACAAAACTCGTATATTTACGCACGCTCTAAGTCTTGGAACAGAAACAATTGCTTCCTGTTCCCTGTATAATGTGTGGTTTAGGTGCACCAAGGCGTTCAATATATTGGCGTATTAAAATAAGGTACTGCAAAATATGCAAGCCCATCCCTCACAATAACAAGTGCCCGAAGTGAGCAGCATTGCGATCCGAGTTTGACATTTTAAAGGGAATTGAAAAAAAAAAAAAAAAAAAAAAACACGTCATTTTTATTACAAAAACACATCCGTGCGGAGCTTATTTCATTCATTAAGCCAAACATCACGACAACACGTCCATATAATTTTGCCCCCTTTGAATCCCACTTTTATACAGTAAAACCGGGGTTTACAGGGGTGAACCTTATTCTTCTTATTTCTGCACTTATATATAAATAGTGGGTACTCGTTATAAAAAAAAAATATCACAATTTTGCATCTTAAGATTTTGTTTTCGGCGGTAAAGTTTACAATGTATTTGTATAGGCGTGTCTTCGTAATAACAGTTATTTTACTGATGAAAATGTGTCACATTTGTCAGATATTTGCGCCAAACATAGGACGTGGGTGCTCGGAAGAACGCCTTATTGACATAAAACGCGATAGGCATGTACGTCGGTTCAGTGAGCAAACTCATAGTGCAGCGAATACTTAGTCCAAACATGGAAGCATATGTGATATAGAAATCAGATACAATAATGGACGAGGGAGACACATATAACTCAGCGGTTGTCTTAAAGATTAAGCTATGTATAATTATAAACTAAGGTGAATGCAGCAGTGTTGAACAGTAAATTTCTCACTTCGTATATCTCACGCCGTGAAGTATTGGTACCAATTCCCAACAGCGCTTGAAGAAGTAGTACCAATACGTCAAGGATTGCGTACCAATATTTCTCATGTGCGAAAAAAAAAACGAATGTAGTCGAATTCCATGTAGCAATATTCCTCATATCGATAAACTACCTGTCAAAACTGCTGCATTTTGTATTCGATTCCAATTCTTCAGACGTATGCTAAATTTGTATAAACGTGGAAGGAGATTCCAATGTTTTATTGTCGGAATTCTGCGACAAGATAAGAATGCTTAAGATGAGCCGAGATGCGAGAAAACCTTTCACGGTGTTTCCGACTAGACCCGACATCCTCTGTGACTATAAAAGAGCTAATTTTCTGCTAATGTTTATTTGTAATTACAGTCGAACTTCGATGGCTCGAACCCCTATGGGACCATGAAAATTTATTCGAGAAAGCGGTAGTTCGAGCCAATGAAGGTTACTGCCAAGAGGCATAACGAGATTCTTTTGAACATCTTTCGATGTGATATAATGAAAATGTTTGCTGTGAGTACTCATTAGAATCGCCTCACCGAGGCGATTCTAATCAGTACACACAGCATACATCTCCTTAATCATCCCCCACCATTTCTTATCTTGAGGATTTCCCCAGGGGCTCAAGAGCGAGTTCGACTCAGCCATGGTAAACGAGCCATCGGTGTTCGAGCCATCGAAGTTCTATTGTATGTGCTTTCTGTTTGGAGGGAGGGGTTTCCGCGTCCTGTGGGTGCTTGGGATAGGCTGCATTGTTTTATTGTGACACTCCCTCGGCGTTATTTTTAACTTCTGATTTAGAAATTTGGTATAGTCTCCTATCAATGCAACGAAAAAACAAACGCGCTGATTCTTCTGAGTGGTTACGGAGCTATTCTGCCCATTTGTATTTTTTCTTATATTTACACGTCAGAAGTTGTCAACGGATTCTTCACATGAATGAGGAATTGGTACCAATTCGTCACATCAGTGAGGAATTGGTACCTATTCTTCACACCCAAGAAAAAGTCGCACCAGTTCTTCACAGGTGTGACGAATACTTCCCAATTCTTCACACATCAGAAATTATCAACACGAGAAATCGGGGCAAAAATTTTAGATCCCAAAATTTATTGACATTGACCATACGTAAAGTTCACATATGTCAAATGTGGCGTATCGGTACCAATTCTTCTTATGGGTGTGAAATTCCAAAATAAGAAATTTACGTTTCAACACAGCAGGCTATCATTCATGTTTTTATTTTATTTATTTATTTTTTTTTTTGTAGAATTTTTCGTCGATAACTTTTTTTTTCTTTTTCGAACACGATATTCATCGATGAGATTGTAGAGGAGACGCTTCGTCATCTTCTGGTGAAGGGATAAACATGTAGGTGTATAACCTTTGCTCTAATCAGATGAGCGTTTCATAATTTTTAAATTCCGTAAAAAGAAAACAACAAAAAACACAAGTCAAATGTGTTACCCACTCTACTAATAGAAGCCAATGAAAACGATACGGATAATTCCCGTGTAGCAAATGAAGCGTCCAACCTAAGGGACGTTCTCCTGTGCATTCATTAGAGTGCATACAGTAAAACTTGATAGATCAGAGAAATTGATTGATTGAATGTTTTGAGTTTAACGACAGGCCAACGTTTGTGGACAATGTTATGTTGTATCTCGGAGAAAAGTGATAGAAGAGGCAGTAGGGGAGATGTAAGGACAGCAGATTGGATGTCCCAGTGCCCGTCAAATTGATTGTCGACACTTAAAATATCCCAGGCACTGTAACACCGGAGGCACTGTAACACCGGTGGGTCTGTTGTTTCTGGCTGTGCCGGAGACTAAAATTGTCTTCTTTAACCATTAAAATCCTGTACATTAAGCAGTCAGTGATCTTGGCCTACACTGTTGACCAATATCCGGGGCTCCACATTGCAAGAGGCCTCGTTACACTCTGTTTGGAATCAGAAATGATTGAAGCTTTAGATCGACGTCTAGATATTTGGATGATTAATTAAATATTGACAATACCTACTTCGATGTTTTGATCCATCAGATGAACCCCAAGAACGGCATATAAATTAAGCACATTCTTCTTCTGATACCGAATCGCCGTTTTTTGGATTTACTTTTCTCCATTGTAAATGGGTTTGTTTCCTACAAAATATATAATAATTGCGATGACTTTTATTTTGAGACCGTAAATTGTCATTTCTTGGACGGTGATGTTTCTCGTGCAACAAATTAGAAGTGAAGGCATTGATCAGGAATCGATACAATTAACCAATAGCTCCAATCAGAGACGCCTAAAAAAAGAAACAGAAACATGAAATAACTAGACCCTAATGGAAACATCCGGCTCCCGCCCATCGGGGCTTGAAGAAACAGAAGGGCTGCATGATGCTTCCGCGCAGAGCTGAAACCGACAGCACACGAGTACTGGTAAACCACTTAGATGATCTAAGCCTGCCCAGGCAAAGCAGTGCGAGTCGGACCGTCCATGCTTATAAACCCTATCGGTTTCATTTGGCGACAGGGCTTGAGATGTCATTTCCTCTCAATGTCTGGTTAAAATCCTACTTAATTGGAAACAACGTCTCCAGAATAACCTATACAGTGTTTACGGGACCAGTAAATCTCAAATCAATCAATAATGGAAACATCAATAGCAGACAGCCAAAAGGATAGTTACTTTCCCACAAAATGGCCAATTGACTATCCAAAACAAAAAGATATAACCGTTACACACACTCAAAGACAAATCATAAGAAAAAAAAATACGCGACAGAAGAACCACCTTTGAACGGACAATGAAAATAATTTTACATGGAGTGGGGGTGGGGTGGCTTAAATATTTTGTCAAGTTCGAACGAAGTCTTCCTAACACATCAGTGCATCATTTCCGAAAACACAAAAAATCAAACAACCACAGAGATGGAAGAAAGAACGATGAGGACTCCACAAACAACGTTGTTTATATTTCGCAATTAGTTCGATTTGCTAGAGTATCTAGTCATGTAAATGACTTCAACACTCGTAATAAATTGTTAACTGCTACATGTTAACTTCTTTATCAGTGGTTTCGGTATAATAAACTACGAACATATTCTATAAAAGGGATCGTTCTTTTGATGCTAGGACTACAACACAGAACTGAAAACTGCCCAGTGTTCTTTTTTTCCCTCGGCCAGACAAGCTAGTTTAGAAAAGCCCTTTCTTAAGTTTATATCTTTGACGCACAAACAGTTTTATTACATTTAATTTTCGCAATAATTCTTCACTATCTCCGCTGTAAAAAGCCGAAACGTCGGAGATAGTGAAGAATTATTGCGAAAACTAAAGTTTATAGACATCATCATAGTTTCAAAATCAGTGTTTGGCTGAAATCTCTTTTGCAACAAGGCATATCGGAACCCTAAATTTTTGCTGACTTAGTACATAAATTCAGAAAGGAAATATACGCTTGCAATAATTTCGGTACCAACTTTCGTAAAATCATTCTTCAATATAAAAAGATTGGGTACAACATAATATTATATAACTGACTGCATGTTTGGATGTTAAACCAGTCACGATCGATAATGTTGATTCCCTCTTTATTTGCATACCGGCTGGTCGGACCTCAGATTCTATGACGGTTCCAGAATAAAGGCTTACTTACAATTGTTAGGTAATGTTGGGTGGTACTTGATTCTTTGCTTGTTTGAATTAAGGTTTCACGTCCCCGTCAACACTATTTATGTCATTTTCGAGACGTTGCTTACAATTTCGAGGGACTTATACCCTACATTGAAATAAAATGACATCTCAATCCCTGCCGCCCAAACAAACCAAAATGGTTAAAATTGAGGGACGATCCGACTCGCACCGCATTGCCTGGACAGGCTTAGAGACCCCAAAGCGGTTTATAAGAGTATTCATGTGCAGCCAGTTTCAGCTCTGCGTGGAAGCATCATGAAGTCCAATCTATTTCTTCATGCCCCGATGGGCGGGGGCGAGGTACTTGATTCTTTGTCTCCGGTCGGGCTCACCGGATCCTATCTTTTGGTGTGTATTTTCGCCAGCATTTAAGTTATTTTATACAGTCGAGTCCTCGTCCTTGTTTCAACTCGCTAGTCGTTTGATTTCTATGTTCTCGGAGATGTAGCACTGGTGTGCTACAATGCCTTCATGCGGACTGAAATTATCTGTCTAAACCACGACAGAAACAAAGACGAGGATTATGGCCATGTAAAATCGATTTAAGTAGTTTACACAGACCGTTCTAAGGCGATTCTTCTGTCGCGGTTTATTTTGGTTATTGTATGACTTTTCATGTATGTATTGCTTAATATATATATATATGTATATATTAAACCGCTTGCCCCTTTTGTGGGAATAGGCTTTCCTCTTGTGGTGTTTTCACGAGGGTTTAGTTATTTCATGTTCGTGTTTCTTTTCCTTTTTGGTATCTCTGATGGGAAGCGCTGGGTAGTTGTATTGATTCCTGATCATTTCCTTCACATCTATTTTTCAAAGTTTACGACACGTTATGAGTAGTAGTGGCAGCGGTTTGGCCCCATGGACTGCGCATGCGCAGGGATGACGTCACGACGCGTCGGCGCGGCAGCCATATTGGATGACCTCGGAACAACTTTGGCGCTAAGGACTGCGCATGCGCGGGGACGACGTCACGGCGCATCAGCCATATTGGATGACCTTTGCCACGTCTCTATTGTTTGGTGAAGGCACTAAAATTTAAACAAAAGGTCAACCCAGCTGCTTCGTGACCTCGGAATAAAAATCCGTTTCTATTGTTCGTAAAATCCTTCGCCAGTCTATCGAGGTGTCTCGTGAAACGTTTATAACAATCACGGTGATAGCCATGTCCTTCGCTTACAGCAGAAGGTATCAGTCCACATGTGCTCTCCATTCTATCCTTCGAACCAGCTGGTTGTGACAGCCTTTTCTCGCGAATATCATGGAGGTCTTTTAATCTTTCTGCTGGATTGCTTAGCTCTGACATGAATGTAAAAGTCTCTGCTTTTGATTCCTCATAATGGAGAAATACAACGCCAGTCCGCTTAACACGGAAACACCTGCCCTTAGCAGGACTGCTTAACCCAAACAAAGAAAAAATGTCATCTGCCAGTGGTGATTAGCGCTTGAAGGCTCATTCACGGTACATTGACTTTTTATCGATACGATAAGAGTATTGGGCCGGCGACCGAAAAAAACCTATAAAGGTAAAACTTTAGCGACAATATATGACAGATCAGCCCGCGTATAAACGCGGTCTCATCACAAAACTAAGGATCAGAAGGGGTACTAAAATTTGAAAACAAAAGCCTAATCCCTAAATGTTATATTCTCAAGCGGAGCTTTCAGTAGCAGCACACCTCTAAGGGTTTTACGAACGCCGTAAATTTATACAATACCTAGATCGCAAAATCGGTGATTTTTATAATGCATACTGTACTGTAACCGAGAGAGTTTACTAATAAAAAATTCGGACTGCACATGTTTGATTTGGGGTATCAGCCAAAAAGATGTCCGCATCTCTCTATGACCTCGGAATAAAAATCAATTTCTATTGTTCCAAAATGCGTGAAATCGCTTTTAACGTGCTTCTAGTCTGTCTACCTACGATTTTTCCACTCTTTACACTACACTTCCTCATAATCTTATAAAAGAAAAGCTTAATGATTTAATTGAATGGGCTTTTCACAGAGAAGATTCTCTCTATCTTGCATGTAATGTCAGAAATGCATTTTTCACTTCTAAAGAGCATAAGAATTATACACTTTGGTCATGTCAGAAAGTGTGTGATGCCCTCACCTTTCTACTTGACAATATTTATATTAGATTCGGTACTAAGTTATTTAGACAAATTGTGGGTATTCCGATGGGTACTAATTGCGCACCTCTTGTGGCTGATCTGTTCTTGTATTGTTATGAAAGAGACTTCATTTTGTCGCTTTCCATTGATAACCAATCTGAAATTATTGAAGCTTTTAGCTCTACTTCTAGATATTTAGATGATTTATTAAATATTGATAATACCTATTTTGATGGTTTGATCAGTCAGATTTACCCCCTAGAACTTCAGTTAAATAGGGCAAATTCTTCTGATACCGAGGCCCCGTTTTTGGATTTACATCTATCTATTGTAGATGGATTTGTTTCGTGCAAAATTTATGATAAACGCGATGACTTTGATTTTGAGATTGTAAATTTTCCTTTTTTGGATGGTGATGTTCCTCGTGCGCCATCCTATGGCGTTTATATTTCGCAATTAATTCGATTTGCTAGAGTGTGTAGTCATGTAACTGACTTCAACACTCGTAATAAATTATTAACGGCTAAACTCCTTAATCAGGGTTATCGGTACCATAAACTACGCAAAGCCTTTTCAAAATTTTATAGACGCCATTCTGATTTAATTTCAAAATTCAATATTGGACTTAAATCTCTTCTGCAACAAGGTCTATCGGAACCCGAATTTTATGGTGACTTAGTATTTAAATTCAGAAAAATATATAACCGCAATGACTTCAGTACCCAATTTCGTAAAATCATTCTTCGATATAAAAAGATTGGGTACAACATGGATATTATACGACAGACTGCATGCATGGTAGTTAACCCAATCACGGTTGGCAACTTTGCTTCCCTCTTTAATTGCACGCCGGTGGGTCAGGCCTCAGATTCTATGACGGCTCCAACGTAAAGGCTTATTGAGAATTAGAGAGATCTAATTCAAGGTAATGTTGGTTGGTGCCTGATGCTCTGTCTCTGGTCGGGCTCATCGGAGTCTAACTGTTGGTTTTCTTTTGCTCCAGCATTTCAGTGGTTTCTTGCTGTCGAGTCCTCACCGTTGTCTCACCTCTGTGGTTCTTTGATTTTTGTGTTCACGGAGATGTTGCACTGATGAGTTAGGAGGCCTTCATGCGGACTGAACAAATTATTTGTCTAAATCGCGACGGAAGTAAGGGCGAGGATTGTGGCCACGTAAAATCGATTTAAGCCCCCCAGTGGAAATCTTCCACTGACCGTTCCAAGGCGGCTCTTCTGTGGCGATTTATTTTATGTTGTTGTTTGTTACTTACTGTGTGTATCACTTGTGTCTTTTAGTTTCGGATGACCATATGGCCATTTTGTGGGAAAGTAACTGTCCTTATGGCCTTCCTTTGTTTAGGTTTCCATTATGGTCTGGTCGCTTAATGTTTGTATTTCTTTCCCTTTGGTGTCTTTTATGGGTGGAGTAAGTTAATTGTATCAATTCCTGATCTTTGTTTTACTTCTACTTTCCCTATAGAATGGCTCGAAATTCACACGTTACGTCTCCTTTGAAAGGTGTACTAAGTATTGGTGATGAACTCACCGATCTCATCACGTGAACACCCCCACTAAACCCCACTTTTTAATTTTTTATGGAGAAATCTGGGTGTACATTATTTTTCTTATTTCTGCTCCAAGACCACAAAGAGGCGGTTCTAACGAGTACCCACAACCTATGTTTGCAGTATAAAAAAAATATCATGGATTTTCATAAAAATGTCGCCATATTTGGAGATGTGAAAAATGTCGCACGGGTATGTTATCGTAATGCGAAAAATGAATCAGCATCACACACACTCATACATACATGCATACATACATACACATACATACACACGCACATACATACACAATACTTACATACATCCGCACATACACACATGCACGCACATACACACACATGCACGAACATACCCACACACACATACTCACATACATCCGCACATACACACATGCACGCACATACACACACATACACGAACATACCCACAACCACGCACTCATACATACATACGCACTCATACATACATACATACATACATACATACATACATACATAAACACAAGGCATTCCCGAACACTAACATATTCACATATGCGCACATACACCGCACATACACATACACAAGAACATACATACCCACCCACCCCCCCCCCCACACACACATATACATACATACACATGCACAACGCAAACAAATTGCTTAAAACCCTAATAAAAAGCTTAAAAAGACATACCCGATCAAAGCTCTCGCCATTCTAACAGACAATAACTTCTAATGGACAAAGGCCTATGTTTTAATATGGCTACGACATATTTTGATTGGTTGCTATTAATAACCGAGCTATAATACTTATGCTGTAAACAGTCAGTGGGGATCTTTGAGATGGAGGAGGAGCTTTGAATGCGTAAAAAGACAAAATGAACAATGCGTTATGTATCTGTTGCGAAAATATGCCTCACAGATACGTATATGAATGTCCTATATGTCATAGAAAGAATGTGTTGTATATTGTTTCTCATTTGAGAAAAGTACACCGTGTGACTGTAGAAGACTGGTTGGAGAAAGTAAAAAGAATACGTGTGATGATTGTAAGTAGTGTTAATAGTTGACCTTTCCAAAAGAACGTATAATCTATAATCAAACGTGACTTTCAAAAGCTATTTGAGTTCTAAAAATAAAATCCAATCAGAAAGAAGGCATTATTTATATAAACGACGTGTGCACGACGTATCGTCATTCTCATCATAAACGTCATAGACAGTAAAGCTGATCAACTCGACATGGAATTCTTCGAAAACAGACTCAAAACATTCGATACTTATCCTAAACAGATGCGACCGGACAAATACCAACTAGCACGGGCGGGACTTTATTACACGGGGAAATCGGACGTATGTCAGTGCTTCAGTTGTTACGTAAAACTCAGCTCTTGGGAACAAGATGATGACGCCATCAAAGAGCACTAAAAATGGTCACCGAATTGTACATACATCAAGATGGTCGGGGCACCGCCTCAAAGACAGACAGGGTTCATGTTCGGATCAAGTGCAACCTTAGGCGGTTTCGGGACAGGATCCGATAAATCTGTGAGAACATTGGATCCAAAACACTTTCAAAACTGGAGAGATAGCAGAGACGAACCCATGTGAACATACATATATCGTTATATTGTAAATTGTATTGCATTGTAAATTTGTAAGAGATGTATAAATATGTTTACAATAAAACATGTCAGACTTGAAACAGTACTTTTCTTCGTTTTAACCCCAAGCCACTAGCGAGGTCATGAAAAATATAATTGACAATACGGGGATGAGGTCATTCCTGAGCATCTCAAGTGGTTGTTGGCTACTTGTATCGATTCCTGATCATTGCCTTCATTTCTATTTTGAGAGTGTTAGGATAGAAATGATTACAAAACAAAAGTATATTTTACGCATTTATTTATCAACGACATAGTGGTTAATTACACATTATTGTCTTCTTCTAAGCATTCTGTTCATTTTAGACACAATCAGGTGGTCGTTGAACTTCTTCTGGTGTGGGTTGAATTCTTTGATAATGTCTTGCATGGTTTTACCTCGAGATCTCGCCATCACATAGTATGCGCAGTATAGTCCGCATACGTTAGAACTAGATTGTTGAAGCTGTTTATTGTTCATTAGGTAGGGTTTATTGAGTACCTCTTCAAATCCAACGCCATAACTTCTAGGGTCATTTCCTACTGAGTCGAAAAATTCGTACGGTCCGTGTTTGGGAAAATAAAATGTTACCAGTGTTTCCCTCTTTGATAACTGGTGGCTGTGTTGGAAATGACGAACCTTCCTCTTCGTTTTTTAATTTGGTCCGCTGCGCAGACAGTCACGGGACATCCAGAAAGAATACGAGTCAATCGATCACTGTTCATCGTCGCTTAATATTTAAATTTTGTCCAGTTTACCAGCTGCCCGTTTTTTACTCTTGGTTTCTTACGAGCAGAGGTCTCGTCCTTATGCTCCTTTTGTAATCGTGCTAAATCTGACTTTGCCATTTCAACCGCTTGAGCCACTGGAGTGACCAATTTCACCAAGGGTTTTTGCTGTTCCCGCATTTCTATTTCTTTTTGCCGTTCATCTGCAATTTCCTGTAGAAGACGGTTTCTGCTACCACTACCGACGATATAACGCCCCATGTAATCGGGTTGAACGTAGCCCTCGCTCAAGTCTTTGAAGTGTTGATACCATGTGTCGTAGTCCGGGACATAAGGCACCCATTTTAGCAGTTTCTTGTCAAACACTTCTATCGAACCCATCTTTTTTTCTCCAAATATAGCGATGCTTTACCTTCTTACGTTTATTTCATTCGTCATCAGATTCCTGGTCTTCTGTCAAGACATGGTCGGGCCAAACACTGGCGAATAAATCCTTTCTCAGTTTTACGGCTTGCTGGATGGATTCGTCGACATTCATACCATGCTGTATTCTTAAAGTTTTAGCCGACTCTAGAATCTGCCGCTGAGTATGATCCTTTTGCAGCTGGTGATAATCCATAAGAAACATCGCGTAATCGTGTCTTAGTCTTTTCCTGAGGGAGGGTAAGTCCTCGTTTGCTGCGCGATGATAAGCGACCTCAGGAGCAGTCCCTTCTTCGATGTAGCTATTAACTTTGTCTTTAAAGCGCTCTGCATTCGATTGCCTTAGAGGTTCCTTAAACCTTCTCTCCCATATTTCTAGACATAGGCGGTCTTCTTCCAGATCATCTTTGGCATGTTTACCCGGAGGTCCCATTAAGGGTAATGCGTGTCGTTTACTTCACTTATCGATTCCATGTCATCGTCACTGTCTTCATCATTTATATCGGACTCATCGGATACCTCCAATTTCCGCTTTCTTTCTACCGGAAATATGTCACTGCGTAAACGCTCTTGTTCGGGCGTGCTCGATTTTAGGTCGGCTATCAGGTAACCGTAAGGCTGACTCGTAGCCTGTTCGAATCGCTTCATAAACACTGAATTAGATTCCGGATAAATTATTCTCGCCAACATCGCCACTTTTTGCCTGTCGATTGGATTATTGAAAAGGACGAGGTATTGCGTGTTCAAAGCGATGTCTCTGCAGGCTTTTCCTTGTGGAAATAGATTTTGTATACGACAGATAAGTTTCTGTGATGGCTTCCCTTGGTAAAGAGGTCCGCAATTCTTTGATCGCATTTAGCCTCTGTCATCAAATCGTCAAAACCCAGTACGTTCCTTTTGCTGGTATCGACATACTCGGAGTTAGTCAAGCTGTCCGGTATACCATGTACAAACTCTATCTTGGGAAGTCTGCGTTGCAAGTCGTCGTACAGTCTTTGCCATTGACCAAAACACCATACGATACGTTCAGGTGGAGGGTATATGAGGTCGGATAGAATTAACTTCCTAGTCCATTCCGTTTTACCGCTTCCACTAGGACCAGTCACCACCATAGAAAACGGATGTTGAAAGATAATGCTGTTAGTCATGTCTGATTGCGGTTCTATCCCACTGCCGTGCTTATTGCGTTGGTGCCGTAACAAAGCATCACGTCTGGAGAACACGAGGTTACAATCTGAGCATCGATTCATTTTTGTTTGCCAAGAGTTTGCAGTTTGGTCATTCTTACAAACTTTTCACATTTTTACAAACACCTACACCACCATAGCCACCACCACCACCACAGCCACCACCACCACAGCCACGACTACAACCACAGCCACCACCACCACAGCCACCACCACCACCACAACTACCACCACAGCCACCAACAACACAGCCACCACAACTACCACCACAGCAACCAACACCACAGCCACCACCACCACCACAGCATCCAGCACCACAGCCACAACTACCACCACAGCCACCACCACCACAGCCACCATCACCACCACAGCATCCAGCACCACAGCCACAACTACCACCACAGCCACCACCTCGTTTCAATTTGTTGGATAATGCTACTGGTCCCAAATATTCGATTCGCGAAAATCGCTTTCATTTCTGCGTCTTCATTAATTTCCTACTGGTTTAATCTTGGAAATGAACTTAGTCTCTCTGGGATCTGTGTTTCCATAAATTTCTTCCTGGCTATGCTTGAAAATAACTTAGTTTTGAGGGGTTTTTTGACGGTTCGTTTCGGAGGGATCTTTTTTTGGATGCATCTTGTAGGAGGGTTCTTTCCGGGAATCTTTTCAAGGGTTGTTCTATGAAAATAAATTAGTCACTAGATTGTAAAAATATGGCACGAATAGGGCTCGAACCTATGACCTCCTGCTTATCAGACAGGTGCTCTACCAACTGAACTAATGTGCCTGGATATACTTTGTATGTATTACAATTATTTTAAAATTATAGGTTTTTCTTTCTCAAGTTGTTGGAAGCCCTGAAAAGGGCTGTTTTGATATTTTTGCTTTAACTACCTTCGATTTTTTTTTTCGAATGGACTTGAATGGCTTCTTAGTTGATATATTAACAACCACTGAATCAAAATTTGTTATCCGAATAGGTCGATGATAAAAAATGGGTTAATGACATGTCCGAATTTGCTTCTTGGGTGAATCTTTCTAAAATTAATCCATTCTTTTCCCCGCTACCTGTCATCCGTATCTCGACTTGCTTTTTCAATATCTCGATTCACGCCGGGCAAGATTTTCTCTAGAGTCCTCCACTGTCTCAAGTTCAAAGGAATACCGCGAATGGTAGCCGTTCGGTTTAAGAAAAGACGAATGTCGAGAATGATGTCGCCGTCTCTGTTGCACACCGAGATTATGACATTGTCCTTTAGATAAAATTGTTCCAAATACGAGCAAGCCGTCTGGTAAGCTTCCACTTTGACATGGTAATCCAAGGGAGGATCTTGACTCCAGACGATACTAGCCAAGACAAATATAGGAGAGGAAAGCGTGATAACGATAATACCAATAACGCTTATCCATTTGACGGCTCTTATAGGACACACATGCTGTTCTTGTTGGACTTTATACGTTTGTTCTTGATTGCTCGTCATGCTCGTCAAGTTCCTCTTTCCAACAGTAGATAAACCGGTTTGCGGCTTCTTTAGCTTCGAATCGCAACTTGTAATTGGGTATCAGAGGTTTGGTTATGTATTCGTGACAGAGGCACAACAAAGTCAGAATCCTAATGAACACGTCAACTCGTCTTCTTACGTCCAATCATTTATGATATGTAAACGATGAAAGCTCTTAGGGTACGAGTTTCTGATACACTTTCAAGAGTCGGCGAGCGGGGCACTGTCAATCCGTTTTGTTAAACTCTCTTATTCTGATGTTAAGATGTAAAATGATTTAACCTCTATCTCAAAGATCCCCCAGAGTGTTCACAGCACAAGTATGACAGGTCGGTTATTAAAAGCAACCAATCAAAATATGTCGAATCCATATTAAAACATAGGCCTTTATCCATTAAAAGTTATTGTCTGTTAGAATGGCGTAGAGCTTTGATCGGGTATGTCGTTTTAAGCTTTTTATTAGGGTTTGTAGCAGTTATTTTGTGTTGTGCATGTGTATGTATGTATGTATGTATGTATGTATGTATGTATGTATGTATGTATGAGTGCGTATGCATGTATGAGTGCGTTAAGTGGGTATGTTCGTGAATGTGTATGTGCGTGCATGTGTGTATGTGCGGATGTATGTGAGTATGTGTGTATGTATGTATGTATGTATGTATGCGTATGTTTGGGTATGTGCATGCTTGTGTGTATGCGCGTATGTATGTGTGTATGTATGTATGTATGTATGTATGTATGTATGTATGTTGTTACGAACCAAGCGTAGCAGAAAGAAAAAGCAAACAAGCCTTTTGGAAAAATTTAACAAAATTTATTTACAAGTTAACTTTAACCTGTAGAAGTAAGAAAATTAAATGTACTTAGCTCTGTTATGAAATATCCTGAATGAATCTATTTTCCTTGACCCCACAGAATTCACAGTCCAAAATGAAAAGTAATATCCTTTAACAATCCAACACAGAATTTAGAAATAACTTTTCTTCTAAGCCCAAACTTGAAACTCCAAAGTCTGACTCAATGAGAAAAATCAAGCTCTTTTATAGACCCTAAGATTTCTCTAGAACATTCCGGAGGGCTGTGGAATAAGATGAGGTAATTTTCTAAAAATAATGCAAACCTGAACTTTCTGGAAGGTTCTGAAGTACTTTTCCTTGTAAACATGTTGTTTACAAAAATAAAATAAATCTGTGACTCAGTTTTCTAGAATCTTCTATAAGAAGATTAACAAGATATTTATAGCACTATTAGGTCAACAGCGGGGTGAAAGTGGGAATCAGAAAAATAAATTCTTATGCATAACAATGTATGTATGTATGTATGTATGTATGTATGTATGTATGTATGTATGTATGTATGTGCGTATGTATGTATATATGTATGTATGTGTTCTTGCGTGCGTGTGTGCAAGTGTGTGTGTTCTTGCGTGTGTGTGTGAGAGAGTGTGTGTGTGCATGTGTGTGTGTGTGTTTTGTATGTATGTATGAGTGCGTGTGTGATGCTGATACATTTTTCGCATTACGATAACATACCCGTGCGACATTTTTCACATCTCCAAATATGGCGACATTTTTATGAAAATCCATGATATTTTTTTTATACTGCAAACATAGGTTATGGGTACTCGTTAGAACCGCCTCTTTGTGGTCTTGGAGCAGAAATAAGAAAAATAATGTACACCCAGATTTCTCCAAAAAAAGTGGGGTTTAGTGGGGGTGTCCACGTGATGAGATCGGTGAGTTCATCACCAATACTTAGTACACCTTTCAAACGAGACGTAACGTGTGAATTTCGAGCCATTCTATAGGGCGTTAAAAGCGATTTCACGCATTTTGGAACAATAGAAATGGATTTTTATTCCGAGGTCATCCAATATAGCCCAAGGAGAGAGAGAGAGAGAGAGAGAGACAGAGAGAGAGAGAGAGAGAGAGAGAGAGAGAGATGCGGACATCTTTTTGGCTGATACCCCAAATCAAACATGTGCAGTCCGAATTTTATATTAGTAAACTCTCTCGGTTACAGTACAGTATGCATTTTAAAAATCACCAATTTTGCCATCTAGGTATTGTATAAATTTAACGGCGTTCGTAAAACTCTTAGAGGTATGCTGCTACTGAAAGCTCCGCTTGAGAATATAACATTTAGGGATTAGGCTTTTGTTTTCAAATTTTAGTACCCCTTCTGATCCTTAGTTTTGTGATGAGACCGCGTTTATACGCGGGCTGATCGGTCATATATTGTCGCTAAGGTTTTACCTTTATAGGTTTTTTCGGTCGCTGGCCCAATACCCGTATGGTATCGATAAAAAGTCAATGTACCGTGAATGAGCCTTCAAGCGCTAATCACCACTGGCAGATGACATTTTTTCTTTGTTTGGGTTCAGCAGTCCTGCTAAGGGCAGGTGTTTCTGTGTTAAGCGGACTGGCGTTGTATTTCTCCAATATGAGGAATTCTAACACAGCGCGCCTATATAGGCAATGGGAAATAACTGTGTTTTATTCTGCAACAATTCACAGCTCGGAAGAGCGTGACGAGTGACGTCATTAAAATTCCCAATTTATGACGTCACTAGTCGATTTCCTTGACGTTAGACGCTGTAACGTCATTTTCTCGCATCGAAAACGTAAGAAAAGGATATAAATGCATGTGTTTCAGTCGATAATTTTAGCGGGATTTCTTTTAACAATGGCGAAAGGTTGTGAGATTTTGAAGGAAACAACAACATTATTGCTGATATTCAGCGTGTTAGAATCGAAATAGATCAGCTCTTGTCTGTGATTTGTTGAGTAATAAATCACAGTTTGTCGGTCAGTTGTAAGTAGACAAATCACTCGCGCTACGCGCTCGTGATTTGTCTACTTTACAACTGACCTCCAAACTGTGATTTATTAATCAACAAATCACAGCTAGAGCTGATCTATTTCTTAATCAAAAGCAGAGACTTTTACATTCATGTCAGAGCTAAGCAATCCAGCAGAAAGATTAAAAGACCTCCATGATATTCGCGAGAAAAGGCTGTCACAACCAGCTGGTTCTAAGGATAGAATGGAGAGCACATGTGGACTGATACCTTCTGCTGTAAGCGAAGGACATGGCTATATCACCGTGATTGTTATAAACGTTTCACGAGACACCTTGATAGACTGGCGAAGGATTTTACGAACAATTGAAACGGATTTTTATTCCGAGGTCACGGAGCAGCTGGGTTGACCTTTTGTTTAAATTTTAGTGCCTTCACCAAACAATAGAGACGTGGCAAAGGTCATCCAATATGGCTGATGCGCCATGACGTCGTCCCCGCGCATGCGCAGTCCTTAGCGCCAAAGTTATTCCAAGGTCTTCCAATATGGCTGCCGCGCCGACGCGTCGTGACGTCATCCCCGCGCATGAGCAGTCCATGGGGCCAAACCGCTGCCACTACTACTGTTATGTTTTATACAGTAACCTGACGTCACAACGATAAGAATAACACGTCAATAAATAACTGTTACCTGGAGTGACGCTCACGTGGGCGTCAACAAAAACAGTTGCAATTTTTGGTCGATTAACAAACAATCCACTCAAAATCCATAAACATACATATTACACTTATTAATAACTCCGGGAGCCTTGCTTGTTCAGGAACACTGTGGTTAGGTTACCTGACCGTCAATAATCTTAGCTGTTGATCGTGTACGTCAAACGGCTAATCAAACAAACAAACAAAGCAAATAATAATAATAATAATAATAATAATAATAATGATAAATAATAATAATAGAAAATGATAACAAATGCACAGAAAAGCTCCGTGACTACTCAGAAGAATCAGCGCAATTGTTTTTCGTTGCACTGATTAAAGAATATACATGTACCAAGTTTCTAAAGGAGAAGTTAGAAATAATTATATGGAAGTCACAGGGACTGTCACAATAAAACAACGCAGCCTATCCCAAGCACCAAGTGAAGCGGAAACACCTCCGAATAGACACCACATAATTGAAAATAAACATTAGCAGAAGGTATAGTTACACAGGCTGGCTGGTCTAGTCGGAAACAGAGTAAAGGAAAGGTTTTCTCGAGATTCAGCTCATTTTAAGCATTCTAACTCTTGTCCCAGAAATTCCAACGGTAAACATTTGCATTTCCTTCAACGTTTACGAAATTGTGGTATGCGTGTGAAGAATTGGAATCGAATGCAAAATGCAGCAGTTTTGGGGGAAATATTATCGATGTGAGGAATATGCATGGTTTGACTGTGTGCGTATTTCTCTCACACGTGATAAATATTGGTATGAAATCCATTCTTCACGGCGTGAATTTTACGCAATGAGAAATCTACGGTTCAACAGGGCTATTAACTTTTGAAAAGTAGAAGTAAAACAAAGATCAGGAATCGATACAATTAACTTACTCCACCCATCAAAGACACCAAAGGGAAAGAAACACACACATTAAGCGAACAGACCATAATGGAAACCTAAACAAAGGAAGGCCATAAGGACAGTTACTTTCCCACAAAATGGCCATCCAAAATAAAAAGACACAAGTGATACACACAGCAAGTAGTAAACAACAACATAAATAAATCGCCACAGAGGAACCGCCTTGGAACGGTCAGTGGAAAGATTTCCACTGGGGGGCTTAAATCGATTTTACGTGGCCACAATCTTCGCCCTTACTTCGCGATTTAGACAAATAATTTGGTCAGTCCGCATGAAGGCCTCCTAACTCATCAGTGCAACATCCCCGTGATCCCAAATGCTTTCGTTTTCAGAGAGTTTGCAAATGGCCATTTTTAAAACCTTTTTCTGGGGTCCTTCGGGATTTGTATTGTTAAAGATACAGGAAACATGCTTTCAATATAAATCTCTTACTCCCTTTTGTAAATGTGCTCTGTACCGCTTATGTAACAGCTCCTAACGTCTGGGCTGCTATACCTCGAGCAGAAATGTATAGTCGGTCACGTCTCCTTATTATATGTCGGTCGTATTGTCGATCCACGGTACACTATGATTTGTCTTGGTTATTTTTAGCTCACCGTCACATAGTGACGAGGTGAGCTTTTGGGATCACTTTTTGTCCGTCGTGCGTCCGTGCGTGTGTCCGTTCGTAAACAATTTCTTCAAACGGCATCTCCTCCTAAACCACTGAGCGGATTTTGACCCCTTTTGGTCCCCTTTCAAAGTTGTTCAATTGGTTCTGGTCCGTTGCACATATAGGTCACAGGAGCCAAAAATATTTTTTTTTCACCGAAAACTTAAAAAATCTTCTCTGAAACTGCAAGGCCCAGGTCTTTGATATTTGGTATGAAGCTTCATCTAGTGGACCCCTACCAAGATTGTTCAAATTTTAGTGCTGGGCCAAAAAATGCCCCCGCCCCGGGGCACTTTGGTTTTACATGGGCTTATATAGGGAAAATCTTTACAAATCTTCTTCTCTGAAACTGCAAGGCCCAGGTCTTTGATATTTGGTATGAATCTTCATCTTATGGACCCCTACCAAGATTGTTCAAATTATAATGCTGGGGCCAAAGATGCCCCCGCCCCGGGGCCCTTTGGTTTTACATAGGCTTATATTGGGAAAATCTTTAAAAATCTTCTTCTTTGAAACCGCCAGGCTCAGGTCTTTGATATTTGGTATGAAGCTTCATCTAGTGGACTCCTACCAAGATTGTTCAAATTATAGTGCTGGGGCCAAAAATGCCCCCGCCCCGGGGCCCTTTGGTTTTACATGGGCTTATATAGGGAAAATCTTTAAAAAATCTTCTTCTCTGAAACTGCAAGGCCCAGGTCTTTGATATTTGGTATGAATCTTCATCTTATGGACCCCTACCACGATTGTTCAAATTATAGTGCTGGGGCAAGAAAATGCCCCCACCCTGAGGCCCTTTTGTTTTTCATAGGCTTATATAAGGAAAACCTTTAAAAATCTTCTTCTCTGAAACCGCAAGTCCCAGGTCTTTGATAGTATTTATGAAGCTTCATCTAGTGGACCCCTACCAAGATTGTTCAAATTATAGTGCTGGGGCCAAAAATGCCCCCGCCCCAGGGCCCTTTGATTTTACATGGGCTTATATTGGGAAAATCTTTAAAAAATCTTCTGTGAAACTGCAGGGCCCAGGTCTTTGCTATTTGGTATGAAGCTTCATCTAGTGGACCCCTACCAAGACTGTCCAAATTATAGTGCTGGGGCCAAAAAAGCCCCCACCCCGGGGCCCTTTGGTTTTACATGGGCTTATATAGGGAAAATCTTTACAAATCTTCTTTTCTGGAACTGCAAGGTCCAGGTCTTTGATATTTGGTATGAGGCTTCATCTTGTGGACCTCTATCAAGATTGTTCAAATTATAGCCCTGGGGCCAAAAATGCCCCCGCTCCTGGGCCCTTTGGTTTTTCATATACTTATATAGGGAAAATCATGAAAAATCTTCGTCTCTGAAACCACAAGGCCTAGGTCTTTGACATTTGGTATGAAGCTTCAGCTAGTGGACCTCTACCAAGATTGTTCAAATTATAGCCCTGGGGCCACAAATGCCCCCGCCCCAGGGCCCTTTGGTTTTACATAGACTTATAATAGAGATCATCTTTGACCATCTTCTTCTCTGAAACAACAAGGCCCAGGTCTTTGACATTTGGTGTGAAGCTTCATCTAGTGGACCTCTATCAAGATTGTTTAAATTATAGCCCTGAGGCCAAAAATACCCCTGCCCCGGGGCCATTTGGTTTTACATAGGCTTATGTAAGGAATATCTTTAAAAAAAATCTTCTTCTCTGAAACCGCAAGGCCCAGGTCTTTGATATTTGTTGTGTAGCTTCATCTAGTGAACCTTTGCCAAGATTGTTCAAATTATAGCCTTTGTTGATATTTGGTATGAAGCTTCACCTTTTTAGACCTCCCTCAACATTATGCACATTTTAACCCTGGGGTCAATAATGGCCCTCCCCGGGGCCCATTTGTTACTCTATGGATCAGGTGAGCGGTCCAGGGCCATCATGGTCCTCTTGTTATTTGTATAAACATTTCCATTGGCGTAGTTTACTCGGACCCACAACTCATTAACAGGTCGGAAGAATGGAACGAATCCCTAACTTGCGCCATGTAGTGTCGCAAACAATTCATTTCCGCACGTTTTACGATCTGCTCAGCTTTTATATCAAATTCAATACGGACTATATCATGTTCAGCCATGCCTTTCGGTGGCATCTCCTAACCTCCACTAACTTGCAAATAGTAGATCAATGGTCTTTTCTTGCGGCTTGTATATTTATTCTTCGGCCAGGCAAAGGGTTTATTATAGCCGAAAAACTGTTTGCCTTTTCGGTAGCACATGGGGTACCATTAAATATCACCACAACTGAATTCTTTACCTGCCAGAATTTTCCATTGGACACTATTCTACTCAAAGGGTAAAGCCTCCATATGTTATGGGTCAGTCGGATCAAATGGTTGGTGAAAAGTACCAAGGTACAAAGTCCTACATCAAGAATGTACAACCCCGTTTATCCGTAGAGCAGGTCTAAACCTATATGGGCATCACAAATACTGTCTTGCCAGGTGGCCTGACTTGCCTAAAAGGATTCTTGGAACATTCAAATAATTGAGTTGAAATATGGAGTTAACGGATGTGCATCCCCGTTTATCCGTAGAGCAGGTCTAAACCTATATGGGCATCACGAATACTGTCTTGCCAGGTGGCCTGACTTGCATAAAAGGATTCTTGGAACATTCGAATAATTGAGTTGAAATATGGAGTTAACGGGGACTTATTTCCCTAAACAAAATGTCTGGTTTTGCCGAGTAAAATGATATGAAGTTCCCCCCTTTTATTCTTGACTTACTGACGATTCATTATCAAAACTCCGAGAGGAAAGGTTAAGGTTTGCTTTTTTGATTTTCCATGCATTGGCCTAAAAGATAATACTCACCGAAATGAGTTTGCAATTGATGCGCAATTAAAAAATTATTACATGAATAACAAAGTAAAAAGTCGTCAGGTACTACACCTGTGGACACAAAACCGTTCAAACTTTGATGAGCTTCATTTCATTTTGACTTGAAACATCATTCAATATATCCTAACATCCTATAAGTCAACTGCCAGACAGAAATAAATTCAAAACACAAGGTGGTGTACATTTCATTGCTGGCACCTGCACTGTCCAATCAAAATATATCTCAAATGTCAATCAGAAATTGTTTGCCAAAATGAGACCAATCAATTGCTTGATATAGTTATAGAATTCTTTGATGAATGACATTTGCTTGTCAAACTAAGTTGATGCAAAGAGATTCATTGAAAGTCATTTCACAGGAGTTTGAACGCTTTTGTGTCCACATGTGTAATACAGACGTTACGCAGCCTTCATGCGGACTGAACAAATTATTTGTCTAAATCGCGACGGAAGTAAGGGCGAGGATTGTGGCCACGTAAAATCGATTTAAGCCCCCAGTGGAATTCTTTCTACTGACCGTTCCAAGGCGGTTCTTCTCTGGCGATTTATTTATGTTGTTGTTTGTTACTTACTGTGTGTATCACTTGTGTCTTTTAATTTTGGATGGCAATATGGCAATTTTGTGGGAAAGTAACTGTCCTTATGGCCTTCCTTTATATAGGTTTCCATTATGGCCTGGTCGCTTAATGTTTGTATTTCTTTCCCTTTGGTGGGTGGAGTAAGTTAATTGTATCGATTCCTGATCTTTGTTTTACTTCTACTTTTCATAAAATACAACATTGATAAACATGTTACAGAATCTGAAAAACAGTTGTAAATCGACACAGAGAAAGTTACGTTATAAGGTTTTTAAATTTTGACTAGAACCCGGCGCTTTCCTGACATCTATAGTATCTGAGGTTTCAGTGGGGTGGGAAAGGGGCTTAAAACGCGACTGCAAATATGATCTCTGGGGATTGGAATAACAAGGATTGGACAATATGAGCCTTAAAATGATGTACGGGGAGGCCTTTTACAGACACCACACAGCACAAGCAAAACAGTCCTGATATACAACTAGAGTGGAATGCACATCTCACAATTATTTTCAGAAAGAAATCGACAAACGCATTGCTTTTCATGAGTAGGGTACTTAATAACCTTTATTGTCAGTCGGTTAGGACGTCGGGTCTTATTTTTATTTTATTTGTATTTTTAATTTAATGTTACATGTTTCAAGCATCCATGTTGTATCGTTTAGTGTTAGTAAATAGAAGAAAACAAGACTAATGCTCTAAAATGTATTGTTCTATATTGTTCGTTAAAGCAAAACACTTTAAAATGTCATTGCACATGTCCTTACTTGATCACTTTAAATTTTTGTACCAGAGAACATCTACAAATCAATGCCTTTACATGACATGTCAACTTAATAACCTTGCTTATCAGTCGATCGGGATGTATTTGTATTTCTTGTTGAATTATTATAATCATTTAGTAATGCATTAGTTGATAAAAAGAAGTAAGAGTACTGATTTGATCATATCAAGCAAATCAATTATGTTAAAAAAATCAGTAGTATGTATGCTGTTATTTGAAGGTCCGTAAAATCTTCTGAAGTGGCACCATGCCGTTTTGAATTTAGGAGACTCCAAGCTTTAAGATGGTACGCGTTGTTGCTTGTTCCCCAGGGTTAGACCACCACGAAAACACGTCTATATAATTTTGTCCTCCTTGAACTCCAATTTTATAAAGTAAAACTGGGGTTAACAGAGGTAAACCTTATTTTTCGTATTTCTGCTCTAAAATATAGATTGTGCTCTAAAATATAGATTGTAGGTATTCGGTAGAACCGGCTCATCCCTCGATGAGGCGGTTCTAACGGGTATCCACAATCTATATTGTGAGGAGACATAAGACAAATATCACAATTTTTCATCTTAATTTTTTTTTCGGTGGTAAAGTTTACGATGTATTTATATAGGCGTGTTTTTGTCATGAAACTCATGGCAAGAAGCTTATTCATACGCATGAGAATTCATAAACAACCATGTTTAATTGTGGCCACGTAAAATCAATTTACCCTCCCCCCCCCCTCCCCCAGTGGAATTCGATTCCGCTGACCGTTCCAAGGCGGTTCTATCGCGGTTTATTTTTGTTATGGTTTGTTTTTGGGTGTATTTGATACTTATATTATTATTTTTTTTTATAGCCTATTGGTCATTTTGTGGGAAAGTAACTGTCCTTTTGGCTTTACGCTATTGATGTTTCCATTAGGTCTGTTGTTCCATGTTTGTGCTTCTTTTCCTCTTGTGTCTCTGATGGGGGTTGTGGATTGATTGTATCGATTCCTGATCATTGCCGTCACTTCTATTTTTTCGGCATGAGCTCATTTGCAGTAATCTCCATCCTCGGGGATGAAAGCATCCACAGGGATGAAAGGGTTAAAAAAATAATATAGCTATTGTGTGGTGAATTTTGCTTGGCTGCTCAGTCAGTAAGACCACAAAGGACAAGATACAAGCTATGAAGGATGTTTCTCGACCTTACACTAAAAGCCTAATAAATAAGTTCTGAAGTTAGATCCCTTGGAAGCAAGGAATACACCAAATAAACGAAAATAGCAGACTCGGGTTTTATTGAGTATGTTCATGGCCTGTACTGAAATGTCATCTCTTTGGTTAGCTGATTTCTTCCGCCGTTTCATTCCGAATTTCTCATCAATTGCTTCCCCTTAGACAGATTTAACTAAGAAAAAAAAGACCTAACAAAATCACAGATTGAAAGACTTTCCAGACCCTGAAGAATAGACTCACGTCTAGTCCTATTCTTCGTCTTCCTATCTTTCATGATGGGAATCCGTTCGTACTCCGGACGGATGCTTCTGATGTTGGTATAGGAGCCGTTTTGCTCCACGAATTTGAAGGGGAAGGACGACTTCCCATTGCTTATACTAGCAAGATACTTCTGCCTCGTGAAAGAAACTATTCTGTGATAGAAAAAGAATGCTTGGCTATTATCTTGGGTATTTAGAAATTTCGCAAGTATCTTTATGCACATGTAAACAACGTGATTTTGACTTGCAAGTACATGTCCTGCATTACGTAGGATGATAAGTTTGGGTATTTGATCGCCACATGTTATAACGACCTGAGCGGCGTAGATGTCATCAACGTCACAAAGACGGTTGTAACGTTACGTCTGCCTAACACGGAAATGATTCGTTCATGCTGTTTCCTACAGCAGTGTTCCCTATCAAATTTTGATTCGCGTTGTGTAGGATAGGTAAAAATCTTCCTGTTTTTAGTCTCTAGCTGTTGTTAATATAACGAATTTGTGAATATTTGTGAGCCGTGTCGCGGAGAAGGATATGAAATTGAGTTTTATTATTTTTGTTTTCTGTAATTGGCGAATGACCAGGTAGCGCAAAGGTGCAGTCTGTTTATTTGCCTCTTACCTGGGCTGATGCAGTTAGCACGAGCTTGATGAGTATTATGCTCTGTTATAGTGAGCATTGATTTCTGTAGTGCTCAATAAGGGAGATAAATTTTGTGTATTCTTGTTTTAAGCACTGGGTGCTGATATTTTGTTGCCAAGTCAAGCTGTGTTCTGCTGCGCGGTTATTGTTGCATGCATTGATCAGCCTGTTAGTCTGGTCGGCGTATGCGCAACAACGGTATATGCAGAAAAATATTAAGACTTCTCCGGGGCAGGGTCATGATGTTGTGTATACGTTCCGTGAACCGTATTTAAGTCGATCGTCGTTGTTTCCAGACATTCTATGCTGGGAGGTGGAGATACCTGCTGCTCCCTGGTCTATATGAGCAGGTACTAGACACGACGACGGGCCAAATGGTAGTAGAGCCCCAGCAGAGGTGGGCAAACCCAGATCGCGGTCCGTCCAGGCTACTATTCCTGGGGAATCATATTTACTGGACTGAGTCGTGGCGGTGAACACCTGTTTATCAAAGATCCAGATATTGTAGCCCAGTTAACCAATATAATATTGTCGACATAATTAATTGTGAATTATGTTAACTAAAAATGTGGTCAACGTAAATAGTTGACATTGATATAATCTAGTTCGTTTTCCCCAACCGGAATACAAGAGCACTAGTGCAGCGCCGTAAGCCTACCCAAAGTGGACATTTTTTGCCGGCATTTTTTTCCGTTGGTCTTCCTTTGTTCGTGTACTTTGTGTTATTTGTTTATATATAATTTTCACGTCACCGTCCCGAGCACTAATCGAAGTTTTACCTTCGAGGCGAGCGCCGTGAAATGCTATATGAACAAATATAGGGTGAAGTGATAGTATTGCTGTATATAGTTATTGTCAATAATTTATGTCTTTTTTGTGCCTTATCCCACAGTTGCCCGTTCACCTGTCAGAAGACACCCTCGGTCGTCTTGTCAGCATGTGGGTTTGCGGGACGCCATAACCCTACATATAACAGAAATATATCCGAGGTTCTTGCTCATGGAATTTATGGAAGCAACCAATCAAACCGCTCGAAATACATATTATGATGGAGAACTGGAATTATGAAGATATCCTTCTGAGGCACATGCTATTACGACGAAGAACACGTGTGCACCATTATGTAACATCGTTTCATTCAGCTTAGAATGATTGTTTATCGTTACATTGTCTTTTATTTCTAGATTTCTGTTTGAAATGGGAGGACGAAGGTTAATTCTTGATCTTCAGATTCGTCTATTTTTGTCTGTTATTGGTAAAATACATATGGTCTAGAAGCAAGAAGGGGCCTAAATATGCGTCAAAACATGGTCCTGTGCCAACAGTGAAAGGAAAATGGCTTTACTTTGAAACATACGTTTAATGTGGGATATAGCTTTATGGAATAATGAAGAACACATAAATGCAGTATGCAGTCAGTTTCAGCTCTGCGTGGAAGCATCGTGCAGCCCAATCAATTTCTTCAATCCCCGATGGGCGACGACGGATAATTTTCGCTTGTCTTAATAGCGTTATTTCACTGTACCGAACGACATTTTGACACTTCAGTCCTTGACATTCTTATATGAGGAGTTATCATGCGTACAGTCGAACGTCAATAGCTTGAACACCTTTGGGGGCCATGAACATTTCTTCGAGATAGAAAAAGTTCGAATTCCGGATGAGTTAGGAGGCCTTCATGCGGACTGACAAAATTATTAGTCTTAATCGCGACGGAAATATGGGCGAGGATTGCGGCCGCGTAAAATCGATTTAAGCCCCCCCCCCCCTCCCACCCACACCTCGTGGAGTGTGGAGTTCGTTCCACTGACCGTCCCAAGGCTGCTCGTCTGTCGCGGTTTATTTTTGTTATGGGGTGTATCGCTTATATTTTTTGTTTTGGATAGCCAATTGGCGATTTTGTGGGAAAGTAACTATACTTTTGCCTTGCTTCATGTTTGTGTTTCTTTCCCTTTGGTGTCTCGGATGGAAGCGGTGGGCTAGTTGTATATGCTGCTGATCATTGCCTTCGCTTCTAGTTTACATGTAATTAAAGGTCGATGCTTTGAGCAAAGAATTTGTTAACAGAAACCTATTTTTTCGGTATTTTATAAAATAAAGCAATGTTGTGTGCGCACTCATTAGAATTGCCTCGTTGAGACGATTTTTAATGACTTAACAAAGCCTACCTTTTCAAGATAAAATTAGAAGAAAACAGCTCCAAAATTTATGCTAAATGTACTTATACAATAAAATTTCTATATTAAGACCACCTTTGGAAGTATTGAAGGTATTCTCAACCCTTTCCCACTCAGGGATTTGTGAATTTCGCTGATTTTCACAGTGTTGCACCTGTAAGCAACTTCCACTAGCCATTGGTTCATAATGGATGGTTTGTTTTACACCGAACTCGGTATGAATGTTCATTGGGCAGTAGCCTTTCAAATGCAACCTATCATGACTTGATCAGAGTTGTCCAGATAATAAAGGGGCATCTCAAAGTAGGCAAATGTGTAATTTTACAAGAATTTTTGACCAAATTTAAATATTCACACAGCTGTCAAGGCAACAATTAAAGGGTTTGGCACTGGCCATTTTCACTGTTTGCAGCATGTTTTATCAGCATCAATTTTGAGGCATTTTGGACCCAAGACGGGAATTGCCGGATTTGCACAGCTTTTATATCATTTTCAATATGGACGTTATTATCAATATTGGTCATTTTGTGGGAAGGTTATTGTCCTTTTGGCTTTTCGCTATTGACGTTTCCATTAGGGTCTGTTGTATCATGTTTATATTTCTTCCCTTTGGTGTCGCTGATGGGAGCTGTGGGTTAATTGTTTCGATTCCTGATCATTGCTTTCTATTCTATTTTCTTATCATGTTCAGCCATGCCTGTCGTTGGCATCTACTAACCTCGACTAACTTGTAAAAAGTAGACCAAGGATCTGGGTTGTATATTTACTCTTGGACCAGTTTGTATTATAGCCAAAGACTGTTTTCCTTTTCGGTAGCCCAGTGGGTACCATTAAAAATCTCCACAACTGAAGTATTCACCCACCAAAATGTTAAATTTCTATAATGAATTAAAAGCTTTTATATGTTATGAGTGGGTCGGATCTAATGGGCAGTAAAATACAAGGTAAAAGGTCCTACATCAATGAATCAACAACCTACAGTCAAACCTGTCATAGTGGCCACCTCTATTAAGCAAGCAACCTGTCTTAAGCAAGCAGGCATTCATTTCCCAATAAAGGCAAATGTGTTAAATTTCACCTGTATTAAGCAAGCACCTGTCTTAAGCAAGCACATTTTGATTATCCCTTAGGTGCTTGCTTAACACAGGTTGAACTGTACATCAATGACTGGTGTAAACGCCGAAGTTTATCCATACATCAGGCCTAAACCTATATGGGCATCTAGAAGTCTGTCATGCCGGGTGGCCTGACTGGCCGCAAAGGATTCTTGAAATATTCGAACCTTTGAGTTGAAATATGGATCTAACGAGACTTGTTTCGCCCCAAAAAAGTGATATGAAGTTCGGCACATTTTATTCTTAACTAACTCAAAATTCATCATCAAAATTCCGAGAAGAATGGTTAAGGTTTGCTTTTTAGATTTTTCATGCATTGGTCTAAAAGATAAGATTGACCGAAATGAGTTTGCAATTGATGCGCAATTAAGAAATTATAACATGAAAGTCGACTACTCACAGGGATGAAAGCATCCACAGCGATGAAAGGGTTAAAATAAAATAATATAGATAGTGTGTGGTGAATTTTGCTTGGCTGCTCAGTCAGTTAGACCACAAGAGGACAATATACAAGCTATGAAGGATGTTTCTCGACCTTCCACTAACAGACAAATAAAGTCATTTCTTGGGTTAGCTGGCTTCTACCGCCGTTTCATTCCGAATTTCTCATCAATTGCTTCCCCTTTGACAAATTTAACTAAGAAAAAATAGACCAAACAAGATCACAGATTGAAAGGCTTTCCAGACCATGAAGAATAGACTCACGTCTAGTCCTATTTTCGTCTTCCTATCTTTCATGAAGGGAATCCGTTCATACTCCGGACGGACGCTTCTGATGTCTGAATAGGATCCGTTTTGGTCCACGAATTTGAAGGGGAAGGACGACTTCCCATTGCTTATGCCAGCAAGAAACTTCTGCGTCGTGAAAGAAACTATTCTGTGAAAGAAAAAGAATGCTTGGCTATTATCTTGGGTATTTAGAAATTTTGCAAGTATCTTTACGGTGTAGAATTTTTGCTTGAGACGGATCACAAGCCTTTGTCTTATATGCAAACTGCTCAAGTTCTCAATCCTCGAATCATGCGCTGGGCAATGAAACTACAACCATAAAGATTTCGGATTATTGCAATTCGTGGCCAAGAAAATTTGGGACAGACTACCTTAGCAGATAATTTTCGCACGATTTTTGTGTACATGTACTTTATCCAGATAGACGTCATCTTGTTCCATCTCTGTGCATAAAGAAAAACACTTCTGACTGTTTTCCTTCCAAAAGGGGAACCTTTGTTACGAGATGAACACGAAGCCTATCTGATGCTTATGCACGTCTAGATTAGTTTTAGTAGGTAAATGTCAAAGCAGCGCGACTAAAGTATTTTAGATGAAATTTTGGTAGGCAAAATATCAAACGCCACGCACCGATCTTGTATGTATCATGCGATGTATGCATGATCTGTTTGTGGGAAAATTATTCGCTATACAGTTGACCGCTAAAAGTCTGATTTTCATGTAGTTTGCCCAAAAAATCGCCAAGCGCCAAAAAGTGTCATACATATTTTTCATACCAATCGCATTGTTGTGGATATACGTACTGACGGGAGTTATAACATTGATCTGTAGGGATATTTCATCATTTTTCTCCAAAGGAAATTTTCTGCTGAAATTTGCTGCATGGCTAAAATTATTGCCAGTATCTATACTTCTCACAATTTTATCGAGCTAACACGGGTATGCATGATTTTCCAGTAGGGCCGATAGATATGAATACCCTGAAAATCATCGTAATGTAAGCAGCAGGTCAGAAGTTATACGGATATCAACAACATTGTGCCGAGTCAAACGTCGAAGCTTTGACGGTATGTTAAATCTATGTTTAGTTATATTTTGTATGAATATGCTTGTATGTTTAGGAGGGGTTTACTCCCTAGTATACCCCAACTTCTTTAAGCCTATTCTGGATTTATTTTAGAAGCATCCGTGGTGTAGAGATTATGCTACTCGCTTTATAAACCAGGTTTGCAGGACCGATCCCGGGCTTCTCAGTAATTCGAATGAGTCTTTAAATCGAGGTCCTGCCTCCGTATGACTCTAGATGTTGGTGAGACGTTAAACTCGGGCATTCGCTTATTCTGGATTCATTTAGTTTGTTTGGTTTTGCACAGTCAAGCTGTGTTCTGCTGCGCGGTTCAAAGTAGAAGTAAAACAAAGATCAGGAGTCGATACAATTAACTTACTCCACCCATCAAAGACACCAAAGGGAAAGAAACACAAACATTAAGCGACCAGACCATAATGGAAACATAAACAAAGTATTGTCGCATGCACTGATCAGCCTATTTATCTGGTCGGCGCATGCGCAATAACGGTATATGCATGAATCATGATGTAGTGTATACGTTTCGTGAACCGTATTTTAGTTGATTTTCATTGCTTCCAGGCATTCTTTGCTGGGAGGTGAAGCGACCTGCTGGTCTATATGAGCAGGTACTAGACCCGGCGATGGGCCAAAGGGTAGTGCAGCCCCAGCAGAGGCGGGCAAATCAGATCGCGGACCGCCCAGGCTACTATTCCTGGGGAATCATATCTATTGGACTGAGACGTGGTGGCGGACACCGGTTTGTCAAAGATCCAGAGACTGGTGTCTAATTAACCAATGAAATCTTGTCCACATAATTAATAGTGAATTGTGTTAACTAAAAATGTGGTCAATGTAAATAGTTGACATTGATATAATCTAGTTCGTTTTCCAAACCGGAATACAAGAGCACTAGTGCAGTGACGTACGTCCACCCAAAGTGGACTTATACTTTTTGCCGGCAATTTTTTCCGTTGGTTACTTCGTCTTCCTTTGTTCATTTACTTTGTATTATTTGTTTCTACATAATTTCACGTCACCGACCAGAGCCCAAAACGAAGGTCAATTCTTGATCTTCAGATTCGTCTTCTGTTGTCAGTTATGTGGCAAATATGGTCTAGAAGCTAGAAAGGGTCTAAATATGCGTCAAAACATGGTCCTGTGCAAACGGTGAAAGGGAAATGGCTTTACTTTGAAATATACGTTTAAGGTGGGATATAGATATATGGAAAAACGAAGAACACATTAATGCAGTATGCGGTCAGTTTCAGCTCTGCGTGGAAGCATCATGCAGCCCATTCAATTTCTTCAAGCCCCAATGGGCGATGTCGGATACTTTCTGCTTGTCTTAACAACTGTACAGAACGACATTTAGACACTTCAATCAGGGCCTGACAAATCAAAGTTTCAACCACTTGCAGGGCAGTCCACATCATTTTGAAAAAGGCTCAAAATTAGAATATTTCATATATATTTTATACATTTTCTGGGCAAGTGAAATAAAAAAAAAATCACTTCCCCAGCCAAAATTTGGACTTGTCCTTGGCGGATGGACCATTACGATAATACACCCGTGCGACATAGTGCATTTTTTCACATCTCCAAAATGGCTACTTTTCGGATGAAAATCTGTGATATACTGCTTATAAATACTGCAAACATAGGTTGTGGATGCTCGTTAGAACCGCCACAATAAGGCGGTTCTAACGAGTACACACAACCTATGTCATGGAGCAGAAAAAAGAAAAATAATGTATACCCCCGTAAATCCCAGTTTTCTCTATATAAAGTGGGGTATATGGGGGGGGTCTTCATTTCACGGACTTGTTCACGTGATGAATGGATTTGTCAGTCCCTGACTTCAATGCTTTAATGCGTACAGTCGAACGTCAATAGCTTGAATCACTTTGGGGCCATGAAAATTTATTCGCGATTGTGGTTCGAAGTCCGGATGAGTTAGGAGGCCTTCATGCGGACTGACAAACTTATTAGTCTCAATCGTGATGGAAGTAAGGGCGAGGATTACGGCCGCGTAAAATCGACCCCCACCCCGTGAAGCGTGGAGTTCGTGCCATTGACCGTTCCAATGCGGTTCTTCTGTCGCGGATTATTTTTGTTATGGTTTGTGTTTGAGTACGGGTATCGCTTATATTTTTTGTTTCGGATAGCTAATTGGCGATTTTTTGGAAAGTAACTATACTTTTGGCTTGCTTCATGTTTGTGTTTCTTTCCCTTTGGTGTCTCTGATGGAAGCGGCGGGTTAGTTGTGTATGTTCCTGATCATTGCCTTCGGTTCTAATTTACAAGTAATTAAAGGTCGATGCGTTGAGCAATGAATTGGTTAACAGAAACGCATTTTTTCGACGATATTTTATAAAATAAAGCACTGTTGTGTGCACACTCATTAGAATTGCCTCGTTGAGGCGATTTTAATGCCTTAACACAGCAAACACTTTCAAGATAAAATTAGAAGAAAGAAGCTCCAAAAATTCTGCTTAAGGTACTGATAAAATACATTTCCTATATTAAGACCACCTTTGGGACTATTCAAGGTGGTCTTAAAGACCGTTTTTGAACAGTCCCAAAGGGGGTATCCTTTTTTTTACTAATTTATTGTATTTTTTTATTTTTTTTTTTTCATTCACACAGAGACATAAAGACATTTATAACATATATTACAAGGCATATCCAGAGCATTGGCAGTCACAGTGGTGAATTGAAAAAGATTTGATGTTAAATCATCTTCCCTGAAAATTCGGCTGACGGACGCCACCATCCTGAGGCCCGGAGACAGTGGACATCAAAACCAATTCTCAAATCTCGACGTTCTCGTGCCACCAGAACCCAGGATCCGAACCTCCGACAACCGGCACAGACGCCGTGTTGACTCTCTGGCTACAACCCAGAGCCAAGAACTTGGCGTCTTTGGAATATTTTCGATGATTTACCATTGAAATGGAAAAACAATAACACCATTTATCCATTATTATCTTATAATAATACTCTCCAATCAACCTCGTACCAAGACCACAGACGCTTGGAGTCAGGTCACCCGCCAGCGTCCCCAGCCATCCTTACATCCCGCCGTAACTGGAGCACCCATACCACCGCAAGACGCGTCCAGCAAACATATATAAGTAAAATAAGAATGTCAAATATAACTGGAAGTCACCCCACCATCAGGGCCCATATCGGTATCCCTAGACCATACTTTCACTATTTCATATCGATGTCAAAACGTAGCAAAATAACAGGGATTGCAGCGGATGAAAAAACCAATATTATAATGTCATCTGTCAAGCAACCTCGCACCGGCCCAGCCACAGGTCCGAGGTCCACTGCAAAGACCCGAGCCAGAAAGCCAGGGCCCACACAGCTGACCGCGGACCTGCAGCCGGGACAGCCCGAAACTACCTGACCATTGACTATTGATTCCCGACCTCAGTGTTAATTCGATGACCTCCAACAATCCAGGATAGTTAGTTAATAAAAAGGGGTACATACAACCGTCCGAAACGGCACAAAATTAGCTTGGCCCAACAAGCGACAGCGAGATTGGGGCAAACCTGATGGTAAGAAGGACGCTCCTCAAAACCGCATTTAAAAGCCCCACACTCATGATCTACACACGGCGGCACGAGCTCCAACCATAGCAATATACTAAAAGACAAACCCGGCAAAAAACAAAAGTCAAACAAGAACGCCAGCACGAAACTCCAATCCAAGCGTATGCGGGCCCAACAGCCCCACCCCCCCCCCACGGCATGTGCTTTTAATGCCAACGCCCTCGGTATCTATTAACATCACTGTCCTATGCAGGTGTGGAATATTTAAAGTTTGCTCCCCTACCTCACTTAGTTGCACTATTGCAGTACAAGGTCAAAAGTCGCATACCAATGGATACGTGCTTCGAACAAGTAACGTCATTCTATCCACAGATCTGGAGGGACGATTAATTAACAGTAGGATCAATAATATTTGTTGTGTTAAACGGTACGGCGGTGTAGTAAAAGGGCCAGCTCCATAACAGTACAACATTACTTAGGCGAATATTGTCCGTAATTTAAATAATGTTCTCACAATCAGTTCAAAACCAGTACTATTTACAGGAACTATAACCAGAGTAGCACGACAGATGACACATCATAAAATATTATAGAAAGTACTAACTATTGTTATTAATAATTGACACTTTATATAGTGTCCAAGATTTTCAAAATTTTCTAACTTGCTATTTTTAATTGCATTATACCTTTCCGTCAGATAATGATTCCTGATATTTGGTACAAACTGGTTAAAAACAGGAATACTTTCCTCCATTCTCTTTCTGTAAATAAAGAGGTTTGCTTTAAGTATTAATTGATTGATTACTAGTTCGTAATAAATAGAGCCAAACAAAATATCGGATTCCTTCCAATCATGAGGTAAATTAATGCCTTTTGATCTTAACAAGGCATTTAATTTTGTCCAAAATGTCTGGACATGTAAACAGGTCCAGAGCATGTGTGAAAAAGTTTCAGATGCATTCTGACAGAAGCTATATCTTTCGTTATTCTTTATTTTCATTTTAGTTAGTAGACGATTCGTAGCTAAAACTCTATGAAAAATCCTTTCTTGAAACCATAAAAGAGTTGAGTCTTTAGTTACCTTAAATAAAAGTTTGAATAACTTTTGCCAATCCGGTACGCCTCCAAAGTCAACAATTTGTTCCCACTTTCGAACTGTTACTGGTATATTATGATTAATTAAAATATCATATACAATTCTGCATCCGCGGTTGTTTTGAGTTATAGGATAATGTAAAGCAGAAATAACTGGTCGACGACCGTTTGTTGGGAAGCGTTGGACAGGCAATCTTGCTAAATACGTCGAACATGCTGCAGTGATTCCTTGAAAAGTAAGGAAGTGTGTGTTGATGTTGTACCGCTCTTGAAATTCCCTTAATGAGTAAAAATTTCCATTTCGATCTAACAAATCACCGATAAAAAGTACACCATGTTCACTCCACTGTCGAAAAAAAAACCAGCTCTTCTTCCGACTCTGATATTATTATTATACCATATTGGTGTTCTAAGGACGTCATTCCAGGTTACAGGTTGGGATGCTATTGTGAACTTATATAAGGCTTTATACACATCTTTCCAAAATGGGTTTTGAATAGCATCAATATTATTTTTAATGAAATCAGTGCCATACAAAAAAGTTTCTCCACAAAAGGGAATAGAATATCATGTATTTTAAAACCTTTTTTCTCATCTCTAAATTTCCTTTTTTAACCAGCTTTTTTTAAGGGCCTCTATAAATTTCTCAATATCGATCATCCGCAAGCCACCGTTCTCATATCCTTGAGTTATGACTGTCCTCTTAATCCTATCTGGTCCACCTTGCCGCAAGAAGGTAAAGCACATATGTTGCAATCTTTTAATCAAATCAGCTGATGGATTTGGGAGACCAAAAATAGGTGATTCAGCTTAGGAAGCGCGATAGATTTTATTACTGCAATTTTTCCAATTGGTGTTTAAATTCTTCTTGTCCATGCTTTAAAAACTGACTCAACTTCCTCTAGTTTTGCTTCATAGCTAATACTGACAACTTCTGCTAATCTGGTGGACATGGTGATCCCTAAACGTTTAAAGTTACCTTTCTCCCAATGTAAGTTATGCTCTTCGCAAAGAATCGTTTCTGAATTTTTCATTGATCCAAACCATATAGCAGACGTCTTGTCAACATTAACGCCAAGGCCGGAAATTTCCGCATAGAATTTTAAAACAAACAGAGCCTGTTCAAGAGACTGTCTTGAGCCATTCAAAATAAACGATGTGTCATCTGCATACTGAGATATTACAAATTCTTTATTCCTTAATTTTATGCCCTTAATAAGGTTATTATTTCTTATCATTATGGCCAAAATTTTATTATTTCTTATCATTATGGCCACAATTTCCACACACAATAAGAACAGGTATGGGGAAATTGGATCGCCTTGTCGGCACCCTCGCTGTAAATTAAACCATTGCACTTGATGGCCATTTATTTGGACACATGATTTTGTGTTTTACATAGGATATTTATCCACTGTTTAAAGTCTTTTCCGAAATTAAAAAAGTCCAAGACACTATCAATAAAAGTCCATGACACAGAATCAAAGGCCTTTTCGAAATCTAATAAAAGCAAAAGTCCAGGTATTTTTTCTTGCTCTGTATAAAAAAATAAGTCATATATCAGACGGATATTTTCCCCAATATATCTTCCAGCCATGAATCCTGTTTGGTCCTCATTTATCAAATGTGGTAACACCTTTTTGAGTCTATTGGCCAAACATGTAGAAGCTAGTTTGTATGTACAATTCAGCAAAGAAATAGGCCTCCGATTTTTGAGCAACTGTCTATTTTTGTTCTGTTTAGGGATGCAAGTGATAATTCCTTCTTTCTGAGTAACTGAAAGTTCCTTAACATCAAAGTAAAGCTATAATTAATGGATTTTAACAGAAAAATACCAATATCCTTCAAGAAAAATTAAAAAAAATTCCATCGTGAACCCATCTGAACCTGGACTCTTGTTATTTTTAGAACTTTTTAAAGAAAATAGCAGTTCATCATATTTTATTTGTCCTTCCAAACTTTTTGCATATCATTATTTAAAAACGGAACATTGTGATTTTATTTCTCTTTAAGATTCAAAATCTTAACTGGCCTTTCGGAATAGAGGTTTTTATAAAAAGTCACGGTTTCCTGAAGAATGGCATCTTGGTCTGAAATGACCGCGCCAGAATCTGTAATAAGACTTGGCATACATTTGGAAATGAAGTTGCGATTTTCCATTTTACAGAAATATTTAGTAACTTTCTCGCCTTCATCTATCCATTTAACTTTACTTCTTAATTTAACCCCCTCCATCTTCTTTTTCCTCATATCTTCCAGTTTCCGTTTTAATTCGGTTAATTCATCTTGGTTCAATGTAGTCTGAGCCTCTTAAGTTTTAACGTCACTTAATAATTTTTCTTCCTCCTTATTTTCCTGTTTTTTTTTTTTTTGTTTTTTTTTTCAAGTAGGATGAATATGATATGGTTTTACCTCGGATCTCCATTAATAAGACCTCAAGAAAAAGGTAATCATTAATGTCTTATAACAATTCTTCATTCAATATTTCTTTAATAGGTAGGTTTATGGTTTGATCTATTGAAGCATATTGTTGTTTTACTGTCCCAATCAGGTTTTTATTTCTGTCACATACTGTATGTCTTTCAGTAAAGAATTATTTAATTTCCAATAGGAGCGCCCCCTTTGAAACTTATTAAATTTTAGGGAGAGGAGAATTATTGAGAGGTCTGTTCGATAACCCGGTAGAATATCTGTTTGCTCAACGTCAGGAAAAAGATCTTCCTGAATAAGGAAAAAATCTAGTCTAGCTCTTTTGTTACTATTAGGATTAGTCGACGTATACTCTAATTTATCTGCATTAAGCTCCCTCCAGATATCAGTAAGACTCTTTTGTTACTGGTAGGCTTAGTCGACGTATACTCTAATTTATCTGCATTAAGCTCCCTCCAGATATCAGTAAGTCCACATTCGGTAATAGTATATAAGACTTCTTGCCTTGCATTTGGCTTGTTAATATTTCTGTAGTTATGAGAATCCTTCGCGGGTACCCTATGAGTTTTTTTTTATTTGAGGTTAAACGTCCCCGTCAACACTATGTAGGTCATTTTGGAGACGTTGCTTCCAATTTTTGGGACTTTTACCCGACATCGAGATGAACTGATATCTCACTTCCTGCCGCCCAATGAAACCAACGGGGTTTATATGCATGGAGTCTCACCACATTACCTGGGCAGACTTAGACCCGATCAGCGGTTCACCTGGACTCATGTGTGGTCGGTTTTAGCTCTGCGTGCAAGCATCATGCAGCCCAATCTATTTCTCCAAGCCCTGATGGGCGGGACCCTTCTTATGAGGTAACACTGGGGGTAGACAACACAATGGAAGAATAACTGAAATCTCCTAGATATGCTTTTAAAAGAATATAAGAATCTTATATGGGTGTGAGGGGTGGATGGAAAAATCCGTCCCGAGGGCAAGCCTCGTGATGCCGGACAGTGATCCCGAGGGACGGATTTTTCTTTCCACCCCTCACATCCATATTGGATTATTTTTCTTGTATGCCTTCCATTTCTTGGCGCGGCATTTCAATGCTGCTGTCACTTCGGTTACCAACGTCCGCCATATTGTGTTGACACTGCAGGAATGTAAAGTGACGTCAAAGATCGTGCATGACGTCAACCTTAACGACGGCGCACACAAGGTCGTAATCAACCAGTGCATTTATCAAACACGCGATTATATTCGTTTTGGGGTCGGAACCCCATGGTAAAATCACTGTTTTCCTGGTCTGGTGTGCAAGAAGATTCAGTCTGAGGTGTATGTTGTCTTAATAGCGGAATTTTGCTGTATTTTGGAGATATGGGGAAAATTACCGTGTCACATCAGGATGAGTTCGAATTAACCATGGTAAACAAACCATCGGTGTTACAGTTATCGAAGTTTCATAAAGGATCTTACATGAGTTTTCATGTATAATTGAATTTATTTAACGAGTGAAGGAAAAGGGATAAAACGCGAGGCTTCGCCTACCATTTTATCCCGTTAATAAATTTAATAATTCATGAACAATACATCGTTACATGGATTTTCATCACGAAAAAACGCCTATACAATTTTGACCCCCTCAAGCCCCATTTTTATACAGTAAAACTGGGGTTTACAGAGATAAACCTTATTTTTCGTATTTCTGCTCTAAAATATAAATTGTGGGTATTCGTTAGAATCGCCTCGATGAGGCGGTTCTAACGGGTACCAAAATCTATATTTCGTGCAGAAATGAGAAAAAATCACAATATTTCATCTAAAAATGTTCATATTTTCGTTTCTTATCGTACACTGTATTTGTATAGGCGTGTTTTCGTTATGTTTACTCGATTAACATTAACATCCTGCTTGTATATTAATGTCTACTGACATATTATATTATCAGACCAAGGATGTTATTCTGAATGCTTAAATTAAAAATGATAAACATTTTTGAATTTTAAAGCAAATTTTGATACTTCCATTGTATTTGATGTGAAGATTTACGAAACAGCGTGCTGATAAACTATTTCCGGGACTTCTTGAATTAATTGCTGACAGATTGTTTACTCATAGTGAGGACATTTACGATGTAACGCAGTAAACAACTTTGACCAAAATAGCATCATATATTCCGCGACGATCAAAAACTTGTTTTCAGGTATATGTATGTGCGCATCGCAAAGACCCAGAACAGCTTGCAAGCCGACAAAGTCCGAATACAGCCTTAAAGTAAAGTCTCCCTGCCCTGCATCATAGTATAGTTTATATTTTCTTGTCCTTTGGGATCATTGATTCCATTGTTGAATTATGAAAATATTTGAGAGTCACTGATGAGGCCTAATTGGCCGAAACTAGCTAGTCTGGCCCAGAAAACATGCACACTACATATGTTCCAGTTCTGCGGTGTAGTCCTTGCTTCCAAAGGATAACTCTTAAATACATGGTAAGTTTTTCGCCGAAAATTCTAAAAAAATTAGGATGAAAATTTGTGATTTTTTGTTCACTTATTTCTGCTTAAAACATATATTTATGTACTCATCGAGGCGGTTCTAACGAGTACCCAGAATCTTTATTGTAGAGCATAAATAAGAAAAATAAGGTTTACTCATTTAAACCCCAGTTTTACTATATAAAAGTGGGGTTCAAGTTGATCAAAATTATATAGGTGTGTTTTCGTGATGCTGTATGGAGACACAGGGTATATATTTAGCGAACGGCGAAGACTCTGTTCAGACTGCGCAAATGTGCAGACTGATCCGAGTCCGCGATATACGCACATGTCCTAAGCCACATTTTTGCTTATCTAGGCTTTTTTATTTGTTATATCTCAGTAAGCAGCTGACAAATTGTACAGTTTAAGCATCTATAAATTAACATGATTAACGTCCAGCGATTCGTAAGCATCCGCAATAACAAATGAGACGGGGTACGATAAAATCTATAAGATGATCCGTGACACGAGCGAAGACTCTGTTCAGTCTGCGCATCCGTTTTCGTTGCTTGTCAGAATCTACTGTAACCCCTCCGGTATCCACAGAAGCGATAAATAAATGCTCTGGTCAAAATCGGTGGATGCAGATGCTGATCAAGGTCTTTGTTTGTCGCGCATGTCATTTGTTAAGGGGCTCTTACACTGTCACGATTTTGGCCACGACTCACCACGATTTTTTAAATCGTGGTAAATCGTGAACAACGTCGTAGAGAATTTGGCAGAGATCTTGAGGAATCGTGGTTGATCGTGATAGTTCGGGAGTGACCACGACTGTTTTGGACATGTTCAAAACATTCGTGACGAGTCGGCATCATTTTTCAAATCGTAGAGCGGTCGTAGAGAAATAGTAGCTCAGTCGTGAGCCGTCGTCGTGGTAATCGTGGACAATCGTGAATAATCGTGACTGAATTCTACCACGATTGAGCTTCGACGAGACAAGATCATCTACGACGCCTCTACGATTCCGTTGCGACTGCCGTACGATCTACTACGATAACACGACGACTGCTCACGATAATGCAAGATTCACCAGGAATGCACTACGATTGATGACGACGCTAGCACGATTTATCCCGACGCTACGTCAAACGCATTACTTTCTCCACGTGACTTTGTACATATAATTACCCAAGTAACTATGGTCAGCTGTCACTAACTGGTGAACAGCACATCGATCATGCATCCTAGGGATTCAAAAATGAAACCGTCTGCCAAAAAGAAGGGGAAACCTGCTGCTAGCTCGGTCCCGGTCACCGTAGAGGAAAGGCCGCCTGACGGCTGCAATAACATTTTCGTCAGATGCTCTCTACAGAAATGGTTGAAACTGAATGACACTGTGCATTTGATGAACACTTTTATATAGCCAGATCGTTATAAATCCTGACGAATCGGGAGAAGTCTTGGTTAATCGTGAGTAAATCGTATCGAATCCTCCATGATCGTACTGAGTCTTTGATCATCGTGCCAATTCGGCCTTGGTCGTAGAGCAGTCTTGCAGGGATCGCGTGAAATCGTGTATGATCGTCTGATATCTTGAAGCAATCGCGGTGCAGTCGTAGAAGAATCCTAGAGGATCGTAAGACATCGTGGTCGATCGTGGAGGATCATTGTAAATCGGCTCCATTATCGTACATCAATCGTGATTGTTCGTAAAAGTGTCGTAGCAATGTCGTGAGTATTCGTAGGGTAGTGAAATCGGAACCGTGTATGCCCCGATTTTCCACGATTTTCATGGTCCCCATTGGTCATGGACAGTCGTGGACAATCGTGGTCAAAGTCGTGACAGTGTAAGAGCCGCATTAGGTTTGTCATATGGCGACGCCCTTACTATCTGAAAGGACGTTTACACTTTCAAGCCTACCAAACGAAAGAAAACTTGCACATTTCACAAACGCATTAACGAAAACACGTCTATACAAATACATTGTAAATTTTACCGCCGTAAAACGAGAATTTTAAGAGGAAAAATTGTGATATTTTTCTTATTTCTGCTAAAAATATAGAGTGTTGGTACACGTTAGAACCGCCTCATCGAGGCGGTACTAACGGGTACCCACAATCTAGATTTTTAGCAGAAATAAGAAAATGAGGTTTAACCCTGTTAACCCCAGTTTTACTATATAAACGCGGGGTTCAAGGGGGTCAAAATTATATAGACCTGTTTTCGTGATGGCGAAACAATCAGGGCGCCGATATCCGATTTCGAATGTTAAAATCTGGATAAAGTTTGCAATTTCTGTCTTTCATGAACAAAGCAAATTCATTTAGGAAATACTTTGAGGAAATTAGAATGCCAGTCTAGAGCCCATGAATAGCTTCAAACGTGGTGCTACTCTGTTAGCACACACTCTGCATATATTCTTTATGTCCGAATCTATGTTTACGTACTGAAGGTGTGCCGAACTTAGTAATTGGCGATGTATATGGTACTGTTGTCCGAAGATAAGTTGAAAGTGACGTCAGCGAATGTTTTTGTTATTGAGCATTGTCCACTGTTGTCAAAGGTAACGACGCTTCGGTAATGATAATTATAACGGTATAGTCTGTCTTACCAGCCAATGATGGGTATGATCATGATAGCGGTGCAACCTGTCAACCTTTCTGTGGTGGTATACCCTTTTGGCCTCACTGTCTACTTATCCTCCCACAACAGTATCTGATTATACGTGTTTACATAAGTTTAGCGTGTTAGCAAGCAAAAGAGGTAGACTCGTATGGTTGTACATTTATGTGCAATACTGCAAACCGAGAAACATCCACGTAGTGTAAACCGGAAGCTGTGAATAATGTAGCGGTCTTACGTGATACTTGCGGGTTCTTATATATTTTGTGTCAGACTGGACAGCAGAAACTTTGTATAAACGTCCAACTTCACCATTGTTCTAAAAGCAGGTTATTCAGAAATACAATTCTTGTTTTCTGCTTTGCATATAATGGTGATGTACATTTGAATAAATATTCAAGAACATATCTCCGGCAGCTTTTCATGTTACAGAGCAGCACAAGTATATAACAAAAATCACAATTTTTCAATATTCAAAGGGCCATTACTCCCTCAAAAAGTAGGTTAGCCAGAGATACTGCTCTTGTTTTCTGCACCTCGTCTTATGATGCTCTACATTTGTATGATGTTTCATCTGGCACTTTTTCCAAAGTAAAGAACTGATACGAGTACAATCGGTAGAAAAGGTTATTTCCAATATTTACTATGTTCTAAAAGCTATAACTCCAAAAGAAGGTTAGCCAGAGTTACCATTCTGCACGTTATCTTATGGTGCTTTACATTTGTGAGCAATTTCATGAATTTTGTAACTTACAGAACGGACAATAGTACATGGTGGAAATGGCTATCTTCAATTCCAAAGGACAATAACTCCAAAAGTAGACACAGCGCATCGTCACGTGGTGCTTTACATTTGTGTGAAGTTTCATGAAAATATTTCTAACAATGTCAGGGTTATGGAGAAGATATGAGCACATGGTAGAAATGACTCGGTTCAATGTACAAGGGTAATAACACCAAAAAAGCCAAACCCAAATGTCAAAAGTTCTGCACGTCGTCACATGGTGCTTTACACATTTTTGAAGTTTCGTGAAATTATCTCAAACTGTATCAGAGTTAGGGAGCGGACACGAAATCACGAGGTGCTGACGGACGGACGGGCGGAGGGACAGAAACTCAAAATTTCGGAAGGTATAACATAATACCTCACCACGTGTTTGGGCAGTGCATTAGAACATATTAAGCACTGTAAACTAGAAGTGAAGGCAGTAATCAGGACTGATACTTTCATCCATGACCTCATCAGAAATTATCACAAACACTATCACGAAAACACGTCTATATACTTTTGACCCCTTTGAGCCCCACTTTTATATAGTAAAACTGGGGTAACAGGGGTAAAACTTATTTTTCTTATTTCAGCTCTAAAAGATAGATTGTTGGCACTCGTTAGAACCGCCTCGATGAGTCGGTTATAATGAGTACCTACAATCTTTATTTTGAGCAGAAATTAGAAAAATATCACAATTTCTCATCATCAATAAGGGCCTTTTCGTGACCCAACCCGGTCGTCGCTCAAATCCCCATTAATAACCACCTATATATTGACCTTATGTATGCCAAATATTAGTTGGAATGAAGACTGCGTTTAGAAGATATTTCTAATGAAGGTGAATTGTGAAACCCACCCCCTTGTCGACCTGGTGACAAACAAACTCATATGCCGTTCTATTAAGATTGTACAATTAGGAGGTTGTATTTATGAGTAATGGTCGTGAGATTTCGTGTATTTTTAAAGGACTAACTTCATGAAAAACCACAACACGCTTTAATCACTTATTAGATCAAATCCATATTGCTAGTCAATAATATAGATATACTACCATAATCTGTAAAATCTTAATATTTGAAATTGCTGCTGTAGGTCATAGACTATCTTACCCTGTTCTTTGATTAATAATCCTTTATAATGTAAACACCTGTTATAAATTTATTATGTATAGCAAGCAATACCTTATGGGCCCCGTCAAGCGATTTTGGTACTTATCGCCTATGCGAGCAGCGAAGGTTCAGGCGAGCCCGCGCAGTCTCGCCAGAACCTTCGCTGCTCGCTCATACAAGCAGTTAATCAAGAGGAACCTTCAGACAGAAAGCCATATCCCTGGCCCCTTTGAATGGCTGGGCATGCGCAGTTAAAATTTGTCATGACGGAATGCTCGAAGACACAAATTCGCCTGGCGGGGCTCTTATTTCAGGTAAACTATTGTGAGCAAGTACTTCAATATGCTCTTCCCAGTCTTCTGGCAGGCCATTCGATATGTTGCAGCAAAGTCAACATTAACATCAATGTAATTGATGACATCCCAATCAAGTTCATTTTGATTAGACTTCACCCTTGAACTTTTAGCTGTCAAAGATGCATAGGAATATCTTTCCACTGTGGGTAATAGGTTGTATGCTAGAGAGCATTCACTGTGCAACTTTGCTATCAGTCTGTGCCTCTTCTTAAGCTTTTTTATTGGATTGCTGAAGTCATTTTGTCGGGAGTGCATGAGCAGAATTGAGTAAGCAATTACTTTGTCATACTTGAACATTATCCCTAATAATTAAAATCTCTTTTAGCAATGCATTTCTCAATGAGGCACATTGTTTTAATTTGAATATTTCTAACTTTAACTTCTAAGAATATATTTATTATTTTAAGTGCTTTGGTGTTAGACACGGTGCAGTATTAAGTGGTATAATATATTGATTCTTTTTTAAAGCTGCAATGCATTAGCTAATTTCATTTTAATGGATTTATTCTCTTTAATATGCCATAAATGTACATATGCTGTTTTTAATTATTGGTATACTGTAAATGACTTTGAAAATACCTGTTCATATCAATTCTATTTATTGAATGGCTGTACCCATTGAATACATTGCCATAGCTTAGGGTTTCTATATTATTTTTGTACAATTTGACAAAAATACCATCTGGTTTGGTGGTGATGGAATACAAATTCTATAACATTCGTTCTTTACAAATCTGATGAATCTTTTTTTTTTCTCAGGACATAGGCTACACCATCTATTGATTACCTTGCTAGTCTGCAAATCATTGGAAGGTCGGTTGAATTTTTGGTTTCTGAATAGAGAGACAGGACTTTTAAGTCACTGACAAAATACCAGTAAATCAGCAAAACAACCAAGCTTGAAGTTCATGGAGCATGTACGTGATGCAGCGGCGGAAATTGATGATTGGGGGGATGATGATTGAGGTTTAAGTGGTTTTTCGAGCTTTATTGTCTGTTGTTTCTGTAAAAGGCGCGATATACCTCCGTCAGATAAGCAGAAATGGCAGCAGTACTAATCGAATTAAAGGAGCTGATTCACAACACATATTTGTGTTTTCGGTGGCTATTTACTTAATAACAAGGGCAGTTAATCTTCGATGTACAGCAGCAATTTTATATATTAAGGTTTTACAGATTATGGCTGTATATCTATATGTATATTATTGACTAGCAATATAGATTAGATCAATTAAGTAATAAAAGCGCGTCGTGGTTTTTCATAAAGTTAGTACTTTAGAAATATAGAAAATCTCACGACCAAGTTTATTGTTCCCCTACTCATAACTACAACCCTCTACAGAAGTAACAACAACTTGCCCTGAAGAAGCATTAAACATGTATTTCAGAGCCTATATAGTTTTAGAATTGTACAACTTAAATCGAACGGCATATGCGTTTGTTTGTCACCAGGCCGACAAGGGGGTTATCCCACCCACTTTCAACAGCGATATCTTCTAAACGAAGACTCCGCAACTAATATTTTGCATACATTAGGTCACTATATAGGTAGTTATTTATGGGAATTTAAGAAACCATCGGGTTGGGTCATGAAAAGGTCCTTATTGACACTCTCCCTTTTCATTTTTTTGGTGATAAAGGTTACAATGTATTTGTATAGGCGTGTTTTCGTAACGCAGAGCTACGAAAGTGTTATTTTAACATTACAGCAAGAAAGCGAAAGTGACAGATTCTTTCCCAATAGATGGCCAAACGGCTATCCAAGGTTAGAGATATTACCAGTAGAAACAATATTAATAATGAATCACAACAAACGCATAGCCTTTGAAAAGTAGAAGTAAAACAAAGATCAGGAATTGATACAATTAACTTACTCCACCCATAAAAGACACCAAAGGGAAAGAAATACAAACATTAAGCGACCAGACAAAAATGGAAACCTAAACAAAGGAAGGCCATAAGGACAGTTACTTTCCCACAAAATGGCCATATGGCCATCCAAAATTAAAAGACACAAGTGATACACACAGTAAGTAACAAACAACAGCATAAATAAATCGCCACAGAAGAGCCGCCTTGGAACGGTCAGTGGAAGATTTCCACTGGGGGGCTTAAATCGATTTTACGTGGCCACAATCCTCGCCCTTACTTCCGTCGCGATTTAGACAAATAATTTGTTCAGTCCGCATGAAGGCCTCCTAACTCATCAGTGCAACATCTCTGTGAACACAAAAATCAAAGAACCACAGAGGTGAGACAACGGTGAGGACTCGACAGCAAGAAACCACTGAAATGCTGGAGCAAAAGAAAACCAACAGTTAGACCCCGATGGGCCTGACCAGAGACAGAGCATCAGGCACCAACCAACATTACCTTGAATTAGATCTCTCTAATTCTCAATAAGCCTTTACGTTGGAGCCGTCATAGAATCTGAGGCCTGACCCACCGGCGTGCAATTAAAGAGGGAAGCAAAGTTGCCAACTGTGATTGGGTTAACTACCATGCATGCAGTCTGTCGTATAATATCCATGTTGTACCCAATCTTTTTATATCGAAGAATGATTTTACGAAATTGGGTGCTGAAGTCATTGCGGTTATATATTTTTCTGAATTTATATACTAAGTCACCATTAAAATTCGGGTTCCGATAGACCTTGTTGCAGAAGAGATTTAAGTCCAATATTGAATTTTGAAATTAAATCAGAATGGCGTCTATAAAATTTTGAAAAGGCTTTGCGTAGTTTATGGTACCGATAACCCTGATTAAGAAGTTTAGCCGTTAATAATTTATTACGAGTGTTGAAGTCAGTTACTTGGCTACACACTCTAGCAAATCGAATTAATTGCGAAATATAAACGCCATAGGATGGCGCACGAGGAACATCACAATCCAAATATGGAAAATTTGCAATCTCAAAATCAAAGTCATCGCGTTTATCATAAATTTTGCATGAAACAAACCCATCTACAATAGATAGATGTAAATCCAAAAACGGGGCCTCGGTATCAGAAGAATTTGCTTTATTTAACTGAAGTTCTGGGGGGTAAATCTGACTAATCAAACCATCGAAATAGGTATTATCAATATTTAATAAATCATCTAAATATCTAGAAGTGGAGCTAAAAGCTTCAATAATTTCAGATTGGTTATCAATGGAAAGCGACAAAATGAAGTCTCTTTCATAACAATACAAGAACAGATCAGCCACAAGAGGTGCGCAATTAGTTCCCATCGGAATACCCACAATTTGTCTAAATAACTTTGTAGCGAATCTAATATTAATATTGTCAAGTAGAAAGGTGAGGGCATCACATACTTTCTGACATGACCAAAGTGTATAATTCTTATGCTCTTTAGAAGTGAAAAATGCATTTCTGACATTACATGCAAGATAGAGAGAATCTTCTCTGTGAAAAGCCCATTCAATTAAATCATTAAGCTTTTCTTTTATAAGATTATGAGGAAGTGTAGTGTAAAGAGTGGAAAAATCGTAAGTAGACAGACTAGAAGCACGAAAATGTTTGGATTTCAATTTATTTAAAACCTCATTCGAATTTTTTATAGACCAAAACAGATTTCTTACTGATCTTTCAAAGACTTTATCACAATATTTAATTACATGCGTTTTAATAGCAGTAAGACAGGAAGTTAATAATTTAGAAACTTCAGTGGTAGTGCAAGAGCTAGAATTTGCAATAAACCGTGCTTTGTAAGGTCTTTTATGAAGTTTTGGTAACCAGTATAGCGTAGGAAGCTTGTCTTGGCCTTCGTTAACATGAAGCCGGCCTCGGTAGCTCAGTCGGATGCGCGTCTGCATTACGAAAACATGCCTATACAAATACCTTTTAACCTTTATCGCCAAAATTTTAAAATGAAAAATTGTTATATTGTTCTTATTTCTGCTCTAAAATATAAATTGCGGCTACTCGTTAGATCCGCCTCGATCTATATTTTAGAGCAGAAATAAGAAAAATAAGGCTTACCCCTGCAAACCCCAGTTTTACTGTATAAAATTGGGGTTCAAGGGCGGGGGGGGGGGGTGCAAATTATATAGGCTTGATTTCGTGATGGACTGGTAGGGATGGACGTGGAGGACGCGGGTTCAATACCTGCCGGGGTCGGCAACATTCTTTCGTGGCGTTTGATCATGAAATCTGTTCTACGGTCATGCTCTCCCTTCCGCTGATTCCGACGAAAGAATGTGCACTGTACTGGTTAAGGTTAACCGCTTACGTATAAGCCTGTCCAGGAAAAGTGTTGATAGGTAAACTGATCGGCTCAAACTGACCTAAAACAGTGTTGACTGGGCCGTTAAACTCCAAAACAAACACACAGATAGCCTTTGAATGCTCAGTAAAAGATTGTACTGGGCTCCGGAGCTTGAATTGGTTTTACGTGGCTACAACCCTCGGCCTTAGTTCTGTCGTGGTGATGTGGCGTAAAGAAATCAACGCACGCCCAAAATGCTGTAGTTTTATTATACAAAAATAAAATAACATGTAAGTTATAATACAGATGGTCAGAACTGTACATAATGAAAGATGAATAGCCACTACCATTTGAGCAGGCACACGCCAAAACCTACATGTACGAACAGCAAAGACTATGATCAACCTGTGCATGTATGAAGTCTGATCAGCGTCTTTGCTGTTTGCATTGCCGTTGAATTTCCTTGGTTTGCGAAACTCATTCAGTCAACAGCATAAAATCTGATTGAACTCTAATCCTCCTTCGTCCACACGGCAACAGACAAACACCCAGAAGCCCTGATGTTCAAAGCATACATAGCTTAACAAGCTCATTAGCGGTCAAATTGTAATCTTTCTTAGCAAGTGCAGTATCTATTACTCTGCTATTTTTGCTGAAAAATATGAGTAGCTTTTGTGTTTGCAAAAGCTACTCACATTTTTCAGCATAAATATTATCATAATTATGTGCCACATTAAATGATCAGAATTAAACGATTTTTTAATAGACGACATCGTTAGTTTTGAACAACAGACCCCAGGATGATCTGAGCCTTGTCTGGTGGTAGAATTTTCTTGTAGGTTAGATGTTTCCTTGTAAGTTTTGCCGTGCATGGCTCATATGTGATACGACCCAGCAGGCACACCTCGCTAGGGCAACGTTAAATCAACGTCGGTGCAACATCATGACGTTGCACCGACGATGATGTGACGTTGCATAAATGTCCCGTCGTTGCACCAACATTGATGTGACGTTACAATTGCGTCATGTGCCTGATTGGGACAGATAGATGATGATATTTACGAGACTGTTACAGTAAGATCCATTTATTTTATCAAAAAGACAAGTGAGAAGAACTTCAGAGAATAACCTTGTCATTTCACCTGTTCACAAGTTGCTCACAAAATGTACCTAACCGTAAGCATTACAAATTGGTTGTCGCATTACGATACATGTACTACGTTCATGTGCGGTACCAGCAATGTTTTTCCAGGGCTCATAAATGACATTTATCAGATGAAAAGCTGTCCGTCTTCGAAATACATGTAGATTGCATTACATGTGCGATAACTTACGCGAGTGCTAAATGGCGTCTTCCTTAACTATAAAGATGAAAAGGATTGATATTTTTCTTATTTCTAGTCTCGTTAGAACCCTCATTCATCACGTGAACACGTCCATGAAATGAAAACCTCACTAAACCTCACTTCATATACAAGAAAATGGGGTTTACTGGGATATACTTAAGCTAAACGCAAATATCTTTTTTATGTCACATCCTACCAGGCAATAAGAAATATCCACTACTTTGCAATTTTTCTATACAAATGTCTTAAGTGACCAAATCTGACCTTGACATAAAACAGGTCAAGATCAACTGATGCTGCATACCAAGTTTCAAGATCACCAGCCATGGCGGCCCATATTGGTCATGTGACCCTGTCCTCTCGAAAAAACTTTCATTCCCTCATTCCATAGAGGCTCCACATGTAATTTAGTTTCAATTGGCCAAGTAGTTAAAGTGAAGAAGAAGATAAAATGAATCTGAGCCGTCCTGGACAAAAGTCGGAAAATGACCTTGACCTTTGGAACCGATAAACTTCCATTCAGCTGATTGTAAATACCATTTCTGATGTCACAAGGTAAAACACAATCAGAACAAGATGTGTTTGTGAAACACTGATGCCCCCGGACAGCGCCAATGTTAATGTTTTAAAAATTTTTGAAGGAAAAAATAGGTCAAAGGTCAAGTTCAAGGTCACGAGATCAAAAATTATGGTACCACTGGAAAGGTCTTGTGATAAGGTATACACATGTGAAATATGAAAGCTCTATCTATTACCATTCAAAAGTTATGCCCAATGTTAAAGTTTTTGCAGACGGACAAACAGACAAACGGACAAACAGACGGACAGACCAAAAACTATATGCCCCCGAATCTCTTAGATTCCGGGGGCATAAAAATCCACTGTTTTGCCATTTTTCCATACAAATATCTAAGCGACCTAATTTGACCTTGACTAAAAACAAGCCATGGTCAACCAAAGGTCATCATTTGAACAAACTTGGTAGGGCCAGAGTCCCTGATGCTGCATACCAAGTTTCAAGATCATCGGCCATTCGGTTCTTGAGATTAAGTTTAAACGGTTTTACCATATATGGGCATAGCGGCCATATTGGTCATGTGACCAAGTCCTCACGACAAAACTTTCGTTCCCTAATTTAATAGAGGCTCCATATGTAATTTGGTTTCAATTGGCCAAGTAGTTTAAGTGAAGAAGACGATAAAAATACTGAATCTGAGCCGTCCTGGACTAAGGACGGAAAATGGCCTTGACCTTTGGAACTGATAAACTTCCATTCAGCTGATTGTAAATACCATTTCTGATGCCACTAGCTAATATACAAACAGAAAAGTCCACTGTTTTGCCATTTTTCTATACAAATGTCTAAGTAACCAAATTTGACCTTGACATAAAACAGGTCAAGGTTAACCAAAGTTTATCATTTAAACAAACTTGGTAGTACCTGATGCTGCATACCAAATTTCAAGACCATTGGCCATTTGGTTTTTGAGAAGAAGATTTTTAAAGGTTTTACCATATATGGGCATGGCGGCCATACTGGCTCAGTCCTCACGAACTAACTTTCGTTCCCTCATTCCATAGAGGCTCCACATGTAATTTGGTTTCAATTGGCCAAGTAGTTTCAGAGGAGATGTCGTTTGAAAATGTTGACGACGCAGACGACGAGACGAAGACGACGGACCAATACCTATACAATAAGCTCCCCCGGATCTTTCGGCTCTGGTGAGCTAAAAGGGTAAATTTTCTTTGTATTTTATACGAAACAACAAACCAAAAAGGGAGCATGGTCTGCTGCTTTGAAAATATCATGGTGATGTTAGTTTTTTTACAATGGGAAATATCATATTATACATATATTTTCGCATTGGGTAAATATCATTTTTATTTGTTACAGATATGCACTGACTTCACTGTTAAGTATAAAATAAAATACTATTCATTAAATGAGCTTGTTAGCGTGGCGCACGCCAGAGACGTATGTGTTCATTGGGTTTTTATTTCACAGCAGACGACATTTTGATATTTTTCTCTAATTTTCCGAGAAAACAGGATTTGGCATCTGACGCAAATTGTTTCCTATGGAGGGAGACAATTTGCATGATTTGTCAAGGCTATTTTCTGGAAGAAAATAAGAATATTATCAACAATTTGTCGTCTGCTGAATTCGCCTAGACAGTGGTAAAGATTAAAGAAATTTTACGTACATGTATCTGTTGTGTTTATGTTTCATTTGACATTCCACAGTCATACAAATCAACTTAAAAGATGTACTACCCAAGACATGCTAAGCACCAAATGTTGACTTTCTAAATGGCAGGATAAGCAGGTATGTTTCAAGATAGAAAGGAAAATGCTAAGCTTGAAAAGGGAAGGCGTTGTTTGGCTTTGTTTGTTCCTGGAATAAAAAATCCTGTACAAATATTTTTCGTATGAAAGTTAACAGAAGCTAAGTCCATATAGGACTTGCTTCAAAAATGTAAAATGAAAAACGCAAAGCTTGAAAAAGGCGGCAAATGCAGTTTGCTGGTCAAGCATTATTCAAGTTCGCGCGCAATCTTACAGAAGCTAAACACGGTACAGAGTTGGCTGCCCCTAACGGTTAGACAATGTATATCCGGCAAAGTTAAGGGGAATATATACACCTACAGGGGAGGCAACTCCATCAAAAGTATTTGTGACACCTATATCAACAGGGGTCAACTCTTAAAGGGAAGAATTTGCTCCTAGGGAGCAAATTCTTTCCTTTAAGAGGAGACCCTTTTTCAGTGGGACAGGGCTTATAGAAGAGCGCCCCCCTCCCCCTATCCCCCATGCTAAAGGCCGATGATAACCAGTGTGTAGTATATCATGGGTAGAAAATAAGGACCAAAGTTCATGTGGAATGTAAAATCGTAAATCTAAACTCCGTTCAGAAAATCTGAATCATCGAATTTTTCGTTTCTCGCTTTTAATACTCATTTTAGCCCAAACATCACTATGGGAAAGTTTTAGACCTCACCCTCCGCCGATTTCTCCAGCAAATCATATGCCTCTGCGACAGCCAGGAAAGGCTGTGATTATTTGGAGAAAATTGCAAAATCTATATTTTCTTTCACAGACTAAGACATTCTGACAGGTTCGACACACCCTTTTAAACCATATATAGAAGTGGTTACTGCTTTTGTGCATTACAAGGGTGTCTATGGCCATATTCGACTGGGAAGTTTCGTGAAATTTTCGTGAAATTCCACGCAGGAGTGTGGTGTTATCTTGTAATAGCCGATCACATGGTCCAATCAAAAATGAGTTATTTTTCAAATACATAAGCGATCGTGGAGCACGATTCTATTCGAAGGAAAAGTCGAACCTTTCGTGCACCACGGTCGCTTATGAGCTATACGCAAATAAAATATTTGATTGGACCATGTGACCAGCTATTACAATTAGGAACCACACTCCTGCGTGGAATTTCACGGAAATTTCACGAAACCTACCAGTCGAATACCGCCTATGTTTTATTTGCACGATCACTCCATGGAAAATCATTAGCTGTGACACCAAATCTGATATCGGTATAATTCTTTTTACCACTGTTGACAGCACATCGCGCTTGTGACTCCCCGTTCCTAGTGAGCCTCTATCTAGCCATTCGAATATAAGGTGTGTCGCAATTGCATATCTATTTATAAAGTGCGTCACATGGATTTGAATATTTATTATTTTACCTGACAATCATCGTCAAATGGACTTAGTCTGTGCTCTCATTTCTTTGTTTTGCGATTTTCTCCAAATAATCACAGCCTTTCCTGACTGTCGCAGAGGCATACGACTTGCTGGAGAAATCAGCGGAGAGTCATATCTAAAACTTTCCCATAGTGATGTATGGGCTAAAATGAGTATTAAAAGGAAGAAACGAAAAAATCGATGATTCAGATTTTCTGAACGGAGTTTAACATAATACTTGTACAATACGCAGTACGCGAAAACACATGATGTCATAACGCCGTAATCAGGCTCGTTCCACTAACAAGTTATCCCGGGCTCCTCCAGACTTTCGGATGAGTCTTTAAACGGAGGTCCCGTCTCCGTATGACCTTAGCTGTTGGTGGGACAAAACACTGAAACTCACTCACTCCACTAACAAGTTCATGTGGTGGACAACCTCAGCGAAGACCATTTATGAGTTACGTACGTCATGAGACAACCCGTGTTTGCGAAGGACAAATGTGAAGATCAGCCTGTGCATCTGCGCACGCTGATCAGCGCTTTTGTGTTCGCTGCGTCTATAGTTTTTTTATATTTAAATTAAATTATATACATGTATAGAGTAAACATACATTATGAATGTTTCTATTTTGGCGGACAGAATGAATACATCACGAAAACTCGCCTATATAATTTTGACTCCCTCGAACCCCACTTTTATATAGTAAAAAATGGGGTTTGCAAGGTTAACCTTATTTTTCTTATTGTACTCGTTAGAACCGCCTCGATGTACATGTACACACAATCTATATTTTGAGCAGAAATAAGAAAAATATCAAAATTTTTCATCTTAAAACTTTCATTTTTTCAGCGATAAAGGTTACAGTGTATTTGTATAGGCGTGTTTCCGTAATGATCTGGTCACAAAAAGGAAAATACTGTATAGATGTTGGAAGTCCAACTTTGTCTACATATATTAGCCGGGACACAGCATTTCCCACAATTTACATGTGCGCCCTGCGAAGACTCAGATCAGCCTGCGTATCCACGAAGTCTGATCAGAGTCTTCGTTGTACGCTCGAAGGATAGCTAAGAGCCAAATGTTCCTTCACAGGCAAGTCACTGGTAAGACTATATGGATGCGCAGACTGATCTGATTTTTCCGCTGGGCGCACATGTAAATTGCATGAAATACTGTGCCCCGGCTCATATGTAGACATAGAGGATCTTACATGAGTGCTCGTGTATTATTGAATTTATTAAACGAGTTGAGGAAAAGGGATAGAATGCGAGGCTTTGCCGAGCATTTTATCCCTTTTCCTCAACGAGTTTAATAAATTCAATTATACATGAGCACGAATGCAAGATTCTATTTATCATATGACATTTAAAACGCATTTTATTCACGATTGTTTACAAAAATGTCAGTATTCCGCCGTTAGTAAACGCGACGTCGTTAAGGACGTCGTACATGTAACGTTACGGAACGTATCTAGCTAATTTGCATATTTAATCCACTAGTGGATTATCAAAAATAATGCATGGCGTTAATACCCTCTCAGACGCGACGTCATATGATAAATAGGGTATTTATTAGACGGACTTGTACACGTCAGGGCTTATGTGACCTCAGCACGAATGTCTGTATGAATGATGTCCATATAATTTTGTGAGTTAGGATAAAGATAGATTTCATATAGATCGCCCAGTCACCGTATAGACAGACATCTGTTTAAAGAAGTCCTTGGCTGCCATAGAAACCTACATGTAGGGTTTGTCAGTCATCTTTCTCTGAAAGAGGAGAAAAAATACATGATTTATTTTATACTAAACAGACAAATCAATGCATACATGTACCTGAAACAAAAGAAATGATTGTGAAAATATATATGGGCCCCGTCAAGCGCTTTTGGTACTTATCGCCTATGCGAGCAGCGAAGGTTCAGGTGAGCCTGTGCATCCCCGCAGTCTCGCCAGAACCTTCGCTGCTCGCTCATACAAGCAGTGAATCAAGAGGAACCTTCAGACAGAAAGCCATATACCTGGCCCCTCTGAATGGCTTGGCATGTACAGTTAAAATTTGTCATGACTGAAAGCTCGAAGACACAAATTCGCTGGCGGGGCTCATATGGTATTTTCACATTTTGAAAAATAACATAACGATGTTATTTTCGAAGTCGCAGCAGCCCGTACTACATTTTTGGGATTTTGTTTGCTTGATTTGGGGTTGAACGTTCCCTCCAACACTAGAAATGTCACCTCAAGCCCTGTGCCCCAATGAATCCAATAGGGTTTATAAGCACGGACGATCCGACTCGCATCGCTTTGCCTGGGCAGGCTTAAATCGTCAAAACGGTTTGCCAGAACTCGTGTGCGGTCGGTGTCAGCTCTGCATGGTCGCAACACTGCATCCCATCTATTTCTTTAAGCCCCGTCGGCGGGGCCGACATTTTGGGTTGTTTTTCATGTATTATATAAAAAATATTTTTGCAAAAATACCAAAAATAGTTCATGAACGCGTGTGTTGAAAACTCACCAGATGAAATAGTTTTGGTATTCAACTCAAGAAAGTAAATATCCTTTATTCGGAAGTTATATACTGTACATTGAAAAGCCCCCGCCCATAGGGGCTTGAGGAAATATATGGGCTGCATGATGCTTCCACGCAGAGCTGAATTCGGCCCGGACTCTAGTACTGGTAAACCGCTTAGAGGATCTAAGCCTGTCCATGCAGGAACCGCGGTGCGAGGCGGGCCGTCCATGCTAATAAACCCTATTGGTTTCATTGGGCGACAGGGCTTTCATCTCAATGTCGGGTAAAAGTCCCACAAAATTGGAAGCAACGTCTCCAAAATGACCTTTACAGTGTTGACGGGGACGTTAAACCTCAAATCAACCAACCAACTGTAAATTGAACAGTGAAACCCCCATGCATTATATAAAGTGGAGGTGGAGTATATGAAATCATGTGACGTCGCATCTGAAAATGTAATAGCGCCCTGTATTAAATTCGGTATTCTAACACAGCGCGCCTATATAGGCAATGCAAAATAACTGTGTTTTAGTCTGCAACAAATCACAGCTCGGAAGAGCGTGACGTGTGACGTCATTAAAAACTGCAAATTTATGATGTCACTAGTCGATTTACTTGACGTTAGTCGGTGTAACGTCATTTTCTCGCATCGAGAACGTTAGAAAAGGATGTAAATGCATGTGTTTCAGTCGATAATTTTAGCGGGATTTCTTCTAACAATGGCGAAAAGTTGTGAGATTTTGAAGGAAACAACAACATTATTGCCGATTTTCAGCGTGTTAGAATCGAAATAGATCAGCTCTAGCCAGTGATTTGTTGGGTAATAAATCACAGTTTATCGGTCAGTTGTAAGTAGACAAATCACGCGCGCTACGCGCTCGTGATTTGTCTACTTTACAACTGACCTCCAAACTGTGATTTATTACACAACAAATCACAGCCAGAGCTGATCTATTTCTTAATTAAACCATTGGTGAATTAAATATGTACATTAGTACGATACACCCGTAACATTACATGCTCGAAGTCCTTAACGACATTGCGTTTACTTAAGTCGGAATGTTGACTTTTTTGGTAAAAATTGTGAATATGCCAAAAGTTCTAAATGGCCACTTACTCTTTTCTATTTTCTTCGAAACCCCCAAATAGGCAGATGTACCAGTGAACTAAGATTTTATTTTTATTTTGGTTTTACGGCCATTTCAAGGTTATTTGACTCATATTACATGCATTACAGAGAAATACCATGATTTCTACCATACATAAACTTGGTATTTTCCTTTTTGCTAAGAAGAAATATTTCCTCTTAGCCGGGGAAATAAATCCCTTCAGCTGGAACTACTTTATGCACAAGATACGAGATACCGCTTTGCGGTGAAATTGTTCTATTCAAACGCGGGAAAGTTTCAATCACGGCGACGTTATTCATGACGTCATTGTAATGGCGTCTAAGAAATATCAACAGACGTTCAGAATGCGTGACGTTTGAGTCGGATGCAACGCTGAAACAAAAGAAAACATGGATATGACCATTGATTAGGATATAAGTTTTGCTTTATTTAATCTAACGTTTTACTTGTTTTATCACTGAAACACTTTGTTTCTTCTATTTTTGTTCAAAACTGTAGAAAGCGCTTTCAAAATGGCGCCCATCCAGTTGTTCTTCCACCCAGATTCTGTAACACTTCGCTGATTGAACCGTTTACATGGGCTGTAAACAGTCAACTGAACGGGCATTCAGATCCAAAATTCAAGATCCAAACTCTCCTAAAAGTCTATGGAAGTGCATGTAATATACAGATTATACATTTCTCCTATTTGAAATATGGGATTTATAAACCTCGGGAGGTAAAACAATCCGTAAAAGAAACTCGTGCTTCGCACTCGTTTCTTTATCGGATTGTTTTACCTCCCTCGGTTTATAAATCCCATATTTCAACTAGGAGAATGAATAATCTATATATATCGAGCCGATCATTAATCAGAGATGGGCGAAAACAGGAGTACCCGGAGAAAAACCACCTGACCTTCCGTTGCAGAACTTGGTGCCTCACATATGACCCGAGCGAGGCTCGAACCACAGCGGTGAGAGACCTAATGATCAAGAGTCAGCGCTCTTAACCAGTAGGCCACGGAGGCCCGTGAACTAAGAATTAAAAAGTGTGGCAAAATTATTACATTACGTTCGATGAACATAGGTATACCATGTTCTTAATTTAAAAAATCTATCATTTTGTCATCACATTCTGCAATTTGCAGTTTTCTTGAGGCAAACTACCTCATTACTAGAGCGTTTGGTTAGCGAAACAGATACTTGCATAAAGCATCGTAAAAATACGCCTATATAATTCTGACCCGCTAGAACACATTTTTATATAGTAAAAACGGGGTATACAGGGGTAATCATTATTGTCCTAATTTCTGCTCTAAAAGATAGATTGTAGAACCGCCTCATCGAGTACCCACAATCTATATTTTAGAGCAGAAATAAGAAAAATAATGATCACCCCTGTCAACCCCAGTTTTTCTATATAAAAGTGGGATTCTAGGGGGTCAAAATTATATAGGTGTGCTTCCGTGATGAATATACTGAATTGTGCTAAACCGTTTAGTGGTATGGTTTACTGAGAGTTCTAATTTTGCTTACGATTTTCGAGAAAAAGAGATAAAAACTGGCCTTTGGCAGGTTTATGTTGGACCTTTTAAAGTGCGCAGGAATAATTTATATCTGCGACAACCAGAGTAGAAAAAAATGGACAATTAAACTATCACAAAGTTTAAAAATGAACAACAGCGGATGTATTCTATATAATAGGTTAATTTCTTTTTTTCCAAATTTAGCATTAAAAACAAATCAACCTGTCTTGACCCTGATTTGCATATTAAGATTACGCGAACGTCAGTTTATGGTCTAATTAAAAGCAATAAACAAGTTATCTTTGACCTCGTTTTTGTTGTTGTCATAGTTTTATTATTTAGTTTGTGACATATAAATTATTTTTGAGCGACACCACCCTTTCTTTAGAAATGATGTATTTATACGGACAGTTTATTAGATTAAAACTGACAAGCATGGCTTTACTAAATGTTTCGTAACACCCTCATTGAGGTGGTTCTAACCAGTGCTTTGCGGTTTAAAAGAGAACCAACAAAACAGCTTTTGGAGCAAGAAAAGGAAACAGCACATGTTTTCCCTTAAATAATTAGGGGATAACTGTACTGAAAATTGTCATTTGGGGAGGTAAATCGGAGGTTTTACGGTCGGAAATTTCGTTTTACGGCGACGCGCTAGCGGAGCCGTAAAACGTAATTTGCGACCGTAAAACCGACGATTTACCTCCCCAAATGACAATTTTCAATACAGTTATCCCCATTCTAATGCACTTATTCAGTTGTTAAGTTAAAAACTGTACTGTTTTGCATAAGGCGACAAGCGCGGTGAGCTGCGTAAAACCAAATGACAACCAATGGAAAGCGACGTTACATGATGACGTCGGATTTCCGACAGTATATCGCAGAATATACTGTCGCAAATTTTTGACGTTATCCAATCAGACGTCGCGTTACATACGCAAGTGCATTAGAATGCTTTTGGTTTTAACGACACGTCAACCATTGTGGGTCATTTAGTGTCGTCTCACAGAGAAAGGTAGAAAAGAGATAAAAGAGATAGTAGAGGAGATGAAAATGATGGACAGAGGAGAAATAGGAAAATGAATGAATTGTGTAGGAACAGAAGGAACATGAATATCGGTGAAACCGATGGATGCTCCCCGAACGTGCAATAGTGGGAACAGGAAACATTATCCAAGTTAAAGAGCAGTATACTGTGTATACTCACTGTACTTCAAAATGGAGTATAACAAAACCTGTCAGTGGACAGATTACTTGCCTAATGGCACTGTCATACAAACGTCAGCAACACAAAAATCGGAATAAATGAAAGGAAGTGTCTTTAGGTACGATACCATACCCCAGATCCTGGGTGGTAGTTTAGCTATATTAATTGGGTAAAACTGTTTAATACAAATTATTGAAAACTTACTCTCGTACACAGAGGCAATCCTCATAGGACTGTCTCCAGGTATGGTTCCCTATTGGGTGCCTTTACATGCATATAAAATATCAGACGAGTTCGAAAATTATATTAAAATCCATCAGCAAATGTAGATACTAGAGCGATGACAAAGTTTTTCTAAAAATAGCATAGTGATCTTGACCTTGACCCCATGACCCTGAAAGTCAAACTTGCTTGAGATATCATACCCAACATTTGTATGAAGTTATATTAAAATCCATCAGCAAATGACGACACTAGAGCGATGACAAAGTTTTTCTAAAAATAGCCACAGTGACCTTGACCTTGAGCTCAGGACCCTGAAAGTTGAACTTGCTCGAGATATTATCATACTCAACATTTGTGTGAAATTTTATTAAAATCCATCAATAAATGTAGGCATCAGAGCGAAAACAAAGTTTTTCTAAAAATAGCAACAGTGACCTTGACCTTGAGCCCAGGACCCTGAATGTCGAATATGCTCAAGATATTATCATACCCAACATTTGTGTGAAGTTATATTAAAATCCATCAGTAAATGTAGGCAACAGAGTGACATTTTTTTTTCTAAAATTAGCCACAGTGACCTTACACTGCAGCTTTAAACAAAGTACCATAACTCTCTGACGAATCTTCTAGTCAGATAGCACGGACAATATGCGCATCCCCTATTGCTGCTTAAGGTTCCATTGAAGTTTCGTTGAATTTCTGCAAGTAGTTGCTGAGAATTCGCGTATACACGAACAGTACCCTATATATTCATGCAGAATCATCAAAGGGCCATAACTGTTGGAAAAATCATCGAACCATAACACGCAGGTGATATGCGCATCCGCCTTCGACACTTAATAGTCCCATGAAGTTTCATTGAAATCCGCCCAGTAGTTTCGAAGAATTCACGTAGACAAGAGCGGGACGGACTCACGGACGCACGGACGAAGCGGCGACTTTATGCTCCCCCGAAATTCTTCGGGGAGCATAATAACAACATTCCCGTGCTACAAGGACAACAGGCATTGAACAACTGTAAGCCAATATCAGTATGCAAGCTATACGTCACCTTTGCCTAATCCAACCAGCCCCCTCGCCCCCCAATTAAATAATAACCATTTTAACCCATATATGCCTAGCGGCCATTTTCTGGGACATTGGAAAACAGTAAAGACCCAGATCAGACGCCGCTGAACGCGGCGTCTGATCTGGGTCTTCACTGTTTGCTAAAAGAACTTTCATTTTTGTAAAATTTGTCACAAACAAAAACAAACCTGATGCCCCTATAAATAGAAATGGACCGCTCCAAACTTACAGGTTGGAAGATTCCATTGTCATATATGGGTTAAAGACATTCATTACGAAAACACGCCTATACAAATACATTGCAACCTTTATTGCCGAAAAAATGAAAATTTTAAGATGAACAAATCTGATATTTTTCTTATTTCTGCTCAAAATATAGAGTGTGATAGCGTTAGAACCGCCCCATACTCTATATTTAAGAGCATTTATGTTATTGGAGTTTAACAACCCAGTCAACATTATTTAGGTTATTTTTGAGCCAGTCAGTTTACGTATCCACACTTTTCCTGGACAGGCTTACAAGTAAGTGGTTAACCAGTACAATGCACATTCTTTCGCCAGAAACTGACATTACCCTTCTTGGATCAGTGGAAGGGACAGAGGGACCGAAGAAAAGATTTCACGATCAATCTGCACGAAAGAATGTTGCCGATCCCTGCAGGTATCGAACCCGCGACCTCCTGTTTAGGCAAATGATGTCTACCCCCTTAACCCCAAGTTTTACTGTATAAAAGTGGGGTTTAATGGAAACAATTAAAAAAGGCGCGTTTTCATGATGCTTCCAGTCCACTTTCCTCCATCATTATATACATTTCGAGCAATTTGATTGGTTTAAATAAAAGTTTTATACTTGGATAAATTCCATGAGCAAGATCCTCAGAACTACCAGTAAAATTCCGCTATTAAGACCACCTAAAATTAAGTCCAGTTCTATTTGAAAAAGCTTATTTAGTAAGTTGCAGTTATTCTTTCTTTGTATTTTCTGCATACCGTGTCCTCTGGTCAGAGATCACCTTTGGGACTATTCAAAAGTGGTCTTAAAGACCACTTTTGAACAGTCCCAAAGGTGGTCTTAATATAGGAATTTTACTTATTTCACACAGCAAAGTGCAGTAATATAATGTGACGTCAAAGAGCACGTTTAGAACACGCGCGTTACGTCATTGTATACGAAACGGCGTCAACAGCGTTCGATTCAAAGGTGGGAAACTAATGAAAATGTAAATGATAGAAGACAAATAAACCGAATTTAAGGAATTGACCTTTTTTCGCTAGGGTTTCTTTCAAAGATGGCAGCTTCCGATTGAATAATCATTCCGCGGTGTTAGTTGGTTAGTTTATTCTTTCCATCGCGTTTACAAGTCCGTGAAATGAAGAACCCCTAAACCCCACTTTATATAGAGAATACGGGGATGTACGGGGATAAACATTATTTTTCTTATTTCTGCTCTAAGACAGGTTGTGGGTACTCGTTAGAACCGACTAATTGAGGCGGTTCTAACGAGCACCCTCAACCTATGTTTTGAGCAATTATAAGAAAAATATCAAGGATTTTCATCAGAAAAGCAGCCATTTTGGAGATGTGAAAAATGCATTATGTCGCACGGGTGAGTTATCGTGATTGCTTTCGAAAGAACTCCTAAGATTCACCATTCTGATGGCATTTTTAACATTTCGATGACAAAGTTTAAATTGAAAGAAACGAATTATCATTTTTATGGCTTTTATCGTTGTATAAACTCCGGGGAATCACTCGAAAACTTAGCATGAAGCCCCTATCCTGCAGGCCTGAGGATACTCACCACACTTACCACATCTGACGCATGCACAGCCACCAAGGGAGATTGAAATACCGGCACATCATGAACTGGCGTAAGTTGTCATTGCCTGAAATAAACAATCATATCACAACTATAAACATTCCTGTTATCCCAAAGTTTTAGTAGAGAAAAATGGGGTTTACAAAGATGTTTCCCTAAAACCGAGACTTAATCAGCTTAAAAGCGGATTGAGCAGGTTTTAGTTATTCTTTCTTTGTTTTTTTCTACACCCAGTGTCTCCTTATTAGAGACCACCTTTGGAACTGTTCAAACGTGGTCTTTGTAAAACCACTTTAGAACAGTCCCAAAGGTGGTCTTAATATAGGAATGCCAGTTACTGTATTTAATAAGCATAATATGGAGAGAGACGGACAGACAGACAAAGACACAGAGAGAGAGAGAGAGAGAGAGAGAGAGAGAGAGAGAGAGAGAGAGAGATACTTTGGATAAACGTTAAAACCGTGTTAACCCATATATGCCAAGCGGTCAGTTTTTGGGACATTAGCAAACAGTAGAGATACAGATCAGAAGTAGCAGTACAGTACATGACGCCCGATCTGTGTCTACACAGTTTGCTTAAAGTACTTACCATCACGAAAACCCGCCTTTAAACTCTCACCCTTTTGAACCACACTTTCATATAGTAAAATTGGGGCTCATAGCCGTAAACCTTATTTTTCCTAATTCTGCGTGTGGGTTCTCGTTAGAAATGCCACATGTACCCACGATCGGTATTTTGTGCAGAAATAAGAAAAATATCACATTTTGTCATTTTCAAAGTTTCGTTAATTTTTGGCGATATTCTATAGGTGTGTTTTCGTATTTTTGTAAAACTTACCACCATCAAAACAAACACATCACGTGGACAAGTCCGTGAAATAAAGACCCCACTAAACCCCACTTTATATAGAGAAAACTTGAGTTTACAGGGGTAAACATTATTTTCCTTATTTCTTGTCCAAAACATAGGTTGTGGGTACTCGTTAGAACCGCCTCAATGAGGCGGTTCTAACGAGCACCCAAAACCTACGTTTGGAGAATAAATAAGAAAAATATCAAAAATTTTCATCAGAAAAATGCCCTTTTTGAGGTTTTAAAAATGTACTATATCACACGGATGTGTTATCGTAATATAACACCCCTATAATTGGAGATAGACCACTCCAAACTTATTTGGTGGAAGATTCCATTGTCACATATGTGTTAACTAGAACTGCCGCCTAACGGGCGCCAATTATACCCCCGCATGCATTGTCAGATAGTATTTGACCTTGAGGAAGGTCAACGTGAAGGTCAAGGTCAGGTTTGTGTATATCAATCTTAAGTACTAGTGGCAAGGTGTGTGGTGTGTGAATATTAAAGAAATCGGTCAAAGAATGAGGAAGTTATGTGCAATGTTAAAATTTTTTTGTACCCACAAATTTTTACAAGTATTTGACCTTGAGGAAGGTCACGTGAAGGTCAAGGTCAGGTTTGTGCATATCAGTCTTAAGTACTAGTAGCAAGGTGTGTGGTGTGTGAATATTAAAGAAATCGGTCAAAGAATGAGGAAGTTATGTGCAATGTTAAAGTTTTTTTTGTACCGACAAAATTTTACAAGTATTTGACCTTGAGGAAGGTCAACGTAAAGGTCAAGGTCAGGTTTGTGTATATCATAAATAAGTACTAGTGGCAAGGTGTGTGGTGTGTGAATATTAAAGAAATCGGTCAAAGAATAAGGAAGTTATGAGCAATGTTAAAGTTTTTTGTAACGAACCGACGACGACAGACGACGACGACAGACGACAAGCTGACTCCTATATACCCCCTTCAAACTTCGTTTGCGGGGGTATAATAATGCGATTATAATAAACTAGCACACGCAGTCTATGTTAACAGCTTTAGAAGTCAAGTCAAAATACTACATGTAAGCCCCCGCCCATCGGGCTTGAACAAATAGATGGGTAGCTTGATGCTTCCACGCAGAGCTGAAACCGACCCGCACACGAGTACTGGTGAACCGATTAGAGGTCTAAGAAAGGGTGCGCAGGCAAAGCGGTGCGAGTCGGCCCGTCAATGCTTATAAACCCTAATGGTTTCATTGGGCGACAGGGCTTGAGATGTCATTTCATCTCAATATCAGGTAAAAGTGCCACAAAATTGGAAGCAACTTCTCCAAAATGACTTTTACAGTGTTGACGGGAACGTTAAAGTTCAAATCAAACAAACAAACCAAAGAAAACAACGTGTATCTTCTCCAAAGGACGCTCTTTCTAGTTCTTAACCCTTGTCCTGCTAATCCCGGAGATGCCTTATCTTTGAAACAATGTAGATCCTGATCAGATGGCTTCTGACGAAGCCATCTGATCAGGATCTACATTGTTTGCCATTCAGATTGTGAATTTGTTGCAATAATTTGCATCAAATAATCTGATTGGTTAATAATCGGTAGTGGGTGTGGCATATATGAATATTCAGCAGGACAAGGGTTAAGTAACTCTTTCGTTACTTTCATAACCATTACGAAAACACGCCTAAAAATGCATTGTAGACTTTACCGCCGAAAAATGTAAACTTTGAGATGAAAAATTGTGATATTTTTTTAGATTGTATTAGATTTTATAATAAACAATTAAACTGTATGAATTATCTTGTTTTTAAGGTAACAATGTGTGACATAGTAAGTTTTTTATTTCTCCAAAACATTTCTTTCTGTTATGAAAGAAAATCTTATTTCTGCTTCAAGCATATCTTCTTGTTAAGACCGCCATATTGAGACGGCTTAAACGAGTATTCACAACATATATCTTTAGGCAGAATGAAAAAAAAATGTATACCACAGTGAACCCTGTTTTCTCTATGGGGTGTTCAGTGGCGCTAATAACTAGGACTTGCTACTGATTACGTTCTCCAGTCATAACAAAACAAAAACTGAGAATTCATGGTAGAACACCCCGGACGAGGCGATAAAAAACAAGCACACAAATATATGTTAGAAGCAGAAATGAGCACCATATTACAGAGAAATTACGCTATTTAGAACCCCCCCCCCCCCCCCTCCCCCTAAACTTAGCACTAATTCTGCTATTAAAAACTTATTTTGAAGGGTAAGCTTATTTGTGTGTGTATGTTTTCTGCCTTCAATGTCCTCTGGTCAGGGACTACCTTTGGGCCTGTTCAAAGTTGGTTTTAAGACCACTTTTGAAGAAGATCTGGAAGTTTACTGTGTCCCCTTACTTGCATAGGCTAAGAAAGATCTCGAGAAGTTAATCTTGAATTTCTGTAACCTTTTGCGACATTACATGTAGATAATACGTGTTATGCATAAGAATTTATTTTTCTGATTCCCACTTGCACCCCACTGTGACTTAATAGTGCTATAGATATCTTGTTAATCTTCTTATAGAAGATTCTAGAAAACTGAGTCACAGATTAATTTCATTTTTGTAAACAACATGTTTACAAGGAAAAGTACTTCAGAACCTTCCAGAAAGTTCTGGGTTGCATTATTTTTAGAAAAATACCTCATCTTATTCCACAGCCCTCTGGAATGTTCTAGAGAAATCTTAGGGTCTATAAAAGAGCTTGATTTTTCTCATTGAGGCAGACTTTGGAGTTTGATGTTTGGGCTTATAAGGAAAGTTATTTCTAAATTCTGTGTTGGATTGTTAAAGGATATTACTTTTCATTTTGGACTGTGAATTCTGTGGGATCAAGGAAAATAGATTCATTCAGGATATTTCATTCAGAGCTAAGTACATTTAATTTTCTTACTTCTGCAGGTTAAAGTTAACTTGTAAATAAATTTTGTTAAATTTTTCCAAAAGGCTTGTTTGCTTTTTCTTTCTGCTACGCCTGGCTCGTAACAGAAATTGGGGGCTCGTCCGGGATAAAACCATTTGAGCATTTTAAAACCGACATTTCATGTGACGGCAGGTAATTGTCATTTCTTATCAAATACACTTGGCAGTTGCTTCACAGAATTGGTATTTCCCTATAGGCATATAGGGGATTGTCATTTCATGTGAATTGTCATTTCAGGTGAAATAGTACTTGTCATTTCATGTGAAATTTTGGTTGAGCTTGTCATTTCAAAAAAAAAAAAAAAAAAACTTTGTCAAATTAACCTTAATCTGAATTACCATACTTGCGTTATAATACAAACAAAAAGCAAACATGTCGTTTGATTTGAGAAGCTTTTTGGCTCAGCCTACTCAGGAGTTGTTTAATCTGGCCAAAAGGACAGATTTGCTAGAAATTGCTTCCCATTATGGGGTCACTGCTGTCAAAACAAGCATGAAAAAACATGAAATTAAGAATATTTTGGTACATTTTTTTGTTGATGAAGAACTTTTCGATCCATCTGCTTTGTCTCTCATTATGGTTTCACATACTGAACTGCAAATGAGACAAATCGAAATTGGAAGGCAAATTGAATTAGAAAAATTAAGATTAGAGATGGAAGAACGCATACAGAAAGAAAAAATGGAAAAGGAAGAAAAAGAAAGGGAAATGCAGAGACAAATGCAGATGGAAAGATTAGAAATGGAAGAACGAATTCGAAAAGAAAAATTAGAGCAGGAAGAAAAACAAAGAGAAATGGAGGAACGGATTGAGTTAGAAAAGGAAAAAATGAGATATAGTATTGAAGAAAAAGAGAGGGAAAGGCAATTTCAATTAAGGCTGAAGGAAATGGAACTCCAGGGTCAGGATAGGTTGAAACATACCCCTGTTTTTGACTCTGGCAGTTACTTTGATGCCACAAAGCACATAAGATTAGTTCCGCCATTTCAGGAAAAAGAGGTAGATAAGTATTTTTTGCATTTTGAAAAAGTTGCAGAAAATTTAAAATGGCCAAAAGAGCATTGGACCTTACTTTTGCAAAGCGTTGTTGTCGGAAAGGCTCGAGACATTTACACTCAGCTGACTGTCGAGCAAAGCTCAGACTATGATTTGGTTAAGGAGCTTATTCTTAAGGCATATGAGTTGGTCCCTGAGGCTTACAGGCAGAAATTTAGGAACTGTAAAAAAGAAATTTCCCAGACCCATGTAGAATTTGCTCGAACCAAAGAACAGTTATTTGATAGGTGGTGTTCTTCTAAAAAAGTAGGCTCTGATCATGACAAACTTAGACAGCTTGTCCTTGTTGAAGAGTTCAAACGGTGCATAAATTCAGACATTAAATCTTTTCTCGATGAGAGACAGGTTGAAACTTTGGAGGAAGCTTCTCGTTTGGCAGATGATTATGCTTTGACTCATAAAGTCTCATTTGTGAACAGGCCTTATCCTCGAAAACCTTATAATCCACAGACAGGTCCAAGATTCTATCCCAGTAATCCTTCTGGTAGTTATAGCCATACATCTAGTACTATGCCCAAACTTTCTGGTGAAAATAAAAGCCAGAATCCTTCCAAACCTTCTGGTGAAAACAGAAGCCAGAATTTTTCCAAACCTTCTGGTGAAAACAAAGACCAGAATCCCTTATCTCAATCTCAAGTAGTTTGTTATTATTGTAAAAATACAGGTCATTTGATCTCTGAATGTTTAAAATTAAAGCGAAGAAAAGAAAGAGAAAGACAAGAGGAACTTAAGCCTACAGGCTTGACTTCTATAAGGCCAAAACCACAGTCTTGTGTAAGGGAGGAAACTCTTTCTGATACCAAATTATCTGAGACTGATACAGTTATGGAGTGTTATGAACCATTCTTATCAGATGGTTTTGTGTCACTAAATGGTGACAGTTATGCCCATCCTACCCCTATTAAAATCTTACGAGATACCGGAGCTTCTCAATCTCTTATTCTAGCAGATACTCTGCCTTTTTCTGAGAAGACTTCTATGGGCCAAAGTGTCCTTATTCAGGGTGTGGAATGTGGATTTGTTAATGTTCCGCTTCATAACGTTTATTTGTTATCAGACTTGGTATCCGGTTCAGTGGCTGTTGGCATTAGACCTTCTTTACCTTTTAAAGGTGTTCATTTGTTGCTAGGCAATGACTTAGCTGGAGATAAGGTTGTGGTAAACCCACTTTTGACTACTAATCCTTGCATAGACCAACCGCCTGATCCCATTGAGCAGGAAATTCCTGATCTTTATCCGTCTTGTGCAGTCACAAGGGCTATGGCACGTAAGGCCAAGCAAACTGATGGGAAACAGGATTTTGATTTTACTGATACCTTTTTGGGTCAGTCTTTTAATGACGAGATAACAAGGTCTCTGTCTTCAAGCCTGCCTGATAAGCAGACAGATTTTCATGAGAATAACTCATCTTTCGATCTAGGCCAAGATAAAATGTCCGGGTCTCAACTAGCTATAGAACAGCACAAGGATCCTGAAATTTCGCCTTTGTTTGAAAGGGCTTTAGATGAGCAGGAAGTATCTCAGGTCCCAGTCGGTTATTATGTCAAAAATGACATTCTTATGAGAAAATGGCGTCCACCAGACGTCTCAGCAGAAGACGAGTGGACTGTCAACCATCAGATAGTGGTTCCACGGATTTACCGTCCTGAAATATTAAACTTGGCACATGAAACTCCCATGTCAGGACATTTAGGTGTAAATAAAACCTATCACAAGATTCTTAATCATTTTTACTGGCCTGGGTTAAAATCAGATGTTTCTCAGCATTGTAGGTCCTGTCATACATGTCAAATGGTAGGAAAACCCAATCAGACTATACCTAAGGCTCACTTGCAGCCTATACCTGCTTTTAATGAACCTTTCAGTCGAATAATTATAGACTGTGTGGGTCCCTTGCCCAGAACTAAGTCCGGCTGTGAATATCTTTTGACCATTATGTGTGCTTCCACACGTTTTCCTGAAGCCATTCCTTTAAGAAATATCAAAACTAAGACAATCGTCAAGGCCTTAGTGAAGTTTTTCACATTTGTTGGGCTTCCTAAATCTATTCAGTCAGACCAAGGCTCAAATTTTATGTCTGGAATATTTCAACAAGTAATGCATGAACTTGGCATTGTACAGTATAAGTCATCGGCCTATCATCCTGAAAGTCAAGGCGCCCTTGAAAGATTCCATCAAACATTGAAAAACATGATAAGATCATATTGCTTTGACACAGAGAAGGATTGGGATGAAGGCATCCACCTCCTTTTATTTGCTGTTAGAGAATCTGTGCAAGAATCTCTTGGCTTCAGTCCATTTGAATTAGTATTTGGCCATACTGTTCGTGGTCCTTTGAAACTTCTCAAAGAGAAATTTCTCTCCAATGATGACACCTCCCTGAATTTACTTCAGTATGTGTCTGATTTCAAAACTAGACTTTCAAAAGCTTGTGAGGCTGCTCGGACCAATCTTCAGTCAGCCCAAAGGAAAATGAAACAGCTATATGACATAGGGACAAAAGAAAGGAATTTTAAACCAGGTGATAAGGTACTAGCTCTTTTGCCTATTCCAGGAAAATCGTTGCAGGCCAGGTATTATGGTCCATACACTGTAGACAAAAAGATCAGTGACGTAAATTACATAATAAACACTCCTGGGAGGCGCAAGCTAAAGCAGCTATGTCATATTAACATGCTTAAGGAATACATAGATAGGGACAATACATCTTTAACATCAGTCAATCTAGTTAGCTCTGTTCCACTTAATTCATGTGACAATGACTGTGAGGATATTAATTCAGTGAAATCGGATCCCACATCATCAAAACTTCAGAATTCTGACATTCTACGGAATCTTGACCAGAAACTGTCACATCTAGAGCCAAATCAGCGGAATGAACTGAAACAGCTGATTTTTGAATATGAACACTTATTTCCTGACATTCCAACACGGACAGACAAAATATTTCACGATGTGGACATAAATGGTTCTAAACCTGTAAAGCAACACCCATACAGGATGAATCCTGTAAAACAAAAATATCTTAAAGAAGAAGTTCAGTATCTATTAGACAATGACTTTATTGAACCAAGCCAAAGTGAGTGGAGTTCTCCTTGTATTCTTGTACCAAAACCTGATGGGACATATCGTATGTGTACAGATTTTAGGAAAGTTAATTCCTTAAGTAAAACAGATAGCTTTCCTATTCCAAGAATGGATGACTGCATTGATAACATCGGGAATGCCAAATACATAACGAAATTCGACCTTCTGAAAGGATTTTGGCAAATTCCACTCACAGATAGAGCAAAGGAGGTTTTGGCATTCACAACACCAGACGGATTATTTAACTATAAAGTCATGCCATTTGGAACGAAAAACTCTCCAGCAACATTTCAGCGCTTAATAAACATGGTAATTGCGGGGCTGGAAGGCTGCAGTGCTTATATCGATGATGCTATCATATACAACGACCAGTGGAATCAACATCTTGGGACTATTCGAGCATTCTTTGATAGACTGAGTAATGCCAAATTGACAATCAATCTTGCTAAAAGTGAATTCTGCCATGCAAGTTTGACATTTCTAGGTCATGTTGTAGGTCAAGGTCATGTGAAGGCCATTGATGCTAAAGTTGAGGCCATCTCAAATTTTCCCGTACCCACGTGCAAAAGACAGCTGATGCGATTTCTTGGTATGGCTGGTTATTACAGAAAGTTCTGTAATAATTTCTCTGTCATTGCTGAGCCTTTGACAAATTTGCTCAGCAAAAGAACAAAATTCCATTGGAATGCAATATGCCAAAATGCTTTTGATAAACTTAAAGCCATACTCAAGAGTGAACCAGTTCTCTTAGCACCAAACTTTGAAAAGGAGTTTAAGCTAGCTGTAGATGCTAGTGACGTAGGTGCAGGTAGTGTTTTGTTGCAGGAAGATGAAAATGGCGTGGATCATCCAGTTTGCTACTTTTCCAAAAAGTTTAATAAGCATCAGAGAAATTACTCTACCATAGAGAAAGAGTGCTTGTCTCTGATTCTTGCTCTGCAACATTTCGAAGTTTATCTTACCCCTACTACTGCACCAATTGTTGTTTTCAGTGATCACAATCCACTGACTTTCATACATAAAATGAAAAACAAAAATCAGCGGTTGCTCAGGTGGAGTCTTATGCTACAAGAGTATAATTTAGACATAAGACATATCAGAGGGAGAGATAACATTATCCCTGATGCCCTTTCAAGAGCTTGAGCAGTGTCAGGAGTTGTGTTTTTCTTTCCTACTAAAGTGGATTGTAGATACATGTAATTTTATATGCTATGCTCAATATTTTATTATTCTTAAAGCAAAAGAAAGCTTTATTACATAAATCTTTCTTTTCCTCGAAGAGGGGGAGTGTTATGCATAAGAATTTATTTTTCTGATTCCCACTTGCACCCCACTGTGACTTAATAGTGCTATAGATATCTTGTTAATCTTCTTATAGAAGATTCTAGAAAACTGAGTCACAGATTAATTTCATTTTTGTAAACAACATGTTTACAAGGAAAAGTACTTCAGAACCTTCCAGAAAGTTCTGGGTTGCATTATTTTTAGAAAAATACCTCATCTTATTCCACAGCCCTCTGGAATGTTCTAGAGAAATCTTAGGGTCTATAAAAGAGCTTGATTTTTCTCATTGAGGCAGACTTTGGAGTTTGATGTTTGGGCTTATAAGGAAAGTTATTTCTAAATTCTGTGTTGGATTGTTAAAGGATATTACTTTTCATTTTGGACTGTGAATTCTGTGGGATCAAGGAAAATAGATTCATTCAGGATATTTCATTCAGAGCTAAGTACATTTAATTTTCTTACTTCTGCAGGTTAAAGTTAACTTGTAAATAAATTTTGTTAAATTTTTCCAAAAGGCTTGTTTGCTTTTTCTTTCTGCTACGCCTGGCTCGTAACAATACGTCCGCGTTGACAGTCTAACTGTTAGTTTCCTTTTGCTCTAGCATTTCAGTTATTTCATGCTGTCGAGTCATCATCGTTATTTTTTTATCTCTGTATTCGTTTGATTTGTATGTTATCAGAGATGTTTCACTGATGAGTGAGAAATCCTGCATGCGGTCTGAAATGTTTTTGTCTAAACCACGAAAGAGCCAAGGACGCGGACTGTGACCACGTAAAATCGATTTAAGCCTCTACCCACTCCCAGCACAGTTAAAACTTTATAATGACCGTTCCAGGTGGGGGGGGGGGGGGGGGGTTCTTCTGTCATGGTTTAATGTTTTGCTATAGTTGTATTCATGTATTGCTATTTTTTTATTTTGGATAACCGTTTGGCCATTTTGTGGGAAAGTAACTGTCTTTTTGGATTTCCGCCTGCGACGTTTTCATTATAATGAAGTTATTTATGTTCGTGTTTCCATCACATGAACAAGTCCGTGAAATGAAGACCCCCCTATACCCCACTTTATATAGAGAAAGCTGGGGTTTACGGGGGTAAACATTATTTTTCTTATTTTTGCTCCAAGACATAGGTTGTGGGTACTCGTTAGAACCGCCTCAATGAGGCGGTTCTAACGAGCACCCACAACCTATGTTTGCAGTTTTTATAAGAAAAATATCAAGGATTTTCATCAGAAAAATGGCCATTTCGGAGATGTGAAAAATGCACTATGTCACACGGGTGTGTTATCGTAATGTTCATGGATTGGCGTGGTGGGAAAATCGAATCGATTCCTGGTCATTGCCTTCACTTCTATATTAAATGAGATAATGCTTGACCAGAACGCAAATACGCCTATATAATTTTGACCCCCTTTAAACCCCTAATTTTATAAAGAAAAAACTTGGGTTTTCAGGGATATACATTTTTCTTTTTGTTTCTGCTCAAAAACATAGATTGTGGGTACGCGTTCTAAACAGTACCTTCAATCTATGTTTTGCGCAGCAATATGAAAAAAAGAACTATTGTTTTTATCTGAAAACTTTATTTCATGGTAAAATTTTCAATATATTTGAATAGGCATGTTTTCGTTATGGAAAACACGATCTTACAATTTGCGAAAAATAAAAGTGCAAGCGCGCAGTCTCTCACGAAAAAAGGGCCTATAAAAGTATGCGTCCCTTGAGCCCGACATTATATTGTAAAACTGGGGTTTACAGGGGTAAACCTTTAAACGTTTACTGGTTAGAACCGCCTCGATGAAGCGGTTCTAACGAGTACCCACAATCTACATTTTGAGCAGAAATAAGAAAAAATATAAGTTTTCATCTTAAAATTATCGTTTTTTCGGTGGTAAAGTTTACAATTCATTTGTATAGGTGTGTTTTCAGAATGCTCATCATAATATTAGTGTTTACTGTCCGGCCCCCGCCCATCGGGGCTTGAAGAAATATATGGGCTGCATGATGCTTCCACGCAGAGCTGAATCCGACCCACACACGAGTACTGGTAAACTGCTTAGAGGATCTAAGCCTGCCCAGGCAAATCGGTGTGTGCCGGACCGTCCATTCTTATAAAACCTATTGGTTTCATTGGGCAACAGGGCTTGAGATGTCATTTCATCTCAATGTCGGGTAAAAGTCCCACAAAATTGGAAGCAACGTCTCTAAAATGACCTTTACAGTGTTGACGGGGACGTTAAACCTCAAATCAAACAAAAAACAAAATTAGTGTTTACTGTCTGGATAGTAAATGCATCAGTGTTTCTATTCAAAATTTCAAGACAGTTTGTGTATTTTCTGCCGGACTGTGTTTTGCCTTACGTGCTCTTTTTGACTCGAATGCAGGTTTTTCAATTTTCATATCAAGACCTTTCATCAAAAATGCTAGTTCTAGTGAGATTATAAGAATCTTATATGGGTGTGAGGGGTGGATTGAAAAATCCGTCCCGAGGGACACTGTCCGGCATCACGAGGCTTGCCGAGTGATGCCGGACAGTGATCCCGAGGGACGGATTTTTCTATCCATCCCTCACACCCATATTGGATTCTTTTTCTTGCATACCTTCCATTTCTATTCGAATTTTTAATGCTGCTGTCACTTCGGTTACCGACGTCCGCCATTTTGTGATGACACAACAGGAATGTTTAGTGACGTCACGCATGACAACGCCGCGCATGAGGTTGTAATCAACCAGTGCATTTATCAAACACGCGATTATATTCGATTTGGGGTCGGAACACCAGGGTCAGAACATAAATTTCTATCCCAGGGTAAAATCACGGATTTCCTTGTCTGGTGTGCAAGAAGAAATACGCCATTTTAGCACACGTGTGTTATAGTAATGATGTAATGCTCATATCAACCAGATTAGCTATACAGACTAGAGTTTGGTACATGCATTTTTTGTGTGCGTTTTTGTTTTTCCTTGTTTGTATTGGAATTTAACCGCCCAGTCAACACAATTTAGGTAATTTTTGAGCCACTTGTCCTGGGCAGCCTGATACGTAAGCGGTTAACCAGCGGATTCTTTCGCCAGAAACTGACAACTGCCCTTCTTGAATCAGCGGAAGGGAGAGAATAACCGTAGAAAATATTTCATGATCGCTCTCCATGAAAGAATGTTGCCGATCCCGGCAGGTACATGTATCGAACCCACGTCCTCCTGATCACCAGTTTGACGCGCATCCGACTGAGGTACTGAGGCTGGCGTACATGTATCTAAGCAAACACATTGCGATAACGCACCCGTGTGACATAGTGCATTTTTTCCTTTCTTCAAAGTGGTTGCTTTTCCAATTCGCGATATTTTTTCTTATTTAAACTTCGAACGTAGGTTGCGGTTGCTCGTTAGAACCCCCTCAATGAGGCGGTTCTACGGATACCCACAACCTATGTCTTTGAGAACAAATAAGAATAAACCCCATTTTTCTCTACATAAAGTGGGATTTACAAGGGGCTTTATCACGTGGACATGTTAACGTAATGAAGAGCTGCTCATACTGCGGGCTGCGCAGGTTGATCGGCGCCTTTGTAGTTCGCAAACTGCAAAACACGACCACAAAAACAACAACAACAAATACTAAAACACACCCACACCAAAATGGTTGTCTCATGGCCAGGCGCATTTTACAAGGTTCATTGAGCGTGCTCTTTATTTTGAATTAAATATGAAAATTTAAATATGTTATTAAAAGTTAATTTACATAGTATTAGGCTGTTTCATAGCCATATTCTTCCGTGTCTTGTCAACAACTTGAGTATATATAAACATAATCTAAACCCATACCATTTTTATTTTGTTTGCGTTTGTATTCTTGTCGTTAGTGCTGGTACTTTTTTCACTGTGGCAAAAGCGTGAATAGTCCCAGAAAACAGGATTTGACATCTCATGCAAATTGTCTCCTATATGGAGAGATCACATGCAAACTGTCTCCTCTGCAGACATTTCATACAAATTGTCAATTTGCATGCAACAACAAATCCTGTTTCCGGGGAAAAATAAGATAACTATCAACAATTTGTTGTCTGCTGAATTAGCCTAGAGAGTGGTAAAGATTAAACTGTGTACTATGAATGATGTGGTCATGTGTGATATTTATTTATCTTCGGTTTCATTGCATGTTTCACTCACAGGTCTTCTGTTACGTATTATTATTTGTTTTTAGTTCAAGCTTTACAATCTTTCAAGATTATTTCACTATTTCGAGTCAATGGTTAATCATATGTGGTCGGAAGACGGACTACCCGAAATTCATTTACGTGGCCGTCTGTTGCGAACCACAGTGCTGAGAAACCTAACGAGGTGTAGCGATAAGTTTGCTAGCAACCTGTTATTTGATCATTTTGCAAAGCAACAACATTATTAGGAAAACATGTCCGTAAGAAATAATGGCGCCAACATGGTGTCAGAAAATGATAAATATTATGTTAAAATGATAACATCTTTATTATTTCTGCTTTCAACATAGATTGCTGGTGCTCGTTAGAACCGCCTCAATGGGGCGGTTCAAACGAGTACCCACAATCTATGTTTTTGAGCAAAAATAAGGCAGAGAATGTAAACGCCGTAAACCCCACTTTTCTCTATATAAATTGGGGTTTAGGGGGGTCTTCGTTTCTCGGACTTGGTCACGTGATGTGTAATTTGTAATACGTATCATGTCAGCTTACGACTTAGCGAAATTACGTTATGTCTATCATATTATTAACTCCGGGCCCGCCTATCGGGACGTGAAGAAATAAATGGGCTGCATGATGCACCCACACAGAGCTGAAACCGACCGCACACGTGTACTAGTAAACCGCTTAGATGACCTAAGCCTGCCCAGGCAAAGCGGTGCGAGTCTGACCGTCCAAGCTTATAAGCCCTATTGGTTTCATTGGGCGACAGGGCTTGAGATGTCATTTCATCTTAATGTCGGTAAAATAAAGTCCCAAGAAATGAGAAGCAACGTCTGCGAAATGACCTATACAGTGATGACAGGGACGTTGAACTTCAAATCAACAAACCAAACAAACAAACAAACAAAATATTATATACAGAGAACCTTGCATAAATGTGCGTCGTTTGCGCCATTTTTTCTTTTTTGCATTTGTATCATTTTTGTTTTCTTTGATGAACCGGAAATTGAAAACTATGTATTTAACGAGACTTGAATGTATATAACAAATAAAATGAACACGGATGCAAGGTTATGATATCATAGTGCCCCTAAGTTGAATTAAATGATGTGTTTTCTATCAAAAGTGTCGCATTTTGGCCATGAACAAACATCGGTCTGTAATGGTGTTACAAACGATAGCAAAGCTTTATTACATAAGTGTAATATGTAATGTGAAAACATTAGTATATATATTTATCATATGACGTTGCGTCTGAGAATGTAATAACGCCAAGTAATAAATTCAATAATCCAAAAGTGGATTAAATATGCAAATAAGTTACGTCCCGTAAAGTTACAAGTACGACGTTCTTAACAGCGTCGCGTTTACTAATGGCGGAATATTGACATTTTTGTAAAACAATCATGAATAAAATGCGTTTTAAATGTCATATGATAAACAGAATCTTGCTTTCGTGCTCATGTATTATTGAAGTTATTAAACACGTTGAGGAAAAAGAATAAAATGCTCAGCAAGGCCTCGCATTTTATCCCTTTCCCCCAACTCGTTTAATAAATTCAACACTACATGAACACTCATGTAAGAACGTCTATATACAGAATGTCAACCACTAATCATTTCATATGGAAATTTCATAGTAATGACCACTCTTATAAGGTCATGTACAGTAAAATTCCTATATTAAGACCACCTTTGTGACTGTTCAAAAGTGGTCTTTAAGACCGCTTTTGAACAGTCCCAAAGGTGGTCCCTGACCAGAGGACATTGTTTGTGCAGAAAACACGAAGAAAGAATAACTGATCCCTTCTAAATAAGCTTTTTAAAGTAGAATTAGTCTCAATTTTAGCTGGTCTAAATAGCGGAATTTCACTGTTTATACCTCCGTATTAATCTTACCTCCTGTCAAGGCAAGCATTGTAAATAGATTGCTTCCCTGCCCTCCTGCTCCACTCCTTCCCATCTGACTAGAAACAAGTACTGCCAAACCCAAGACAAGTACACATAAGACCAAAATGATCCTCATTTTGTTTAGTATACAAAAAAACGTAAAGACAATACAATATGTCTCCAAAAAATCAACGTCTCTTCTTTACAGAAGTGTTGTTTGCCTACAGCAGGTTCTTTGGCTTATTTATTTTTTCAAAGCCACGCTGACCGCTGATTATATAGGCGCTTCTACGTCATGGTACAGCTACGCCTTAATTTATACTGCACGCATATTTAAATAGTAAATAAACCTTAATAACCCCTAAGCAAATGTCCAAGATTAAAAAAAATGCGAACAACTTGAAACAAAATAGCGTTTAAAGATATTTGTCATCTTGACAGCTTTATGAAAAATTTGCTTCACGCAAGATGTAAACACTGGTTTCATCTAAAAAAATTATGTTTCATAACCATGCTATCGGGTGTGATTAAGATGCTCCTGCGCATGTCGGCACATACACTATGCACACAACGTTAGCCAGCAAACTTGCCTATACAAATACATTGTAACCTTTATCACCGAAAAAATGAAAATTCTAAGATGAAAAAGTGTGGTATTTTTTCTTATTTCTGCTCAAAATACAGATTGTTGGTACCCACAATCTATATTTTAGACCAGATATAAGAAAATACGGTTTACCCCTGCAAACCCCAGTTTTACTTTATAAAAGTGGGATTCAAGGGGGTCAAAATTATAAAGACGTGTTTTCGTGATGAAAAATAGCTTTACCTTAACTTTGTTTCGACACTGACTCAGCATTTGATACTTGTAACTGCCGGGTTAGTAAAGAACATTACGACAGCACACCCGTGCGACATAGTGCATTTTTTACTTCTCTAAATGGCTACTTTTCCGATGAAAATCCGTGATATTTTTCTTACTTATACTGCAAACATAGGTTGTGGGTGCTCGTTAGAACCGCCTCAATGAGGCGGTTCTAACGAGTACCCGCAACCTATGTCTTGGAGCAGAAATAAGAAAAATAATACATAGCCCCCTAAACCCCAGTTTTCCCTATATAAAGTGGGTTTATGGGGGTGTTCATTTTACAGACTTGTTAACGTAATGAGGTAGGCAATTATCAAGAATCGATGCAATGACATCAAAATTCCCGTACAAGACACTAACTGGAAAGAAAGCCGTACCAACATCAGCCACATTATAATTGATATATTACAAGTTGGTTGGTTGATTTGAGGTTAAACGTCCCCGTCAACACTGTATATGCCATTTTGGAGACGTTGCTTCCAAGTTTGTGGAACTTTTACCCGACATTGAGATGAAATGACATCTCAAACCCTGTCGCCAAATGAAACCAATAGGGTTTATAAGCATGGACGGTCCGACTCGCACCGCTTTGCCTGGTGATGCATGGCTTAGATCATCTAAGCGGTTTACCAGTACTCGTGTGCGGTCGGTTTCAGCTCTGCGTGGAAGCATCATGCAGCCCATCTATTTCTTCAAGCCCCGATGGGCGGGGACCACTCATAACCTATGTCTTCCAGCAGAATTAAGAAAAATAACCCAAGTTTTATCCAGATAAAGTGGGGATTAGGGATGTTTCATTTCACGGCTTATCCAGCATAGTGCCATTTATATTTTCTGGTCCTTTTGGATCATTGAGTTGTGAAAATATAGTTCTGCTTAAGGGGAATGGGAACACCTGGCAGATTTATCCGCCATTTTTCAAAGGGAGGCAACTTTCGGAACTTCCTGTTCGCTTTTCTATAAACCCTGTCCCACCAAAAAAGGGGTCAACTCTTAAAGGAAAGAATTTGCTCCACTGGAGCAAATTCTTTCCTTTAAGAGTTGACCCCTATTGACATGGGAGACAAAAAAACTTTTGCAGGAGTTGCCTCCTCTGAAGATATACCCATTCCCCTTAAGCCGATGCTAGCTGGTTTGGCCGGTGTTGCACATTTCAGTACTGGACATGCACAGACTCAATTAAACCGAGTCCGCTATTTTCGTTCATTTGGTATTTTCTTTGCCTGCAAAGGATCGAACTATTCATAACTTGCTTGTCCTTAGTTTTGCTAGCGAATAATTTATTGGTTTTGTTTGTTTCTTTGATTTAAGGTTTAACGTCCCCATCAACACTGTATAGGTCATTTTGGAGACGCTGCTACCAATTTTGTGGGACTGTTACCCGACATTGAGATGGAATGACATCTCAAGCCCTGTCGCACAATGAAACCAATAGGGTTTATAAGCATGGACGGTCCGACTCGCACCGATTTACCTGTGCAGGCTTAGGTCCTCTAAGCTGTTTACCAGTTCTCGTATGCGGTCGGATTTTAGCTCTGCGTGGAAGCATCATGCAGCCTATCTAATTCTTCAAGCCCCGATCGGCGGGGCCGAAATAATGTATTGGTACATATGTTCACCTCACTGAGCACACGTCTTGGTATGGCTCGCAAAGTGGGATTTTCAGGATTGTTCTCACACGGAAACACGCCTATTCAATTTGACTCCATTGAACCCCACTTTTATATAGTAAAACTAGGGTTTGCAGGGGTAAACCTTAATTTTCTTATTTCTGCTCTGAAATATAGATTGTGGGTACTCGTTAGAACCGCGGTTCTAACTTGTACCCACATTGTATATTTGTAACAGAAATAAGAAAAATAAAATTTTCCTGTTTCCGGCGATAAAATTTACAATGTATTTGTATAGGCGTGATTTCGTCATGATTAGTTGTATTGTTGACGCAATGCTGTGGAAGAGCAATGTCAAAGGGTTCTTCCCTTCCCTGAATATTGAGATCATTTGGGTATTGTGACCTTCGAATATAAAGAAGCTTACATGGGGCTCTATTGTATATGTGCGATTCCAACCCTCGGGATGACCGTGCTGAGCGGAACCTCGGCATAGCCTCGTTTCCGCTCCGCGCGGTCATCCCGAGGCTTGGACAAGTACATGCGAGAAGCTTGCTGTCGTTAGCAACTTTGCAACATAAAAGATACGGAAGAGGAATGCCCGCCAAATGTAGAAGCAAAACAACAACAACTATTCATAGGAGTAGATATGATAAACAGAGACATACTCCATAGGAATGGGACGGTGGGGTGGGGGATGGGGGCTCTATTTGTAGTTTACGAACATTCAACACCTAGTTTCTGTATCTGAAATTTCAATACAATTGGTCTAGACTGGGGCAAAAACCATTGTAACACGATGAACTGAAGGGCTGATTGACAATCTCGTAACTGATTTATTGATAATATGGACGAGTTACATGCGGTTCATGTGCCATAGTATGGAAATTAAAACAGCGTTTCAGTACATTTTGATGATATAAAACACTTATAATTTCTCAAGTATTTTTTGTATAATTCCAAGACGTCAGCCACATGCATCTAATGAAAATTTGAGCCATTTTTAAACACTCCAAAATGCTGATTTCGCTGATATGGAAATTAAAATACGTTTTCCCTGCCGTGTTATACAGGGATGACAACCTACGTCATAGCAGAGATGTCGTACCCATTTCAGACGCGGCCATATTGGTGTAAATAGGGTAAATAAAATGCTTCAAACTAGATATGTACATTACTAGTCTTCAGAAAACACACTTCAGCTGGTAACGAACAATATTTGCATCCCACCAGTAAGCTAATTCCACCTAGAAACATTGGAGAGGCTTTGATAGCTTCGCCACAAGATTTGATTCGGTGCTGTAAACGATGGTAGTTCCGACATCATTGCCAAATCAGCTTGTGTCGAATTATTTAAAGAAAAGGCCACATTTCTGAGACAGATTTCAGTATGTTTGATTCTTTTATGTCCTAATGCACCGACTGCGCCTACTTGTTATGACAATTGCCTTTTGCGTAGTAAACGCCGGCAAACCTACGCATGGTTATGACGTCACTGCTCTGACGTAGGTTGTTCCCCCTGTTACACCTGTATCATCACTATCGCATATACTCGATTTTAGCTCACCAGAGCCGAAGGCTCCGGGGGGAGCTTATATGATAGGCAGTTGTCCGTCGTCGTCTGCGTCTGCGTCGTCGTCGTGTGACGTCGACGCTTTTAAACATCTTCTCCTCTAAAGCCACTGGGCCGAATGGGCGCAAATTTTATCCGTAGCATCCTTGGGCTGGGGGATTGAAAGCTTGTATTTTTCATGAAAATCGGCTCATTAGTTTGGTTGCTATGGCAACTTAAGAGTTTCCATAGACTTATAATGGGGAAAATTGAAAAATGGCATTTACTGCCAAGTCATTGCAGATATTTTGACAAAACTTTTATAGAAATGTTTCTTGAGTAAACTTCTCTCAGCCATATGTTTTATGCCAACCTGAGGGTCCCCCAGGTTTTGCCGGGGCCATGCCCCACCCCCTCCACTTAATAAAAGGCCATATATCACAGAAACCATTCAGATCCCGACCCCTAAACCATATATATTTTTGTTCCTATTGATAAGACGCATTCAGTGACACCAACTTGGGGATCCTCAGGGATGCGCCGAGGCCATACCCAACCCCCCCCCCCACCCCACTTAATAAAAGGCCCAATATCTTGGAAACCATTCAGATCCCCACCCCTAAACCATATATATTCTTGTTCCTTATGATAAGACCCATTCAATGACATCAACCTGGGAGTCCCCGGGATGCGCCTGGGCCATGCCCCACCCCCTCCATTTCATAAAAGGCCCAATATCACGGAAAACGTACAGATCCCCGCCCCTAAACCATTTATATTCCTGATCCTTATGATAAGACACATTCATTGACACCAACCTGGGGGTCCTCAGGGATGCGCCGGGGCCTTGCCCCACCCTTTCACTTCACAAAAAGCCATGCATCTCAGAAACTGTTCAGATCCTCACCCCTTAACCATATATATTCTTGTTCATTATGATAAGACGCATTCAGTGACCATGCCCCACCCCTCCATTTCATAATCTCACAATATCGCGGAAACCCTACAGATGGCTACCCCTAAACCATATATTATTGTTTCTTATGATAAAACACATTCATTGACACCAACCTGGGAGTCTCCCGGGGCCTTCCCCCACCCCTCCACTTCACAAAAGGCCTTATATCTCAGAAACTGTTCTTAGCCCCACCCTAAACCATATATATTAAGCTTCCTTATGATAAGACGCATTCAGTGATACCAGTTTGGGAGTCCCCGGGGCATGCCCATGCCATGCTCCATCACTTCACTTCATTAAAAGCCATATGTCTCAGAAATAGTTCAGATTCCCCCCCCCCAAAAAAAAAAAAAAAAAAAAAAACTTATACTTGTTCCTTATGATAAGACTCGTTCAATCACACCAACCTGGGGGTCTCTTTGTGCTGAGGCAATGTGCCCCGCCCTTCCACTTCATAAAAGGCTTTATAATTCAGAAGCCATTCCAATCCCCACCCAATAATCATATATGTTCTTGTTCCTTATTATTAGCACACCTACTGTAGGGGGGTCCGCATTCCTATCCTTTCCACTTCATAAAAGGGCCTCAAATCTCAGAAACCGTTCAGATTCCCAGCCCTAAACCATATATATTCCTGGTCCTTATGATAAGACACATTTAGGGACAACAATCTTGGGCTTTCCTGGGATCAACAGGACATGCCCCAACCCCTCCACCACTTAAGAGGCCTTACAGATCCCCACTGCTAAACCATTTATATTCTTGTTCCTTATGATATGACACATTTAGTGATACCAACCAGGGCTACATTGGGTCCATGCCCCACCCCCTCTACTTCATAAAAGGCCTAATGTTTCAGATACTGAGTCCACATAGGTGCTCATTTGGACATGGGGTTCATTTGGTAGATTAACATGATATCATGTTAAAATACATGGCTGCCATTGAGCAGTGCCCATCTGAGCTCTGGTGAGCATATTGGCCCATGGGCCTCTTGTTGTAGATATGATCCACAGCATAAGAAATCCTGTATTCGGGTTTTTCGACCACAGGCTCGCTCAGCTGTACAGGCTAGCGAGAGTATTGAAAGCTATAGAAATTTGAGGCATCACATGAACAAGTCCGTGAATGAAAAACCCCTCTAAACCCCGCTTTACATAGAGAAAACTGGTGTTTACGGGGGTAGACCTTATTATACTTATTTCTGCTCCTAGATATAGGTTGTGGGTACTCGTTAGAACCGCCTCAACCGCCTCAACGAGGCGGTTCTAAAGAGAACCACATCCTATGTTAGGATTATAAATAAGACAAATATCATCATTTTGGAGATGTGAAAAAGTGCACTATGATGCACGGGTGTGTTATCATAATTTTTGTACTATCCAAGGAGCCAACATTAACTGCTGATTAGTACATTTGTTCTTCGCAAATGGCGAAACAGGATTTTTGAAGGCGGGTCTCACCCATAGTGTTAGTTTGATCATTTTGAGAGAAAACAAAAACGGATATACTGTAAGACAGTGTTGGTGCGAAGAATAGGTCTAAAGTATTGGTAGAGACTTTTGATTGATTTAAGCCCCAACCCACTCCGCGCCAAATTTAAAAATTACAGGCCGGCCAAAGCGGTGTTTCTGTTGTAGTAAACTGGTATCCTGCTGTTCACGACAACCACTGAAGAAGCCATCTGATCAGGATCTACACTGACATTCTGTTAATGAATTTGTAGGAATAAACTACGTCAGGTAATCTGATTGGTTCAAGTCTGAAATGGGTGTGGCTAAAATGAATATTCAGCAGGATAAGGGTTAATTATTGCCATTGTTTGTCTTTGGATGTGTGTCAATGTTTGGACTTGGTTAAAGAAACTGTCATTTTGGCTTAAACAGGTACATGTAATATTTAAATTATGGATTATTTGCTTTATGTGCGTGCTTCTTTCCTTTTGCTGTCTTGGGCGGAAGGTGTATAAGATTATAAGGATCAACCATGGTTTCCCATGCATTACCATTCGCCGGGAAGCTGTTTGAACATGAGGCCACCAAGCCGAATGTTCAAATATCTTCCGAGGGATCCGGCAAATGTTAATGCAATGAAATAAACATTAATGATCATTGTTCTTGCATAACTTACGATTCCGACAACAAATTTTGACGAAAACGCCCAAAAGCCCCATATAAACTCCATATAAACTCTTCAAACTGGATCGGCGGCGAACCAACATGGCGGCCATTTCAGTATGTTGATAACAATGACGTTGTTACACAATAACCATCTGACGTCATCATAGAACCAGAAAACTCTACGTTCATGGCGATAATGTAACGTCGCCCAACGTAAGAGAACAAAGCAAGACCCGTCTTTTATATCAAAAGCTCAAAATCCATGTTCAAACAACACGGTAATTTCATGAATTGAACATGGATTTTCACTGTTTGAGCACGGCTTTCGGTCCATTTGACAATGGCTTCAAACAACCATGCGCATAGATATTTATGCAAAAAAAAAAAAAACTGTATCGATCCCTGATCAGTGCATTACATTCACTTCTATTTTGACAGCTACAAAATGAAACTTGCAGCTCTGAATGAATCTCTCCTTCCAAACGAAGTTGGTGCCGGCTACATATTTTATTTGAGAGGACACAAGGACGGAGAGCGACGTGTAGAAGAAGTAGGCTTCGCCTCCAGCTACATCTTATTAGCAAGTTTTAAAGACTGTCAAAAGACATTAATGTCAGCCTGATAACACTAAGACTTCCCTTGTCCGGTAACAGGTTTGCATCTATTGTTATACATGTAGTTCATTCTGAGACAGTGTGCAGAGAATCCACCACTTATCACCAACACAGCCTCTAGTCTACCAGCTTGCATAAAGGCAAACTGGATGCAACCACGCTCCAAATACTGTCATCTCATTGGTTATGTCTTAGTGCGAAGAAAGAACAGACAGAATTTCAGATTGACAGTTTATGCGTTTGCAGACTGCTGGACAGATCACAGGCTTATGAACAAACAACCCGCGCATTCAGCCTGCACGGCGACCACACGGCCAAATGGCCAAAAAAACTGGAAACTAGTACGAAAATGTCCCCCAGGAAAGGCCACACTCACAGAACGCAGCCATCTCAAGTCACCTACACAAAGTAAGAGACATGTTGGCACATACAACATGCACTACCGGCACAAAGCCAAGTAACAAATAAAGCACTGTAAAAGGACGACTGCCTTGGGACGGTCAGTAATAAGACTATTGAGGTGGTGGTGGGGTGAGGGGAGGCGGGCTTCAACTCAGTAGTTTATGATATTTCACCCCTCACCCTCTGTTCCAGTGCAGTATCGAACATAATAACAATAACGAACTGGAAAGACTGTGTGTATCTAAGAAGAAAACTTCAGAGAGGCACACATTCACCATTGTTAGATGCATTTAAAGTCATATCTCCAAAAACATGTGGCGCACTCAGTGACCAGCTCAGTGTCCAGTAGGATTGTCTATCCTAACGTAAACTAAACAGTCCTCATGGCTGAGCGAAAAAGCTGATGAAATTCAGTATGTTGCAGACCGAGAAGAACACGAAGAAGCCCTTTGACGCACTTTCCACAGTTTATGGCTCACAGAGCTCAGGCAGCAACTACACCCTGATAAAGATGAAACCAATATACAGACTAATAAAGAAGGTATCTTGAAAAGAAAGGCGGGACACTTTGATGGAGCTATTAAACGGCCTACGCCTGTCAAGTGATAAGCTATAAGAATACTGTCATGTGTAATATGCAGCTTGATGAGTTCAAACCGTCTCTGAAAGAGTATAAGCAAAACGACTCCTGTCATCTTGCAATGCTCTAGGGTCAATACATTTCATGCAAACAACTACAGAGCAGGAGGACCTCCAGTTGCAGAGACACCGGCTTGAAGAATTCAACAGGAATCCGCAACATAGAAGTGTAGGCAATTACCTCACACACTTGTCAACAACGTGACACTCCTCGAAGCATCATTGAATTGCTTGAACATTAAGAGCAGTTTGCGCTAATGTGGATTCCGAAAGGACAGAAAAAACAACTGGCATGATCTCTAAAACATGGCAAGTGAAATGCCGGGAACAAAACCTGGGCCTAAAGTTATATCACCGCCGGAGATATGTTTGGAGAAAACACTCGTGTAAGATCCTCTGTTTATGTTGTTAGTGTACGTAGTGTTGCCCGAGTGTCCATGTATTATTGAATAAAACGAGTTGAAGAAAAGGGATAAAATGCTTGCATTTAAGTGGTTGGTTGTTGTCGAGTCCTCACCATTGTTTCATTTCTGTGTTTGTTTGATTGTGTGTGTGTGTGTACTCTGAGATGATGCACTGATGAGTTATTAATAGAAGTGAAGGCAATGATCAGGAATCGATACAATTTACCGACAGCTCCCATCAGAGACACCAAGGGAACGAAACACGAACATGAATCAACTAGACCCCAATGGAAACATCGATAGCGGAAAACCAAAAGGACATTTACTTTCCCACAAAATTGGCTATCCATCAGAGACACCAAGGGAACGAAACACGAACATGAATCAACTAGACCCCAATGGAAACATCGATAGCGGAAAACCAAAAGGGCATTTACTTTCCCACAAAAATGGCCATCCGAAGCAAAATGATATAAGCGACACAAACACTCAAAGACAAGCCATAACAAAAATAAACCACGACAGAAGAACCGCCTTGGAACGGACAGTGAAACGAATCCCACCGGCGGGGGAGTGGGGGGTTGCTTAAAATCGATTTTACGTGTCCACAATCCTCGCCCTTATTTCGTCGCGATTTTGACAAATAATTTGTTCAGTCCGCATGAGGGCCTACTAACTGATCAGTGCAACATCTCCGTAAACACAAAAATAAATCAACCACAGAGATGAAACAACGATGAGGACTCGACAGCAAGAAACCACTGAAATGCTGGAGCAAAAGAAAACCATCAGTTAGACTCCGATGGGCCTAACACTAGACAGAGTATCAGTCACCAACAAACATTACATAAAATTAGATTCTCTCTCATTCCCAGTAAGCCATTTACGCAGGAACCGTCATAGAACCTGAGGCCTGACCCACCGGCGGCGTGCAATTAAAGAGGGAAGCAACGTTGCCAACCGTGGTTGGGTTAACTACCATGCATGCAGTCTGTCGTATAACATTTATGTTGTATCCAATCTTTTTATGTTGAAGAATGATTTGCGAAATTGGGTGCTGAAGTCATTGTAATTATATATCTTTCTGAGCGAGTAAGTGTTTAAGTTTTACGTCCCACCAACAGCTAAGGTCATACGGAGTCTAATATATATCTTTCTGAACTTATATACTAAGTCAGCGATAAAATTCGGGTTCCGATAGACCTTGTTGCAGAAGAGAGTTAAGTCCAGCATTGAATTTTGAAATTAAATCGGAATGACTTCTATTAAATTTGAAAATGCTTTGCGTAGTTTATTATACAGATAACCCTGTTTATTAAGTTTTGCAGTTAACAATTTATTACGAGTATTGAAGTCAGTTTCATGACTAGACACTCTGGCGAATCGAATTAATTGCAAAATATAAACGCCGTAGGATGCCGCACAAGGAACATCAACATCCAAGAAAGGACAATTTACAATCTCAAAATCAAAATCATCGCGTTTATTATAAATTTTGATGGCAACAAACCCATCTACAGCATATAGATGTAAATAAAAAAACGGGGCCTCGATATCAGAAGATTGCGTTATTTAACTGAAGTTCTGGGGGCTAAATTTGACTGATTAAAGTAGAAGTAAAAATAAGATCAGGAATCGATACAATTTACTTACTCCACCCATCAAAGACACCAAAGGGAAAGAAACACAAACACGAAGCGACCAGACCATAATGGAAACCTAAACAAAGGATGGCCATAAGGACAGTTACTTTCCCACAAAATGGCCAAATGACCATAAAAAAAAAACAAAAAAAATAAAAAAAAACAAGTGATACACACAGTAAGTAGTAACAAACAACAACATAAATAAACCGCTACAGAAGAACCGCCTTGGAACGGTCAGTGGAAAGAATTCCACTGGGGGGGGGGGGGGGCTTAAATAGATTTTACTTGGCCATAATCCTTGCCCTTACCTCTGTCGCGGTATACACTAATTTTATTTAGTCCGCATGAAGGCTTCCTAACTCATCAGTGTAACATCTCCGAGAACATACAAATAAAAAATCTACAGAGATGAAACAAGGTTTAGGACTCGACAGCATACAACAACAGAATTGCTGGAGCAAAAGAAAACCAACAGTTAGACTCCGAGGGGCCCGACCAACGAAATACATGTAGGTATTGTCAATATTTAATAAATCATCCAAATATCTAGAAGTCGAGCTAAAGGCTTCAATGATTTCAGATTAGTTTTCAACGGAAAGGAACATCATGAAGTCCATCTCTTAACAAAACAAGAACAAATCAGCCACAAGGGGGGCACAATTTGTACCCATCGGAATACCCACAACTTTTCTAAATACCTTGGTACCAAATCTTATGTAAATACTATCAGGTAGATAGGTGAGAGCTTCACACACTTTCTGGCATGACCATAAAGTATAATTTTTATGCTCTTCAGAAGTGAAAAAAAAAAAAAAAAAAAAAACATTTCTTACATTACATGCAAGATAGAGGAGGTCTTTCATATGAAATGTCCTTTCAATTAAATCATTAAGTTTTTCTTTTATAAGATTATGAGAAAGTGTAGTGTTAACGGTTGAAAAATCATAAGTAGACAGACTTGAAGCACTCTGGATTTCAATTTATTTAAAGCATCATTAAATTTTTTTTATGGACCAAAACAGATTTCTCCCTGATCTTTCAAAGACTTTTTCGCAATATTTAATCACGTTTTTTGATGGCAGTAAAACACGAAGTTAATAATTTGGAGAGTTCAGCGGTGGTACAAGGGCTTGAATTTACAATGAACCGTGCTTAGAAAGCCTTCACGCGGACTGAACAAATTATTTGTCTAAATCGCGACGGAATTAAAGATTGACTTGACCATGATATAAAAATGTTCTTATTTTTCACAAATGACTTTTTCTATAACATGTTTATACCTTAAATCTTATGTTAAAAGCTTGACTTTCTGTCTTTTTAATAAGAACTTAATTGAAATGTTAAATTCACTGTACGTCAGGGCGATTCGTTTTTCTTTCATATAAACACATTGACCCTTACGTGGTCCTGAAACAAATTTGTTATTGGAACAGAAGAGACTGGGTACAGTTGTGGTGAATTGCCATTGTTGATCTTCAATAGGTTTATAAGTCTGTAACAATGTATGAAGCCATTGTGCAGTCATTTAGCATTATGGTCAGTCATTTTCCTGTCGGCAATTGATCTATGTCTAAGAGTAGGATATGCAGATTTTGAGAAATATACATATCTAATGAATGAAACCACACACAGAATAATACTGATGAAACTTTTGTGAACACTGACTGGTAAATAGTGCTAAGGTCTGTTGCTGTATCGGACCAGCCAATTGTATTTAGAATAGCTATAATGTATAGCGGGCATTTTTTATTTGCTTTCCTAATACAATGAACTTGTGTGTGGGTGACTGTCTTCAAAGTGATTCAGTTTCTTAAATTGGTGTTAAATTGCATAATATTTGGCACAAATGTCATGGGAAGTCAGCACTTGATTAACATATCTCAGAATTTTGGTATCTTGTTCCGTTTGTGTTCAAAATGAAACTTCTGTTTGGTAAGGCAAATTAACGTCGTTCCACATTACGCTAACACGCCTATACAAATACATTGCCACCTTGTTCGCCGAAAAAATGAAAATTTTATATTGAAAAATTGTGATATTTTTCTTATTTCTGCTCTAAAATATAGATTGTGGGTACTCGTTAGAACCGCTTCATCGAGGCCGTTTTAGCGAGTACCCACAATCTATATTTTAGAGCAGAAATAGAAAAAATAAGGTATACCCCCGGAAACCCAAGTTTTACTATATAAAAGTGGGTTCAAGGGGGTCAAACATATGTAGGCATGTTTTCGTGATGAAATTATAACTAAATATTTCTTTGGAAAGGGCTAGAAAAATCTGTGATACATTTTATTGTAGAGCATCTGTCTGTGATGCATGTCAAAGGGAAAAGACCCCTTTTTAAACAAGTGGGAAAAACTGAAATCAATAATTTGAAAACTAATAGTTTTTACTTTTTTATAGCATTAATACAATTGAATATTACTAAACATAAAATAGCTCCTGTTATACTTCATCATCTTGGCTTTAATTTGATATATAACATACAAGGATCGCACTGTGGAAAATGTTCCGTAAGACCCTTTGAAAACGACCACTGTCCCAACTGACCGTTCCAAGGCGGTTCTTCTGTCGTGATTTATTTTTCTCATGGTTTGTTGATATCGCTTATATGTTTTTGTTGTAGATAGCCAATTGGCCTTTAAGGGGGACAAAAACTGTCCTTTTGGCTTTTTGCTATTGATGTTTCCACTAGAGTCTGGTTATTTCTTCTCTGTGTTTCTTTCCCTTTGGTGTCTCTGATGGGATGTGTAGGTTAATTGTATCTATTCCTGATCATTGCCTTCCCATTTACTTAATAAATGTAATTATACATGAGCACGGATACAAGATTCTATTTATCAAATGTCATTTAAACACACATTGTATTCACGATTGTTTTACAAAAATGTCAATATTCTGCCATTAGTAAGCACGACGTCGTTAAAGACGCTACACATGTAACGTTGCGGGACGTATCTATCTAATAAGTTCTAGAAAGGGTTATCCTTTGGGAGTCTTTTTACGACCGCCACACATTCCCAGACACCAGCTGTGGTGACGATAAATATGTTCTAGAAAGGGTTATCATTTGAAAGCAAGGAATACACCACAGGATTGGAAAATATGGAGTGTACATGTTTTCTTCGTCAGACTAGCTAGTTTCGGCCATTTAGGCCTCATCATTGAACCACAGATATTTTCAAAATCCCACAATGGAATCAATGATCCTAAAGGACAAGAAAATATAAACTACACTATGATCTACAGCAGGGATACTTTTTACGGCCGCCACACATCCACTGACACCAGCTGTAGTGGCGTCAAATATGTTCTTTGAAAGCAAAGAATACACCGAAGAACTGGAAAATATGTAGTGTACATGTTTTCTGGGCCAAGCTAGCTAGTTTCGGCCATTTAGGTCTCATCAGTGGCCCTCAAATACTTTCAAAATACCACAATGGAATCAAAGATCCCAAAGGACAAGAAAATATAAACTACACTATGATGTAGGGCAGGGTGATTTTTTGTGGCCGCCACACATTCCCAGACACCAGCTGTAGTGACGTCAAAATATTCTAGATACGGTTATCTATTGGAAGCAAGGAATACAACACAGTTACATATTTAATCCACTCCTGTATTACCAAAATTTATTACATGGCGTTGTTACGTCGTCAGATGAGTAATGTTTATATGTACCCGTGTTTAAAATTCGTAGCTTCTGCTAGTGAGTAATGTTTGCTTTCTCGTTGATATTACATAGAAACTTCGGTGGCTCAAACACGACTAATTATCCCCTCGCACAACATAGTGTGGGGGGGATATAGCATTTGTCTCGTACGTACGTACGTACGTACTATTATCATCGCTCTAGCGCCTACATTTCTTGACCGATTTTAATATAACTTCACACGAACGTTCCTTATGACAATATCTAGAGCGAATTTGACTTTTAAGGTCATGACCTCAAGGTCAAGGTCATTGTGGCTATTTTTAGAAAAAACTTTGTCATCGTTCTAAAGCCTACATTTCTTCACCAATTTCAATATAACTTCACACAAATGCTCCTTATAAAAATATTTAGAGCGTGTTTGACATTCAAGGTCATGACCTCAAGGTCAACGTCACCGTGGCTATTTGTAGAAAAACATTGTCATCGCTCTAGCGCCTACATTTCTTCACCAATTTCAATATAATTTCACACAAATATTCCTAATAAAAATATCTCCAGCGAGTTTGACTTTCAAGGTCATGGCCTCAGGGTCAAGTTCCCAGTGGCTATTTTTAGAAAAAAACTTTGTCATTGCTCTAGTGCCTACATTTCTCAACTAATTTCAATATAACTTCACACAAATGTTCTTTATGACAATATCTCGAGCAAGTACGACTTTCAAGGTCATGACCTCAAGGTCAAGGTCACTGTGGCTATTTTAATAGAAAACTTTGTCATCACACTAGCGTCTACATTTCTTGACCAATTTCAATATAACTTTACACAAATGATCCTTATAAACATATCTCGAGCAAGTTCGACTTTCAAGGTCATGACCTCAAGGTCAAGGTCACTGTGGCTATTTTTAAAAAAAACTCTGTAATCGTTCTAAAGCCTACATTTCTTCACCAATTTCAATATAACTTCACACAAATGCTCCTTATAAAAATATTTAGAGCGTGTTTGACATTCAAGGTCATGACCTCAAGGTCAACGTCACCGTGGCTATTTGTAGAAAAACATTGTCATCGCTCTAGCGCCTACATTTCTTCACCAATTTCAATATAATTTCACACAAATATTCCTAATAAAAATATCTCCAGCGAGTTTGACTTTCAAGGTCATGGCCTCAGGGTCAAGTTCCCAGTGGCTATTTTTAGAAAAAACTTTGTCATTGCTCTAGTGCCTACATTTCTCAACTAATTTCAATATAACTTCACACAAATGTTCTTTATGACAATATCTCGAGCAAGTACGACTTTCAAGGTCATGACCTCAAGGTCAAGGTCACTGTGGCTATTTTAATAGAAAACATTGTCATCGCTCTAGCGCCTACATTTCTCCACCAATTTCAATATAGCTTCACACAAATGTTCCTAATAAAAATATCTTAATCGAGTTCGACTTTCAAGGTCATGGCCTCAAGGTCAATGTCACTGTGGCTATTTTTAGAAAAAAAAAACATTGTCATCGCTCTAGCACCTACATTTCTTCACTGATTTCAATATAACTTCATATCAATTTACCTTATGACAATATCTCGAGCGAGTTCGACTTTCAAGGTCATGACCTCAAGGTCAAGGTCACTGTGGCTATTTTTAGAAAAACTTTGTCATCACTCTATCGCTTACATTTCTTCACCAATTTCAATATAACTTAACACAAATGTTCCTTATGACAATATCTCGAGCGAGTTCCACTTTCAAGGTCAAGGTCATTGTGGCTTTTTTAGAAAAACTTTGTCATCCCTCTAGCGCTTACATTTCTTCACCGATTTCAATATTACGTCACACAAATGTTCCTTATGTCAATATCTCAAGCGATTTCGACTTTCAAGGTCTAGGTCACCATGGATATTTTTAGAAAAAAACTTTGTCATTGCTCTAGCGCCTACATTTCTTCACTGATTTCAATATAACTCCACACAAATGTTCCTTATGACAATACCTCGAACGAGTTCGACTTTCAAGGTCAAGGTCACTGTGGCAATTTTTAGAAAAACTTTGTCATTGCTCTAGCGCTTACATTTTTTCACCAATTTCAATATTACTTCACACAAATGTTCTTTATAACAATATCTCTAGCGAGTTCCACTTTCAAGGTCAAGGTCACTGTGGCTATTTTTAGAAAAAACTTTGTCATGGCTCTAGCGCTTACATTTCTGCACCGATTTCAATATACACATTGTAACTTCACACAAATGTTCCTTATGACAATATCTCGAGCGAGTTCCACTTTCAAGGTCAAGGTTACTGTGGCTATTTTTAGAAAAACTTTGTCATCGCTCTAGCAACTACATTTCTTTACTGATTTCAATATAACTTCACCCAAATGTTCCTTATGACAATGCCTCGAGCGAGTTTGACTTTCAAGGTCAAGGTCACTGTGGCTATTTTTAGAAAAAACTTTGTCATTGCTCTAGCGCTTACATTTTTTTCACCAATTTCAATATAAATTCACACAAATGTTCCTTATGACAATATCTCGAGCTATTTCGACTTTCAAGGTCAAGGTCACTGTGGCTATTTTTAGAAAAACTTTGTCATCGCTCTAGCGCCTACATTTATTGATGGATTTTAATAGAACTCCACACAAATGTTTCTTATGATAATATCTCGAGTTGCTTTGACTTTCAAGGTCATGACCTCAAGGTCAAGGTCACTGTGACCATTTTTAGAAAAACGTTGTCATCACTCTACCGCCTACATTTATTAACAGATTTTAATATAACTTCACACAAAAGATGCTTATGATACTATCTTGAGCAAGATCTCCTTTGGTGGTCATGGCCTCAAGTCAAGGTCACTATGACTATTTTTAGAGAAACATTGTCATCACTCTAGAATGTATATTTATTGTTGGATTTTTAAAAAAACTTTACACAAATGTTGCATATGATAATATCTCAAGCAAGTTGGACTTTTGCCATTTCAGTGTTTTCCACACACGAAGTTGTCTAGTGCGAGGGGATTTGTATCGCACGCGATGCCTTGTTCACCATTGTGTTTCGAACCTATGACAATTTCTCATAAATACAGATATAAATATAAATATAAATATGTAACGAAATGTAATTTTGAACTTGCATGGTGTGTGTACTCATAATGAGCGCCTCAATGAAAACAGTTTGTTTGTTTGTATTGGGGTTAACGGCCCAGTCAACACTATTTTAGGTAATTTTGGCCGGTCAGTTTACTTATCCACACTTTTCTGGGGCAGGCATATGCGTGAACGGTTGACCAGTACATTGCACATTCTTTTTCCAGCAGCTGACAACTACCCTTCTTGAATCAGCGGAAGGGAGAGAATGACCGTAGAAAAGATGTCATGATCAATCTCCAAGAAAGAATGTTGCCGACCCCGGCAGGTATCGAACCCGCGTCCTCCTGATCACCAGTCAGACGCGTATCCGAGCCACCTAGGCCGGACCTCAATAAAAGCAATAGTGAACGGGTTGTCTAAACATGGATTCTGTAGGTCAAGAGCAAAGAGCCCCACCACGCCCATATATCTAATTGTTGACTTTATTGGGTCATTTGGATTTCCATTATTTGCTTTACAAAATTGTACGTTTTGCCCGCGAATGCAACCTGTAAGTGTTTTCACATGTGCATTGTTAGTACTTCTTAAAACGAAGAGATACGCTATTTCAATATTCTATTATTTGAGCCCCGCCAAGCGAATTTGGGTCTTCGAGCATTCCGTCATGACAAATTTTAACTGCGCATGCCCAGCCATTCAGAGGGGCCAGGGATATGGCTTTCTGTCTGAATGTTCCTCTTGATTCACTGCTTGTATGAGCGAGCAGCGAAGGTTCTGGCGAGACTGCGCGGATGCGCAGGCTCGCCTGAACCTTCGCTGCTCGCATAGGCGATAAGTACCAAAATCGCTTGACGGGGCCCATTTCATAATGTTGTAAATTCCATTAAAACTAAGTTGTATAATGAATGCAGACCATATTTAAACTTTGCAAGCGGAGAGCCAAAAGGACAATCACTTTCCCACAAAATGGCCAAACCGCTATCCAAATTAGAAATAAGATAGCACTACATACATGTACATGCAAAGGCGAACTATAACAATAGTATTCAACAACAGAAGACCTAGTCAGTAAAAAGTTTTTTTACTACAGGGCTTGATAGATATTACTATTACCCAACCTACTATATAAGAAGTTATTAAGCATTTTCGACTATCTAACACCTTTTCGCATGAAATCGGATTGAACCGGTTTTCAGAGAACTATCACACGGAGCACTGAACTATTGCCCGGTGCAGATAGTTTTAACTATCTCATGGTCACGTGATCACCTAGCAACTTTACAAGTAGTAATTGCTTATTGTGATCAAAATAACTCTTTATACGAGTTTGGTAATAAAATAACTATTTCATACCTACAAGGGCGACAGTCAAAACTATCAGCCCCTCGGTGCTGTAGAGCACCTGATGAACTATCGCCCTCGGCCTCCTCGGGCGATAATTCATCAGGTGCTCCACAGCACCTCGGGGCTGATAGTTTTGACTGTCGCCCAAAAAGGTATGAAATAGTTGTATACTAGGCCACAGTCCTCGCCCTTGGTTCTGGCATGGTTTAGAGAAATAATTTGTACAGTCCGCATGACGGATTTCTAACTCATCAGTGCAATATCTCCGAAACATAAAAATCAAACAAAAATGGAGATGAAATAACGATGAGGACTCGAGAGCATGAAATAACCGTAGCAAACGAAAACCAACAGTTGGTGGCCCCGACAGAGACAGAGCACCAGGCACCAACCGACATTACTGAGAAAATCTAGAAAATCTTAGAAAATCTAAGTCAGTAGTTATGCTGTAGCCGTCATAGAACCTGAGGCTCGACCCACCGGCTTGCAACAAAAGAAGGAAGAAAAGTTATCAGCCGTGATTGGGATAACTACCATGTATGCAGTTTGTTGTATAACATTTATGTTGTACCCAATATAGTTTTTTTATCGAAAAATAGTTTTAAGAAAATGGGTACCGAAATCATTGAAAACATAATTTTTTTTCTGAATTTATATACTAAGATGAATTCAGGTTCAGATAAGCCATGTTGCAGAAGAGATTAAAGTCCAACATTGAATTTTGAAACTAAATCGTAATGACGTATATACAAATAAGAAAAGGCTTTGCAATTTTTTTTATCGATAACCATGAGAATGTATTTATTTATTACGAGTGGTGAAACCAGTTACATGACTAGACACTTTGTCAAATATATGTCAATGCGTTATATAGACACTGTAGGATGCCGAACGAGGAACATCACCATCCCCCCCTCCCCTCCCCCCCCCCCCCAAAAAAAAAAGGAAAATTTACGATCTCAAAAGTCAAAATCATCGCGTTTATTATACATTTTGCATGAAACAAACCCATCTGAAATAGATAGATATACGTCCAAAAACGGGGCTTTGGTATCGGAAGAAATGGCCTCATTTTGTTGACGTTCTGAAGGGTTGATTTGACTGAACAATATAAAAATAGAAGTGAGGGCAATGATAAGGAATCGATAAAATTAACCTACAGCTCCCACCAGTGACACCAAAGGGAAAGAAACACAAACACGAAATAATAAGACCCTAATTGAAACATCAATAGCGGAAAGCCAAAACCCACAAAATGGCCAATTGGCTATGCAAAAGAAAATAATATAAGCGATTCTTACACTCTAAGGCAAACCATAACAAAAATAAACCGCGACAGAAGAACCGCTTGGAACGGTCAGTGAAACGAATTCCACTGGAGTGCTTAAATCGAATTTACGCAACTGCAATCCTCGCCCTTACTTTCGTCGCGATCTAGACAAATATTTTGTTCAGTCCGCATGAAGGGCCCCTAACTCATCAGTACAATACAACTACAGCGACGAACCAACGATGAGGACTCGACAGCAAGAAACCACTGAAATGCTGGAGCATTACATAATATTAAATTCCCTCTTACTCTCAATAAACCATAGAAGTAGGTATTGTTTATTAAATCACCAAAGTATTAAGACATCGCGCTAAAAGCTTCCATAACTTCAGACGGCTTTACAACTGAAAGAGATATCATGAAGTATCTTCCATAACAGAACAAGAACAAATCGGCAAAATGGGTGCACAATTGACACCCATCGGCATTTCCACAATTTGTCTAAATAACGTAGTGCCAATCTCATATAACTATTGTCAAGTAGAAAAGCTGAGAGCTTCGTACACTTTCTGTATAATCATAATGTGTAATCCAATGCTCTTAAGTGAATGTAATAAGAATTTCTTATATTACGTGTAAGATAGTGGGGATTTTATCTATGGAAGGTCCATTTAATTAAATCATGCTTTTACAAGATTATGAGGTAGTACTGTGAAAAGCACGGAAAGAATCATACGTAGACAGACTAAAAGCATGAAAACCTTTGCAGCAACAAGTTCTTGTTGAAGAGTGTTGACATTGTTGAGCCGCCAAACAACGACAACTTGTATGCCGGTGCCAAACGGTCATTGCCATCACCTCTATTTCTCATATGAATTCTTGACTACCGTGTTTAAGGAGAGGTAAATATGCCATTGGTTTAGGAGGTAATACAATAGTGTTTCGTGACTAGAAAGAAATGCGTTTGTAAACTAGTTTCAAAATGCCCAGTTTCCATTCTTTAATAAGTGACTGTCCATAATACTATTGGATCATGGACGCCACTCCATGCTCGCTTTTCTAAGTTCATTACCCATTTCTGTATTATGGATTCTGGATACCGAGGCGAATATATTCGACGATAGTTCTAATCAGTTATACGACGCTGCTCTTTTAACTAGAGGTTATACTCAGAATGCTCTTCGTCCTTTCATCGATTCTGATATTAATCATAAACGTCATTACATCAAAATATCCTTCATTAATAAGGGTTTGGGTTTTATAGATTTACCTAGTATCCTCCGGGACAGTTCGGTTATTTCATCCATTCCTACGTATTTTCAAAATACTGAAACACCCATAATTTGCTATAAATACAATAGATCTGTTAGATCGATCATTTTTAATTTCAATAAACTTCTTTCTGATCTTGATATTGACACTAACACTCCTGATACATGTGATGTAAAGATTCAGTGTATTGCTATCCTGCTGCTGGTCATATTATTACTGACAATTAAAAATTATTCCTGTTTCTAGGATACGTAATATAATATCTAAATGACCTAAATATTGATTTCCTTCTAAAATTGATTTCAATAAATATAGAGATGAAATCGCAGCTGCATTGAATGAATTTGGTAATTGATGATGTAAACGAGAGTATGTTGAGCATAAAGCTATTAAAGAAATGAAACTTAGCAGTCTGAAATTAGTGAACAAACGCATTTCTTTTTATTCGCAAAATACGAACTTATTACCTCCTAAACCTAAGACATCATACGTCACCTTAATCTAGGTATTCAAGAATTCCATAGTAAAGTAGAAGTAAAACAAAGATCAGGAATCGATTCAATTAACTTACTCCAACCATCAAAGACACCAAAGGGAAAGAAATACAAACATTAAGCGACCAGACCATAATGGAAACCTAAACAAAGGAAGGCCAGAAGGACAGTTACTTTCCCACAAAATGGCCATATGGCCATCCAAAATTAAAAGACACAAGAGATACACACAGTAAGTAACAAACAACAACATAAATAGAACCGCCTTGGAACGGTCAGTGGAATGATTTCCACTGGGGGGCTTAAATCGATTTTACGTGGCCACACTCATCGCCCTTACTTCCGCCGCGATTTAGACAAATAATTTGTTCAGTCCGCATGAAGGCCTCCTAACTCATCAGTGCAACATCTCCGTGAACACAAATAATCAAAGAACCACAGAGGTGAGAAAACGGTGAGGACTCGACAACAAGAAACCACTGAAATGCTGGGGCAAAAGAAAACTAACAGTTAGACTCCGATGGGCCCGACTAGAGACAGAGCATCTGGCACCAACCAGCATTACCTTGAATTAGATCTCTCTAATTCTCAATAAGCCTTTACGTTGGTACCGTCATAGAATCTGAGGCCTGACCCATCGGCGTGCAATTAAAGAGGGAAGCAAAGTTGCCAACCGTGATTGGGTTAACTGCCATGCATGCAGTCTGTCGTATAATATCCGTGTTGTACCCAATCTTTTTATATCGAAGAATGATTTTACGAAATTGGGTGCTGAAGTCATTGCGGTTATATATTTTTCTGAATTTATATACTAAGTCACCATAAAATTCGGGTTCCGATAGACCTTGTTGCAGAAGAGATTTAAGTCCAATATTGATTTTTGAAATTAAATCAGAATGGCGTCTATAAAATTTTGAAAAGACTTTGAGTAGTACCCAGATTAAGAAGTTTAGCCGTTAACAATTTATTACGAGTATTGAAGTCAGTAACATGACTACACACTCTAGCAAATCGAATTAATTGCGAAATATAAACGCCATAGGATGGCGCACGAGGAACATCACCATCCAAACAAGGAAAATTTACAATCTCAAAATCAAAGTCATCGCGTTTATCATAAATTTTGCATGAAACAAACCCATCTACAATAGATAGATGTAAATCCAAAAACGGGACCTCGGTATCAGAAGAATTTGCTTTATTTAACTGAAGTTTGTTTTGGCTCCAGCTGATAAGGCCGCTCGCTAACAATGTGGTCGTTGTTTGACGGCTTCACTATGTTAACACTCTTCATCAAGAACTTGGTGGTACAAAGGCCTATGAACTTCAGCCTTAAGCTGAAAAGAGGGCTTTAGTTGATGACCACATTTGTCATTCAGCCACCAAGATTGCTGTCTGTGTTACAGAAGGCCAAGACAAGCTTCCTACGTTATATTGGTTACCTAAACTTCATAAAAGATCATACAAAGCACGTTTTTGTGCAAATTCAAGCTCTTGTACCACCACTGAACTCTCAAAATTATAAACTTCATGTTCTACTGCTGTCAAAAAATATGTGATAAAATATTGCGACAAAGTCATCGAAAGATCAGGTAGAAATCTGTTTTGGTCTATAAAAATTCTAATGAAGTTTTAAATAAATTGAAATCACGGCGTTTTCGTCAACCCTTTACACTACACTTCCTCATAATCTTATCAACGAAAAACTTAATGAATTAATGATTTAATTGAATGGGCATTTCATAGGGAAGACTCCCTCTGTCTTGCATGTAATGTAAGAAATGCTTTTTTTCACTTCTGAAGAGCATACTAATTATACTTTATGGTCATGTCAGAAAGTGTGTGAAGCTCTCACTTTTCTACTTGACAATATTTACATAAGATTTGGTACTAAGTTATATAGACAAGTTGTGGGTATATCGATGGGTACTGATTGCGCACCACTTGTGGCTGATCTGTTTTTGTTTTGTTATGAGAGAGACTTCATGATGTCCCTTTCTGCTGAAAACCAGTCTGAAATCATTTTAGCTCCACTTCTAGATATTTGGATGATTTATTAAATATTGATAATACATATTTCGATGGTTTGGTCATTCAGATTTATCCCCAGAACTTCAGTTAAATAAAGCAAATTCTTCTGATACCGAGGCCCCGTTTTTGGATTTACATATGTCTATTGTTGATGGGTTTGTTTCGTGCAAAATGTATGATAAACGCGATGATTTTGATTTTGAGATTGTAAATTTTCCTTTTTTGGATGGTGATGTTCCTAGTGCGCCATCTTATAGTGTTTATATTTCGCAATTAATTCGATTTGCCAGAGTGTTTAGTCATGTAGCTGACTTCAACACTCGTAATAAATTATTAACGGCTAAACTTCTTAATCAGGGTTATCGGTATCAAAAACTACGCAAAGCCTTTTCAAAATTTTATAGACGCCATTCTGATTTAATTTCAAAATTCAATATTTGACTTAAATCTTTTCTACAACAAGGCCTATCGGAACCCGAATTTTTATGGTGACTTAGTATATAAATTCAGAAAAATATATAACCGCAATGACTTCAGCACCCAATTCCGTAAAATCATTCTTCGATATAAAAAGATTGGGTACAACATAAATGTTATACGACAGACTGCATGCATGGTAGTTAACCAAATCACGGTTGACAACTTTGTTTCCCTCTTTAATTGCACGCCAATGGGTCAGACCTTAGATTATACGACGGTGCCAACGTAAAGGCTTATTGAGAATTAGAGAGATCGAATTCAAGGTAAGTTGGTTTGTGCGTGATGCTCTGTCTCTGGTCGGGCCCATCGGAGTCTAACTGTTGGTTTTCTTTTGCTCCAGCATTTCAGTGGTTTCTTGCTGTCGAGTCCTCACCGTTGTCTCACCGCTGTGATCGTTTGATTATTTGTGTTCACGGAGATGTTACACTGATGAGTTAGGAGGCCTTCATGCCGACTGAACAAATTATTTGTCTAAATCGCGACGGAAGTAAGGGCGAGGATTGTGGTCACGTAAAATCGATTTAAGCCCCCCAGTGGAATTCTTTTTCGCTGACCGATCCATGGCGGTTCTTCTGTCGCGGTTTATTTTTGTTATGGTTTGTCTTTGGGTGTTTGTGTCGCTTATGTTATTTTATTTTGGATAGCCTATTGGCCATTTTGTGGGAAAGTAACTGTCCTTTTGGCTTTCCGCTGCTGGTGTTTCCATAAGGGTCTGTTGTTTCATGTTTGTGTGTCTTTCCCTTTGGTGTCTCTGATGGGAGCTGTGGGTTGATTGTATCGATTCCTGATCATTGCTTCCACTTCTATTTTAATGGCTTTATGCTCAACATACTCTCGCTTACACTATCGGTTACCGATTTCATTCAAGACAGTAGCAATTTCTTACCTACATTTATGTGAATCAATGGCTCATCCGGACATTGTTTAAACTAGTATTAATCACTTGCTCTGGCTTATGTGTTTGTTATGTTAAAAATTAATTTACAGCTAAATGCATCACGTTAACACGTCCCCAGTGTATACCGCAATAACACGCACGGAATTAATATTATGTCCTTTTTGTCATTTTGAAAATACTTGGGAGTCACTGGTGAGACCTAATTAGCCGCAACTAGCTAGTTTGTACCAAAAAACTATCGTACACTCCACAGAAAGTAGTTCTGTGCTGTAGTCGTTGCTTTCAAATCATTACGAAAACACGACAATACAAATACATTGTAAACTTTACCGCCGAAAAAACGACAATTTCAAGATGAAAAATTGTGATATTTTTTCTTATTTCTGCTCAAAATATAGATTGTGGGTACTCGTTAGAACCGATTCATTGAGGCAGTTCTAACGAGTACCCTAAATGTATTTTTAGGGCAGAAATCGAGTACCCATAATCTTCCTTTCAGGGCAGAAATCTTTAAACCCCAGTTTTAATATATACGAGGGTTGTCCCAAAATTTCGTGGACAAATGCATTTTCTCTCGAATGCGGCGTAACAAGCAAATGAAATTTTCTACATTCATGAAACAATCATTTTCGACTTAAGTAATGCGAGTTAGTTGACGCTGACTCTAGTTTTTTTTTTAGATTCATACTACATTATTATAACAGAGGTAGGGTGTCACGGCCCAGGTCAAAGTCAACGTTAATTTTAACAACTCCGTTCGAGACTAATTCTAACACAGATGTTGCATTTATTAAGCTGGCGCCAAACGGTTTCAGACAATGTCGCGTGAAAAAGCATGGCGTCATTATGTGAAATTTCAAAACAATCGTGACGTTATTTCAAAATCTATAGCGTGTTTGATGAAGGCGCCCCGGAAGAGAATCGCGTAAAAATGGCGACGTCAGACAAGGACGCGGCCCACCGAAATGTGATTTAATTCTGTTTTGTTCTTGGTATGACAACAGTAGGGACTCAAAAGAAGCTGCAACTATAGTCGTTCAAAACGCAGTGAGACTTGACTGCACTTTTAATTTTGGACTAGTCCACGTTTTAGGTAAATCGCCTTCAGTTTGGATTTTATATTGGGCGATATAGTTTTACTGAGGATCGTACAGCATCATATTTACCACATGGCCACGACTTCTACATAATGGCATTGTCAAAACACATATTTATAATTTAGAAATTCTTTGAAAAAAATAAATCCGAAACCTGCATCCCCTAAAACATGGAATAGTCTTGTCACGAATGAACGTTGAACTCTCAAAGGTCGTTGATAAACTATAACAGAGGATCATCGGCATGTGTCTCGGTCACTTGTTTACAAATGGCACAAACGGTTTGAAGATGGGTGGATAGACAGTTTGAACGGAAAATCAGGAAGACCACGGGAAATTAATGCATCGGCCGTGGATAACGTTAACGACGTGATCAGGGGCAACAGGAGACAGACCGTGCGCGAAGTTGGTGAAAAACTGGGACTGAGTAAAACTTCTGTTCATCGTGTACTGAACAAAGATTTATCCATGATAAGTGGTTACATCGCTATGAAAAGTGCATTAATCATAATGGAGAGTATTTCGAAAAGGAGTGACGCTAACGTTTAAGTGCGCGATGTCATTTTACGACGTAGACCTTGGCCGCTCGGCCCTGACCCTAATTAGTAAATAGGCTATAATTTCTATGTTGCTGAATATATAACCTTGAAATTTAGCACATCAATAGAGGATAAATATGTCACAATTGTCTTAAATTTTCATTAAATCCCGCCGATTATAAGAAAAGTTATAGATGTTGTGTACGATATATTGGGACAACCCTCGTAAAAGTGGTGTTCAAGGGGTGGGGTGGGGGTCAAAAATTATATAGGCGTGTTTTCGTGATGTGATTACTATTTTATAGAACATATTAAGCCATTTTCCTAAGCCTTCCGCAAAATCGTAGATTAGGCATCATGTTAGCAATTAAGTGTTATGAACACCCCTGTAATTCCCACTTTATACGGGGAAAAATGTGGTTTACAGATATATATATATATATATATATATAGACAAATGAATTAGCGCACAAAAATCGGTCGCACCGCAACCGGGACTCGAACCACGGATCTCCTGCATTCCGGGCAGACGTGCTAACCATTACACCACCGCGGCCTTCCGACATTGTACGCCAATTTTAACATTTATAAACCTTTAACTTTGATGTTCATATATATATATATGAACACCTACAAGCTATCATTTGAGTGCAATTAAGAATAGTTTACAACTTTTTCCCGGAACGTTACTCGTGAAAGCACAATGTCGAATGAATGTTTCTATCGAAATGTGGTTATTTGTTAGAAACACCTAACAGGGGTGGTTGTAACAAGTTCTCAATGCTATGTCGATACAGAAATAAGTACACAGTACTGACAATAACCGCATACTTATTGTCTGGAAAGAAGTTCTTGTCTGTTATATGTGTGTGTGCCTATTATATTTCGAACAGATTGACCTGAGACTGACCTTTATGCAAGGAATAAATTAGTCAAAGTTATCGCCTAATACGCCGCATTTCGTTAACTTCTCGTGAATTTTCGGCATCACATGAATTGCGACCCATTTGCCGACCTCTATGTATTGAATAACAATATCGCTATTTTCGGGAGACGGCGAGGATAAATATATGCATTCAGCCGGGTGTGAAATTATGTTAATAGAGTTCACCAGTATCAGGTCAATTTGTTCGAACTATACATGGGTGCGATATCCCGTGATTGATAATTTTCTGGAACAATCCACGGATTTCACTTACTGTCGCTAGCACCTTACAAAAGCAAACCTTACTGCTTAGAATAATAATAGACCTATAATTATTTCATTGTGCTAGGTTTACAGAAGGGTGTTCGTTCTTTCAGTGTTTCGTTCGACACGGAAGGATATAGGAAATTTAGATTTCCAAAAGAGAAAAAATTTCCTTATAGTTTCGATTAGCTTCTTGTCTGTCTTATTTGCAGACAACAAGATATTACATTTTATCATATGACGTCGTTGATAAGCAGTGGATAACGTCGTGTAATAAAAATCGTATGACCATACGTGTAATAACACTTTGGTGGGATTAAGTAACGCAATGACGACGTCTGTGTCAGCAATGCATTTTTTTTTGTGAAAAAATTGTAACATTCAAATGCGATAAAATCCAATCTAAAGTGGTCATATGATAAACATAATCTTGCACTCGTGGTCATTTCATATGAAACGCATGAAACTCGCCGAAGGCTCGTTTCATAAATTTCATATGAAACGCATGGTCATTTCATATGCAATTTATGAACTCGCCGATGGCTCGTTTCATAAATTTCATATGAAATAACCACTCGTGTAAGATCCTCTATTTATTATCTCCGAGTACATTAACAATTTGTTTACACACGTTTTCACCTTTACGACACTATTGAGTGCGTAGGGTAAACTCATTGTCAGCGCTACATATTTTATATATTATTTTACAGGTGTTCTGATCAGCCTATAGAAGTGACAGTGCACCGCTTGGAAAAAGGATGGCCACTTATTTTTTGGTGACATGTAATGTAATATTTCCCATGATCTTAGTATTTGATTTCAACATTTATAAACTGTTGAATGGAACTCACTCAGATGGTGCTAATCAGGAGCGCAGGATTAAGGAATGGAGACGTTCTGATATAGATTTGCAGTATTATCTGTTACAAGGAAGGATGGCAGCAAAAGACGCCCTGAGGTCTTACTAAATTTCAAGTACACAAGTATAACAAAGTAAACAAATTTAATAATTCCACAGGAGACATCGAAACTAACACTGGTCCAAGATTTCGCTGCGGACTGTTACAAACAAATCAAAGTTTCTAAGGAATGGGTTGAATGTGAGGACTGTGAAAAGCGCTTCCGTTTATCGTCTATCATGATTGGATAATAACCGGGTTGTTACATTTTGAAGTTAAAGTCGGAACTTGGTATTGAACAGTCTGGAAAATTGACTTTGACCTAGTCAGTGATGTAAGGCAGTTCAGTACAACCAGTGCGAAATGTGACTTTGCGCAGAATGCGCACTCCTCTAACATTACGAAAAAAACGCCTATACAAATACATTGTAAACTTTACCTCCGAAAAATCGATTTTTGTAGGTGGAAAAAACTGTGCTATTTTACCCACAATCTATATTTTAAGGCAGGAATGAGAAAAATAAGGTTTACCCCTATAAACCCCAGTTTTACCATATAAAAGTGGGGTTAAAGGGGCCAAATTCATATTATCACGTAAAAACACTTATACAATTTTGACCCCTTCCAAACCCACTTTTATATAGAAGAAAAAATGGATTTACAGAGGTAAACCGTATATTTCTTATCTCCGCTCTATAATCTAGATTGGCGGTTATGAGTCGATTATAGCGAGTACCCACAATCTATATTTTGAGCAGAAATAAGAAAAAATATCACAATTTTTCATCTCAAAATTTTCATTTTTTAGGCGATAAAGGTTACACAGTATTTCTATAGGCGTGTTTTCGTGTTGAGATACTGAGTATTGAAATTAAGTAAATTCCATCTGCTCGTGCATATGCTACAAACATACAATTTTCCGCATTTCTGACTCACCCGCCCAGAAACATAAATAACTTTATACAAAAAAGATTTGATACTCTATCAAAGGTGAAGGGAGAGGCAAAGTAAGCTTGATTTTGAATATAGTTTGAAACTTTGTAGTATAAAAGTCAATGGTTTCAGAGGCTACGTAATTGAGCTTTAGCCTTCCTCGATACACACAAACCACATATTGCGGCTGTTCAGGACACAAAGCATAACAGGGCAAATATGCTCATATTTTTGCTGAAAAAATGTGAGCAGCTTTTGCGGATCTCATTTTTTCAGCAAAAATACCAAAATTTCAAATATTAAACTTGCTAGAACAGTTAACAATATGACCGCTAACGAGCTCGTTAAGCTAACGATGCTTTGAACAACTGGTCCCTGATCTATTTCCAGAAATGGAACTCAATTGTGAAAAAAAGATATAAACGAGCATTGTGGTGGAGTCATGCTACTCATTTACAGAGTCAACTCTCATATGCTAGTCACGGAACTGGACAACGACTCTGAATCAGTTTGGTCGAAGGTGTTCTGGAGCAAAACTCCTCACGAATTCTTTAAAAGGGGTTAGGACATTTGCTTCTGACAATTCCTTTGTGTTCCTCCCAAGCAGGCACATAACGTAATTGTGACGTCACATCAAAGTCGGTGTAACGTCAAGATGTTTATGCAACGTCACATCTACGTCGGCGCAACGCCGTCTCGTTGCATCGACAATGATTTGACGTTGCCCCAGTGACGTGTGCCGTCTGGGTGATATGTGTGTCATGTGTTTGAACCTATAGTTTTACTCAAGTATCGTGATCAATTTTGATGAACGCAAACGTATGTCAGGCAGGCAGCATGCTTGAGGTGTTTGATTTACGGATTTGAATTTATAAAGAAATTTGATATGATAATTACACAAAATAAGAGATATTAAAAACAACAACGGAAAGTCTGGTACAATGTACCAAATCCACATGATCGAGACAATTGCGATTGTTAATCAGTCTATTCCTCATTACGATAACACACCCGTGCGTCAGAGCATTTTTACATCCCCCAAAAGGGTCAATTTTCTGAAGAAAATCTGTGTTATTTTTCTTATTTATACTCAAAACATAGGTTGTGGGTACTCGTTAGAACCGCCTCATTGAGGCGGTACGAGTACCCACAACCTATGTCTTCGAGCAGAAAAAAGGAAAACAATGTATACCCCCATAAACCCCAATTTTCTCTTTATAAAATGGGGTGTAAGGGGGAGTTTATTTCACGGACTTGTTCACGTGATGTTAACCAATAATAAAGCGGGGTGTGAAATAAAACATGGACTTGCACGCACGTGCTATCGTGTGTTTTTTCTATAAATGGAAAGGCGTTGCCCACATTAATTCAGAGTCCTTTAAAAGGTATACAAATGAACATTTTTCTCCATATCAATTTATCTGTGTCCAAGTGTCTTGCTAGGGATGTCAGCTTGTCATCATAAACCTTTGTATTTCTGTGTTATAATCGCTCATCTAGATTAATTCTTAAATGTTTTCTTGATTTTAATTGTTCTTTTATTTTAATATGCCCTTTTTATATGTTATTTTGTGCTGCGACATTTTAATTTGATAAAGATTATATTTATTTTTTATTTATTTAATAGCATAAAAGCTTACAATCAGAATAAAAAGGCATACCTCATGGAGACGCCGTGTCTCCTATCGGTGCCCTTTTAGTAAAAAAAAAATCCAATTCTTTCGGAGAAACTAACTGACTGTAGCGAAACAGGGAAAAATTGATGTCGTTCGTTAACAAATCGTTAAAGCTTTGATCTTTTCAATAAGCAAATATGCTAATACTTTTTACTTAAAAAAAAACGAGAGCAGCTTTTACAAATGCGACAGCTGCTCTCATTTTTTTCAGCAAAAATATTACTAAATGAGGAAACAGACTTACTAAAACAGTTAACAATTTGACCACTAAAGAGCTCGCGAAGCTAACAAGTCTTTGAGCATCCGGGTCTATTGGTTTACAAGGGTTTACCTTTGAAGCATTTGGACAAGTCCGTGAAACGAACACCCCGCTAAACGCCACTTTATATAGAGAAAACTTGGGTTTATGGGGGTATACGGTATTTTTCTTATTTCTGCTCCAACACATAGGTTGTGGGTACACGCTAGAACCGCCTCAATGAGGCGGTTCTAACGAGTACCCATAACCTATGTTTGCAGTATAAATAAGAAAAATATCAAGGATTTGCAGAGATGAAACAATGGCGAGGACTAAGCAAGAAACCACTTAAATGCTCGAGCCAAAAAAAAAACCTACCAGTTAGACTCCGATGGACTCGACCAGAGACAGAGCATCAGGCACCAACCAACATTAGTTGAAAACTAAAGTCAGTATTTATGCTGTAGCCGTCAGAGAATCTTAGGCCTGGCCCTCCGGCGTGCAATTAAATAGGGACGCAAAGCTGTCAACCATGATTGGGGTAACTACCATGCACGCTGTCTGTCGTAAAACTTTTATGTTCTACCCAATCTTTTTATATCGAAGAATGGTTTTACGAAATTGGGTGCTGAATGCTTTGCATAATAGAAGCAAAGGCAATGATCAGGAATCGATACAATTAACCCAACCAACATTAGTTGAAAACTAAAGTCAGTATTTATGCTGTAGCCGTCAGAGAATCTGAGGCCTGGCCCACCGGCGTGCAATTAAATAGAGACGCAAAGCTGTCAACCATGATTGGGTTAACTACCATGCATGCTGTCTGTCGTGTAACTTTTATGTTCTTCCCAATCGTTTTATATCGAAGAATGATTTTACGAAATTGGGTGCTGAAGGCTTTGCGAAATAGAAGAGAAGGCAATGATCAGGAATCGATACAACTAACCCAACCAACATTAGTTGAAAACTAAAGTCAGTATTGATGCTGTAGCCGTCAGAGAATCTGAGGCCTGGCCCACCGGCGTGCAATTAAATAGGGACGCAAAGCTGTCAACCATGATTGGGTTAACTACCATGGATGCTGTCTGTCGTATAACTTTTATGTTCTACCCAATCTTTTTAGATCGAACTAGAGCTGTCAGAGGATCTGACTATAGCCCCGCTTCAGCGCTGTCAGAGAAGAAAGTTATTTAAGCTGCAGAGAAAACAGTTATGAACAAGAAATAACTGTTGAAAATTTTACATTATCTGGAAAAACTCTAAGAGTTGTGAGCCCTTGTCCCTCATTTCAATGAGCATGATACATTACCAGAATGTCCATGTTTATACTAAATTTCATCTTCCATTTTTCAATGTTCAAAGGGTAATAACTCCTAAAGTAGGCAAATCAGATTCAGGGTTCCTGCGCTCTGCACATTGTCTCATGGTGCTTTACACTTGTGTGAAGTGTCATGAAAATATCTCAAATGGTTTGTGAGTTATGGAGCCGACACAGTCAAAATTGCCTTTTTAAATGTTCAAAGGGCAATAACTCCTAAAGTAGGCAAACCAGAGTTATGGTTCCTGCACTCTGCACATCATCTCAAGGTGCTTTTCATTTATTTGAAGTTTCATGAAAATATCAGAAACGGTTATGGAGCGGACATAGTTAAAATTGCCATTTTTTAATATTCAAAAGCCTATAACTGAAAAAGTAGACAATCCAGAGTTTGGGTTCCTGAGCTCTGCACACGTAATATGGTGCTTTACATTTGTGTGAAGTTTCATAAAATTATCTCAAACGGTTTTTGAGTTATCGAGCAAAGACGGCTAAAATTGATATTTTTCAATATTCAAAGGGAAATAACTCAAAAATTAGGCAATCCAGAGTTATGGTTCCTGCACTCTGCACACCATCTCATGGTGTTTAATGTTTGTGTGAAGTTTCATGAAAATATGTGAATGGGTTTTAAAGTTATGGAGCGGACACGAAAATTGTTAACAGACACAGACAGACACACAGACAGACACACAGAAAATACGAAAACCAGAGTTATGGTGTTGTGCTCTGCACATTGTCTCACAGTGCTTAACATTTGTGTGAAGTTTCATGAAATTATCTCAAACGGTTTTCGAGTTATGAAGCGGACACTGTTAAAATTGCCATTTTTCAATGTTCAAAGGGCAATAACTCCAAAAATAAGCAATGCAGAGTTATGGTTCCTGCGCTCTGCACATCGTCTCATAGTGCTTAACATTTGTGTGAAGTTTCCTAAAAATATCTCAAACGGTTTTCGAGTTATGAAGCGGACACAATTAAAATTGCCATTTTTCAATGTTCAAAGGGCAATAACTCCAAAAGTAGGCAATCCACAGTTATAATTCCTTCGCTCTGCACATTGTCTTATGGTGTTTAACATTTGTGTGAAGTTTCATGAAAATATGTTAAGCAGATACAAAGTTATGGAGCCAACACAAATTAACGGAATCACGGAATTACGGAATTACGGAAAATGTTCAAAGGGCAATAACTCCAAAAGTTGGCAATCCACAGTTATAATTCCTTCGCTCTGCACATTGTCTTATGGTGTTTAACATTTGTGTGAAGTTTCATGAAAATATGTTAAGCAGATACAAAGTTATGGAGCCAACACAAATTAACGGAATCACGGAATGACAGAAGGACATGGCAAATCCAATATAGCCCCACTTTTTCAAAGCGGGGCTATAATAATGATTTTACGAAATTGGGTGCTGAAGGCTTTGCAAAATAGAAGCGAAGGCAATGATCAGGAATCGATACAATTAACCCACAGCTCCGATCAGAGACACCAAAGAAAAAGAAGCACAAACATGGAACAACTAGACCCTTATGGAAATATCAATAGCGGAAAGCCAAAAAGACAGTTACTTAACCACAACATGGCCAATTGGCTATGCAAAACAAAAGTAATATAAGCGATACATACAATCAAAGACAACCAATAACAAAATAAACCGCGACACAAGAAGCGCCTTGGGACGGTCAGTGAAACGAATTCCACTCGGGGTGGACTTAAATAGATTTTACATGGCCACAATCCTCGCCCTTATTAGTATATATTTTTTCGGAGTTTATATACCAAATCACCATAAAATTCAGGTTCGAATAGACCTTGTTGCAGAAGAGATTTAAGTCCAGCATTGAATTTTCAAATTAAATTGGAATGGCATCTATAAAATTTAGAAAAGCTTTTGCGTTGTTTATTATACCGATAACCCTGATATAGAAGTTGAGCAGTTACCAATGTATTACGGGTGTTGAAGTCAGCTACATGACTAGACACTCTGGCAAATCGAATTAATTGTGAAATATAAACGTAATAGGATGCCGCACGAGGAACATCGCCATGCAAGAAAGGAAAATTTACAATGTCAAAATCAAAATAATCTCGTTTATCATAAATCTTGCAGGAAACAAACCCATCAACAATAGATAAATGCAAATCCAAAAACGGCGGATCGGTATCAGAAGAATTAGCCTTATTCAACGGCAGTTTGATAGATAGATAGATAGATAGATAGATAGATAGATAGATAGATAGATAGATAGATAGATAGATAGATAGATAGATAGATACTTTATTTTCCCCCATGGTTGGAGTGCATATCAACTACAAACAGACAAACCCAGTGACAAAACTAACATATACAATACACGTGAATATGCAACTGTCTAAACAAACATAATGTACAGATGTATACATGAACAAACAGGATACTTTTAAATATACCATGAAATCTTTTTATAACATAAATTTTATTACTTGTGTAAATCTGTTATTTCCCCTTGAAAAGACCACAAAGGTCACGTTGTGACTCAATGATGTGGAAGCTGGTTTTCCACACAAAGAAAGCCACAACGTGACGCTTTGAAACTACTGATTTATATTGATTTAGCAATGAATAGCAGACCGCATGCTGCCGTCGCATTAAATCAGATGCCGCATTTGCTTACGAGGGGCGTTCATTTAATTGTGCCCACCATACCGCTAGGCTGTACGGAACAAGTGGAAACTGCGTTGATTTCACGGGGTAGTTATGTTCTATAATAGGATGAAATTTCTGTCTGTTTCGTATAGACTTTCAAAAGGTATTGAAAGTTTGGGTTGGTTCAGTCATATAAGCGTACACCCAGCCATTGCTGTATGCAAAAATAAAAACAAAACAAGCTTTGTAATTAGGGCCTACATTAAACGACACGATGATTCAGTTTTCATAGATATATACTGTATTAGCGAACTGAGTAAACGTCAATTTTCAGGTGGCATAAAAAACTAAACATTACGGTAACACACTCGTGCGACAAAGTGCATTTTTTTCAACTCAAAAACTTTTTATGAAAATCTGTGATATTCTTTTCTTATTAAAATCAGAAGTGGAGGCAATGATCAGGAATCGATACAATTAACCCACAAATCCCATCAGAGACACAAAAGGGATAAAAACGCAAACCTGAAACAACAGACCCTAATGGAAACATCAATAGCGGAAAGCCAAAAGGACAGTTACTCTCCCACTAAATGGTCAATAGGCTATCCAAAATAAAATAATATAAGCAACACAAACATCCAAAGGCAAACCATAACAAAAACAAACCGCGACAGAAGAACCGCCTTGGAACGGTCAGCGGAAACAAATTCCACTGGCGGGGTGGGGGTGGGGGGGGGGGTTGGGGGTTAAATCGATTTAACGTGGCCACAATCCTCGCACTTGCTTCCTTCTCGATTAAGACAAATAATTTGTTCAGTCCACATGAAGCCTTCCTAACACATCAGTGCAATATCTCCGTGAACACAAAAATCAAACAACCACAGATATGAAACAACGGTGAGGACTCGACAGCAAGAAACCACTGAAATGCTGGAGCAAACGAAAACCAACAGTTAGACTCCGATGGGCCCGACCAGAGACAGAGCATCAGGTCCAAACCAACATAAGTCTTTACGCTCGAACCGTCATAGAATCTGAGGCCTGATCCACCGGCGTGCAATTAAGAGGGGAGCAAAGTTGTCAACCGTGATTGGGTTAACTACCATGCAATAAGTCTGTCGTATAACATTTATGTTGTAATCAATCTTTTTATATCGAAGAATGAGTTTTCGAAATTGGGTGCTGAAGTCATTGTGGTTATAAATTTTTTTCTGAATGAATATACTAAGTCACCATAAAATTTGTGTTCCGATAGACCATGATGCAGAAGAGATTTAAGTCCAATATTGAATTTTGAAATTAAATCAGAATGACGTCTATAACATTTGCAAAGGCTTTGCGTAGTTTATGGTACTGATAACCCTGATTAAGAAATTTAGCCGTTAACAATTTATTACGAGTGTTGAAGTCAGTTACATGACTACACACTCTGGCAAATCGAATTAACTGCGAAATATAAACGCCATAGGATGGCGCACGAGGAACATCACTATCCAAAAAAGGAAACTTTACAATCTCAAAATCAACATCATCGCGTTTATCATAAATTTTGCAAGAAACAAACCCATCTACAATAGAAAGATGTAAATCAAAAAACGGGGCCTCGGTATCAGAAGAATTTGCTTTCTTTACCTAAAGTTCTGTGGGGGGGGGGGGGGGGGTAAATATGACTGATCAAACCATCGAAAAAGGTATCAATATTTAATAAATCATCCAAATATCTAGATGTAGAGCTAAAAGCTTGAATGATTTCAGACTGGTTTTCAGCAGAAAGGGACATCATGAAGTCTCTCTCAAAACTAAACAAAAACAGATCAGCCACAAGTGGTGCGCAATTAGTACCCATCGGAATACCCACAACTTGTCTAAATAACTTGTCAAGTAGAAAGGTGAGAGCTTCACACACTAAAGCAACAATAATAGGTTGTGATGCTCGTTAGAACCGCCTCACTGAGACGGTTCTAACGCGTACCGACAATCAATGTCTTAGAGCAGAAATTATAAAACTAAACTTGTTTTCTCGATATAAAGTGGGGTTTAGGGGGCTGTTCATTTCACGGACTTGTGATTAGGTGGTAAAACTGACCCGAATGATGAGCCCCGTTTCAGCCAGCCAAGAAAAGCTGCTAAAATGATAATGTTGCTACTGTAGCAGAGGTGGTCAAACAAGATGCAAAGTTCACGGTGAAAGAAATTGTTGATTGTGTTGGAGTTTCATCGGTGACCTTTCGTAAGATTTTGACTCAGGAGTTGAAACTTAGTCATGTTTGTGCACGATGAAGTCCACATCTCTTGACCAAAAGACAAAAGATCCCCCGTGTAAAAATGAAGAAAAATGCAAAAAAATATGCCAAACGTAGCATTTCGGAGCGGGTCTGTTATTTTGAGCCGCAGAGCAAATTCTTTTCTTTGAGAGTAGACCCCTTTATCAGTAAGACTGAGCCTACAGAAAAGTGAAAAGGAAGTCCTGAAAGTTATCCTCCTTTGAAAAGAGGCTGAACAAAAGTGTTAGGTGTTCCAACTCTCCTTCAAAGCGCCGCAAAAGTTTCGTATGCGGTATTTTTCAATTGCGATGGACTCATTGGTCAAATTCCCGTACCAAATGGCATGACATTCACAGGTAAATTATAGAGCAAAAGGTACACTTTGTAAAACATAGACATGCAACCTGTTATAGATGTCTTTGACTTATCCATGGCAATGCACCTGCTCACAAGTATATTCTTGTCGAAGCCTTCTTAACAGAGAAAAGGGTAGTTCAGCTCTCTCAACCACCTTATTGGCCATTGGCCAGCCCTTAGTCCTTGCGACATTTTCCTGTTTCCTTTACTAAAGAAAACTCTTCTTTGTCGTCGTTATGAATCCTGAAGTGCAAGTGGTTTTGTTTGTTTTGTATAGTTTAACGTCCCAGTCAACACTGTAAAGGTCATTTCGGAGACATTGCTTCCAATTTTGTGGGACTTTTACCCGACATTGAGATAAAATGACATCTCAAGCCTTGCCACCCAATGAAACCAATAGGGTTTATTAGCATGGACGGTCCGACACTCGGACCGTCCATGCTAATAAACCCTATTGGTTTGCGTGGAAGCATCATGCAGCCCATATGTGCTCTGCGTGGAAGCATCATGCAGCCCATATATTCCTTCAAGTCCCGATGGGCGGGGGCCAAATGGTGGTGTAATTTACCAGTGTATTCAGGGTATACCTAAAACGGCTTAGTTCTCGCCCTTTAAAGAATGAGCCGGCCTGGGTACATGTAGCTCAGTCGGATGCGCGACTGACTGGTGATCAGGAAGACGAGGGCTTGATACCTTCCGGGGTCGGCAACATTCTTTCGTGGAGATTGATCATGAGATCTTTTCTACGGTCATTCTCTCCCTTCCGCTGACTCAAGAAGGGCAGCTGTCAGTTTCTGGCGAAAGAATGTGCACTGTACTGGTTAACCGTTTACGTGTAAACCTGCCCAGGAAAGTGTGGATAGGTAAAATGACAGGCTCAAAAATGACCTAAAATAATGTTGACTGGGCCGTTAAACTCTAATAAAAGCAAACAAAGCATTTACAGAATGGATTTCGAGACAGGGAATATAAGAATCTGATATGGGTGTGAGGGGTGGATTGAAAAATCCGTCCGAGGGACACTGTCCGGCATCACGAGGCTTGCCGAGTGATGCCAGACAGCGATCCCGAGGGACGGATTTTTCTATCCACCCCTCACACCCATATTGGATTCTTTTTCTTGCATACCTTCCATTTCTATTGCGAATTTTTAATGCTGCTGTCACTTCGGTTACCGACGTCCGCCATTTTGTGATGACCCAACAGGAATGTTTAGTGACGTCACGCATGACGACGCCGCACATGAGGTTGTAATCAACCAGTGCATTTATGAAACACGCGATTATATTCGATTTGGGGTCGGAACACCAGGGTCGAACATAAATTTCTATCCCAGGGTAAAATCACGGATTTCCTTGTCTGGTGTGCAAGAAAATGTGTTTCCGTCCAGGGAGAACAGTTCGAAGGGTTTAAGTAAACGAAATAGGAATGGGATTAATAACGCGCCCTGTAGAACCACAATAACAACATAACACCCCTCGTACGCAACTGCGATAGAAGTATAGATACCATGTATGCAACCCAATAAATTCAGCTTTGCCGATTTGTTTAAGAGTGTATGATGACCTGTCTGAGCCATCACGAAAACACACATATATTATTTTGACCCCCTTGAACCCCACTTTTATATAGTAAAACTAGGTTTACAGGGGTAAACCTTATTTTTCTTATTTCCGCTCTAAAATATAGATTGTGGGTACTCGTTAGCACCGCCCCGATGAGTCGGTTCTAACGTGTACCCACAATCTATATTTTGAGCTTGCAATTTTTCATCTTAAGATTTTCATTTTTTCGGCGATAAAGGTTACAATGTATTTGTATAGGCGTGTTTTCGTAATGCAATGCTAAATGTGCAGGGTCATGCGGCGGTTGTTGGGCGTAGAATACAGACAAGTAATAACAGTGAATAAATTAGCCATTATTTTCTTGGCAACATTCATTTTATTCATGAAAACAATAAAATAAATTATAAAATAGAAAACAATGACACAGGGTTATTGTTCACAGTGTTTAGCAAATATCATTACGCTAACACATCCGTGCGACAAAGTGCATTTTTCACATCTCCAAAATGGCTACTTTTCTGATAAAAATCAATGATATTTTTCTTATTTATACCGCAAACATAGGTTGTGGGTACCCATTAGAACCGCCTCACTGAGGCGGTTCTAACGAGTACCCACAACCAATGTTTTGGAGTAAAAATAAAAAAAATAATATTTACCCCCGTAAACCCCAGTTTTCTCTATACAAAGTGGGGTGTAAGGGGGTGTTCATTTCACGGGCTTGTTTACGTGATGTCCTTTAATACATGTATTTAGACTAAACCATTCTACGTATAAAATGAGGCCAGCCTGAAAATCATTCACCTTTGCATTTTGATTTAATATTGAATTAACCGAGGTTTCTCTGGGAACTGAACATTATCACGCATTGCGCATGGCTTATGATTCAAATAAATAGCTTTTGCATAATTTTGTGATAGCACTTTCTGTAATAAACCATGCCTGTGTAACTCAGGAGTGGTTAGCCATCAAACAATGTCTGCGAATTTTCTGCAGATTGTACACAAACTGTTTTCAGACACATTACATTTCCATTGCCAAAGCGCCGGGGTATGGACTGCCAAAACACAAGACAGGTCGACATTGATACGACGTTGCCATTTCGTATCGATGTCGGTTCGACGTAAGCTCGGTAGTTCTGTATGTACTGTAGACAAACAGCCGCCCGGCATCGCAAAAACTCAACAAACTATGTGTGCAGCATAGACTAATTTTAAGGCTGACCTTATCTAAATCGCAAAATGGTTTACACATTTCACATTTTTCAGTTGTCATGTACACGATTTGTTAAGTGTAATGGTCCCATGTAAAGTAATGTCGTCCCAAACTACGCATCATTGTCTCCTATAACCCACCATTACCAGCTTTATATACATTACAAAAACACGCCTATACAAATACATAGTAAATTTAACGCCGAAAAAAAAAACGTAAATTTTCAGATGAAAAATTGTGATATTTTTTCTTATTTCTGCTCAACATATAGACTGTGGGTACACGTTAGAACCGCATCGATGAGGCGGTTCTAACGCGTACCCACAATCTATATTTTAAAGGAGAAATACGAAATGATTTGTAGCACTGTAAACCCCAGTTTTACTATATAAAAGTGGGGTTCAAGGGGGTCAGACTTATATAGGCGTGTTTTCAGGCGTAACTTACAAAAACATATAATTATTGTTTCCCTTTCTAAACACAGATAATCTATTCTTTAAGGAGGGAATTTGGTCTTTAAGAGCATTTTTTTAAATGTAGAACCCTTTTTCGAGGGGTTCAGATTATAGGAAAACAAGCGAGAAGTCCCCTGTAAGAACGTGGAAATTTGCCGCGGTTGTCCACTCCTTTTACATAGAAATTGAGAAACACAAGGGGCGACAATTCATGTCATTTCCAAATCTATCACTTTGTTCTCTGCCTTGTTTTCCATGATATTCTGCAACACTGCGAAAAACAACACTTTCGGGATGAGAAGAGAACCAGTCCAGAAATACGTCACGTGACAATCTAAGCCATCATTTGAGTAAGGCACAGCAGATTGGACATACCGCCACGTCCTCTCATTAAACTGTTGCACAAATAGTAGTCTCTGAAGCTATCACCTGAAACGGAGGTTAAACATATAAGTGATACCGAAATGCAAATGAGTCGAGGCACTTAGCACTTACCGCTAGTGCTCAACTTTTAGGCCAGTTTTTGGTTAGTGCTCATTATTCAAAATAGAAGTGTGGGGCAATTATCAGGAATCGATACAATTAACCCAGAACTCCCATCAGAGACACCAAGCCGCCTTTTTTATCGATTGTTATTACGATAACACACCCGTGCGACACAGTGTATTTGTCATATCTCTAAAATGGCTACTTTTCCGATGAAAATCCGTGTTGTTTTTTCTTATTTATGCTGCAAACATAGGCTGTGTGTGCTCGTTAGAACCGCCTCATTGAGGCGGTTCTAACGAGTACCCACAACCTATGTTTTGGAGTAAAAATAAGAAAAATAATGTTTAGCCACCCCCCACACACACCTTAAACCCCAGTTTTCTGTATACAAAGTGGGTGTAAGGGGGTGTTCATTTCACGGATTTGTGCACGTGATGAATACAAATGAGTCAAGGCACTTAGCACTTACCGTCAGTGCTCAACTTTTAGGCCAGTTTTTGGTTAGTGCTCTTTATTCAAGCCGCCTTTCTTTATCGATTTTGAATAATCATATTCTATGGTCTTTAGAAAATCTGTTTTTCTTTTTTTCATATGCAATTTTGTAATAGTTCTCTTATTTAAATCCAAAACATAGGTTGTTGGTGTTCGTTAGAACCGCCTCATTTTAGAAGCCTCCGTGGTCGAGTGGTTACGCTACTCGCCTTGTAAACCGGTGGTCGCAGGTTCGATCCCGGGCTTCACCAGACTTTCGGATGAGTCTTTAAACCGAGGTCCCGTCTCCGTATGACCTTAGCTGTTGGTGGGACGTAAAACTAAAACACTCACTCACTCACCGCCTCATTTCGACGGTTCTAACAAGTACCAACAACCTATGTTTTGGAGCAGAAATAAGAAAATAATATATACCCCTGTAAACCCCAGTTTTCTGTATATAACAAAGAGTTTACGTGGATGTTCATTTCACGGACTTGTTTCATGTTACGTGATGTTCTGTCTATAGTGCCAATACGGGATTTGCAACACGGTTCCATCTGGGACCCACACAGAACAACCCATATGGGTAGCATATGGGTTCTATGTGGGTAATCTCATATTTATAATCAGGAGAAAAGGTTCATTCAAATAATTACAAGTCTTCATTGTTTCAGCCCACTTGATGGGCAGATAAGGTCCCAACAGAGAGAGACCCACATGATTGTGCAACTTATTGCACATGTATACAGTTGAGATGCCTTAAAGACAAAGGCATTCTTTTTCAATAATTAGAATTGGTAAATTCTTGCGTGATTATATATCGCCATCAATTTTAAAAGTAATTGGAAAAAACAACAAGTTCTAATAAAAAACATGACATAAAACAATGTCCATGTCGTGCAAATATCTAAATGGAAGTTAAAAGATGTTTTCATTTTGTGATGTTTAAAACTATTAATTTTATTTTATTATTGTCGTCAGTATCTGCATTTATATCAGGAAATTTACTTTTTTTATATTAAGCTTAACTAATGGCAGAGTCGTTTCCCTTATTACCCACATCGAGCCCATATGGGCCCCATATAGTAAAAAAGCAGATATCATGGGAATAATTTGGTCAAATATCTGTACCACATTGGAGCCATTTGAGGCCCTTTTATGTATCATGAAATTGTAAAGGTATCTAAGATTATTGCAATTTCATCTCAGGTATCGAATGTTGCGTATACGGGACCCATATGAGTCTCATATGGGCAAAAAATCCTATATGAGACCCATGGCTAAATGCCCAGAATCTGCCCATATGGGCCCCATATACAATGCTTGCTGGGATACTGGGTTTCTGATGCCTAAGATGTTCAAGTAATGTTTAAAATAAATTTTTGTTATATGTACCTATCTTCTGAGAAGGAACTTATTTCTTGAAATATATTAGATATTGCTAAACTGATTTTACATAGTATATGTTCGTACTTGCTTAGTGTACATGATATTTACATAATGTTCACTTCCGCGCATGATCATTGGTTACTAAATGAGCCCCGCCAAGGGAATTTGTGTCTTCGAGCATTCCGTCATGACAAATTTAACTGCGCATGCCAAGCCTTTCAGAGGGGCCAGGGATATGGCTTTCTGTCCGAAGGTTCCTCATGCTTCACTGCTTGCATGAGCGAGCAGCGAAGGTTCTGGCGAGACTGCGCGGATGCGCAGGCTCGCCTGAACCTTCGCTACTCGCATTGGCGATAGGTACCAAAAGCGCTTGACGGGGCTCAAATAAAGATTTCTGGTCGATTCATTGTTTTGTGAGTGACATTAAGCATTAATTGTCAACAATCGGCTGCCACAGTCAGCGTATTTCCTGGTCATGGCTTAATAAAATAATGACAGATTGATATAACCCTGCCCGCTTCAAGAGATAATGGGCGTTCCCAGACGGCAACTCACCTAAAGGCAACAGCTTATCAACGCTGCAACGTCATGTCGTTGTTTGTTTGTTTGTTTGATTTGACGTTTAACGTCCCGATCAACACTGGAGAAGTTACTTATAATTTTGTGGGACTTTTAACCGACATTGAGATGAAATGACAGCCCAAGCCCTGTCGCGCAATAAAGCCAATAGGATTTGTAAGCATGGACGGGCCAACTCGCACCGCTTTGCCTGGGTAGGCTTAGATCCACTAAGCGGTTTACCAGTACTCGTGTGCGGTCGGTTTCAGCTCTGCGTGGAAGCATAATGCAGCCCATCTTTTTCTTCAAGCCCCGATGGGCGGGGGCAAGTCATGTCGTTGTAGCGATGGTAAAGCAACGTTACGGCAACGTCGTGTATCGAGTAGATTATCTCATCACGGTAACAAGCCCGTGTTTTAGCCACTTTATTAATAGGCAATCAGTTGCATGTAAATGCTGCTTTCAGTGCATTACGAAAACACGGCTATACAAATACATTGTGAACTTTACCGACGAAAAAACGAAAATTTTAAGATGAAAAAGTGTGCGTTTTTTCTGATTTCTGCCCAAAATATAAATTGTGGGTATCGTTAGAACCGCCTCATCGGGGCGGTTCTAACGATTACCCACAATCTATATTTTAGAGCAGAAATGAGAAAAATGAGGTTTATACCTGTAAACCCCAGTTTTATTATAAAAAAGGGGGTTCAAGGGGTCAAAATTATATAGGCGTATTTTCGTGATGGAAAGCCCATAGAAAATCGGAATCGGCAGTGATACATGATTCATGAATTTTCTGCATTACTTACCATCATGGTTAACAGCAAAGGTGGTAACAAAGCGTTTCTTAAAGACATTGCAAAAACTGACTGACAGGTGAAGAAATATCAACAGTTCGAAAAAATTGCAATATTTTAATTGAAATGGAGGTACTCTGAGAAATTCACAAATAAAAACCCGGCTTATGATGCTTGGGGTAAAAATTTTGTTCTAAACCTGGTGTTCTTACCCAAAATCGAATATTCTCGTGTGTTTGATAAATAAACTGGTTGAATAAGAACTCATAGATATGCGCAGACGTTAAGGTTGACTAACAGCCCGTAACGTGACGTCACTAAACATCACTGTAGTGTCATGACAATATGGCGGACGTCGGCAACCGAAGTGATTGCAGTATTAAAAATCCACACTCAGAAATGGAAGGTTTGCAAGAAAATGAATTCTACACGGGTTTTATTGGTGAATAGGTAATATCACTGTCCGGCATCACTCGGCAAGCCTCGTGATGCCGGACAGTGACCATCGGAACGGATTCTCACAAAATAGAAGTGAAGGTAATGATCAGGAATCGATACAATGAACCGGCAGCTCCCATCAGAGACACCAAAGGGAAAGAAGCACAAACACGAGACTACAGACCTAATGGAAACATGAATAGCGGAAAGCCAAAAGGACAGTTACTTTCCCACAAAATGGCCAAACGGCTGTCCGAAATAAAATAATATAAGCAACACAAACATCCAAAGACAAACCATAACAAAAATAAACCGCGACAGAAGAACCGCCTTGGAACGGTCAGCGGAAACAACTCCACTGTGTGGCTTCAATCGATTATAAAAATGGCCACAATCTTCGCCTTTACTTCAGTCGCGATTTAGACAAATAATTTGTTCAGTCCGCATGAAGGCCTCCTAACTCACCAGTGTATGCAACATCATCGTGAACACAAATAATCAAACAACCACAGAGATGCAACCCTGCAAGATTCTTTTAGCTCTCCCATCACGATATTCATTATTTGCTGGCTCCCGGCTTGCACAATGTCAATATTGGGAAAACAGGTAACCAGAACCCCCTGACCTTTCAAGGTCATGGGGTCTGGTTACCTGTTTGTCCAACACAGATAACCTTCAGAGCAGGAACCAGCAGATAATGCAAAAAAGGTGAATAATTAAAAACAAAAACTTACCCATTCCTCCAGTTATTGCACTAAGAGCGATAATGCTATTCAATCCACTGCCGCCTCCTCTGGACAGAGCCTGTACGACCAGAGCTGGGTTAAGTCTGCCAGCTGCACCTGCGGCTGGCATCTGTCCATATACACTCACTGCCAAACAGGCAACCAATAATAAAGCTACGAATGATTTCATTTTAGTAACTGTTGTGTCGTATCCTAGACTGGATCTAACTTGCTTGATGGTTCTGATGCGATTGTAACGAATCACCAAATTTCGGCCGCTTTATAAGACTGAGAGCTGACAGGTCATTAAGTTTTATGTCAGTGTTGACCATAAGAGCTTAAGAATAAGATTTAGACAGACACCTGTCCATTAAACAGACGTTTTGGACATGCAACGCCAAGGGCGGAAACATCAAACAAAATTATCAATCGATTTGTAAATCATTTGCACCATTATTCTAATTGTACCAAAGGTACCGTTGGCCAACTAACAATTAGCTGGAGGTCATTGTACGTGCAAATGCATCAGGATTCAGGTCAAGACCTGGAATAGCCTTTGACACTAGATTTTGTTTATTAGCTTATGTTGAGGTTTAATGTCCACGTTACCACCATCCAGGTAATTTTGGAGACGTTATTTCCCATTTCGTGGAACTGTGTGTTACCCGACTCTGAGATGAACCTACCGCTGGTAAGAACCGCGGTTTTAACGGGAACGGACATTCTATGTCCTGTGTACAACCTTGGAAAGCACATGTTTTCCCCGTGTAAGCCCGACTTTATATAGAAGCAGCTTGTATTTACGGGGCTTTCATCACGAAAACACACCTATATAACCCCACTTATATACAGTAAAACTGGCGTTTACAGGGGTAAACCTTATTTTTCTTATTTCTGCTAAAAGGTGGATTGTGGGTACTTGTTAGAACCGCCTCGATGAGTACCTAACGAGTACCTAAAATCTGTATTTTGAGCAGAAATAAGAAAATATATCACAATTTTTCATTTTAAGCTTTTCGTTTATTCGGTACGGAACTGTGGAAGGGAGATACAATTTATTTTAATATGTTGTGCGGACAACATTAATATCTTGTGCGCACAACTTGTTATCCTGTTCACACAACTTAATATCTTGTTCGCACAACACATTTAAAGAAATTGCATGTCCCTTGTATAGGCGTGTTTTCGTAACGAAACCGGAAATAAAGTGTCTTGTATTTAGCTTTGTAAACACCATTACGAAAACACGCCTATACAAATACATTGTAAATTTTACCTCCGAAAAATCGAATTTTTGTATATGAAAAACTGTGACATTTTTAGCTCTCCAGAGCCGAAGGCTCCGGGGGAGCTTATATGATAGGCAGTTGTCCGTCGTCGTCGTCGTCGTCTGCGCCTGCGTCTGCGTCAACACTTTCAAACGACATCTCCTCTGAAGCCACTGGGCCGATTGGGCCCAAATTTTATCTGTAGCATCCTTGGGCTGGGGGATTGAAAGTGTGTGTTTTTTTATTAAAATCGGCTCATTAGTTTGGTTGCTATGACAACTTGTAGTTCCCATAGACTTATAATGGGGAAAATTGAAAAATGGCATTTACTGCAAAACCTCTGCAGATATTTTGACAGAACTTTCATAGAAATGTTCCATAGGCAATCTACTATTTGCCGTATGATTTTAGGTCTTCTGCTCATTTTTATTGGTTGCCATGGAAACCAAAATGCAAAAAATAGACCAAAAAGTACTTAAAAAATCATCTCCTCAGAAACCATATGTTCTAGGAGGCTGAGACTTCATGAACATATTCACCATATTAGCCTTTACAGAATTTGTGTTTTTTATGAAATTTGGCAATTTAGTTTTGTTGCTATGGCAACTTAGAGTTTCCATTGACTTATAATGGGGAAAACTGAACTATGGCATTTCCTGCCAAGTCATTGCAGATATTTTGATAAAACTTACATAAACATGTTCCTTGAATAAACTTCTCTCAGCCATAGGCTTTTATGTCAACCTGGGGGTCTCCTAGTTTGTGCCGGGGCCATGCCCCACCACTTCCACTTCATAAAATGCCTTATATCTCAGAAACCTTTAAGACCCCAACCCCTAAACCATATATATTCTTGTTTCTTATGATAAGATGCATTAAGTGACACCAACCTGGGGGTCCCCCGAGATGTGCCGGGGACATGGCCTGCCCCCTCTATTTCATAAAATGCCATTTATCTCGGAAACCATTCAGATCCCCATCCCTAAACTGTATATATTCTTGTTCCTGATGCTAAGATGCATTAAGTGACACCTATCTTGGGGTCCCCCGGGATGTGCTGGGGACATGCCCCACCCCTCCACCTCATAAAATGCCATTTATCCCAGAAACCATTGAGATCCCTACCCCAAAACCATATATATTCTTGTTCCTTATGATAAGAATTGTTTATACTGCAAAGCTTGTTCATTGTTGCAGTGATTCCAAAAGATTTTTTTTCACAGCGGACGTCGTGAGGAGTAAAAAATGTTTACACATGCCGTTACCAAAGTAGAAGTAAAACAAAGATCAGGAATTGATTCAATTAACTTACTCCACCCATCAAAGACACCAAAGGGAAAGAAACACAAACATGAAGCGACCAGACCATAATAGAAACATAAACAAAGGAAGGCCATAAGGACAGTTACTTTCCAACAAAATGGCCAATTGGCCATCCAAAATAAAAAGACAAAAGTGATACACACAGTAAGTAACAAACAACAACATAAATAAACCGCCACAGAAGAACCGCCTTGGAACGGTCAGTGGAAAGAATTCCACCGGGGGGGGGGGGGGGGGGGGGCTTAAATCGATTTTACATGGCCATAATCCTCGCTCTTACCTCTGTCGCGGTATACAGTAATTTTGTTTAGTCTGCATGAAGGCTTCCTAACTCATCAGTGTAGCATCTCCGAGAACATACACATCAAAAAACTACAGAGATGAAACAAGGTTGAGGACTCGACAGCATACAGCAACAGAATTGCTGGAGCAAACGAAAACCAACAGATAGACTCCGAGGGGCCCGACCAAAGACGGAGCATCAGGCGCCAACTAACATAAAGAATGCTAAAATAAATAGAACTCCATTTATGTTGTTACGCCGTCATATAATTTTATAATCATATGGAACCGTCATATAATCTTAGGCCCGACCCACCGGTGTGCAATCAAAGAGGGAAGCAAAGTTGCCAACCGTGATTGGGTTAACCACCATGCATGCAGTCTGTTTTATAACATTAATGTTGTACCCAATCATTATAAATACGAACGCGACTACGTTGATCACCGTGCTCAGTGGGGACGCGATGCTAGAATGAGAGTTTTATGATGAAAAACAATAAAGTTATTTTGTATTTATATCTCACCATGTGTGAAGTAAATACAAGCTGGTGGACTTCGCAATTCAGCTTGGGCGAGCGCGAGAGCGTAATACAGCTGAAGGCCGCTATTAAGTCCAGTTAAAATTAAGACTAAATAGAAGTGGAGGCAATGATCAGGAATTGATACAATTACATGTAGCCCACAGCTCCCATCAGAGACACCAAAGGGAAAGAAACACAAACATGAAACAACAGACCCTAATGGAAACATCGATAGCTGAAAGCCAAAAGGACAGTTACTTTCCCACAAAATGGCCAATAGGCTATCCAAAATAAGTCTTCTGTTAAAACATACATAAAAGTTACAGTTTTTATTTTCATTCTTAGTGTCTTGGACGTGTACGAAACCACATTTGGGACTATTCAAAAGTGGTTTTAAGCATTTTTTTCAGCGGCCGTTGTGGGAAGTACATGTAAATGTTTGTAAACAGTCCGAATGGAAATTTACTGTATTTTGCACATGGGCTTTATGGAAACGAATTGACTTACACTGTATAATCAAAAGCCTGCAAATTTCTTTGCGGTATAACAAGTAACCTTCACGATCATTGTAAAAGCATACAGATGCATTTGAAGCCAGCTGCAGTATTTGTAAACCAAACATCGGCCTTAATACATGTATAACTTAGGGTAAAACAGTATTTCAAATTGAACTTCAGGGCGGTTTCACGGTAGGGTGTTTAGTAATAGGGACTTTGCGACCGTAAAACCGACAATTTCCTCCTCAAATGGCAATTTTCAGTAAAGTTTTCCCAATTCGTTTGATTTGTTGAAAACATGTCCAGTTCGCCCATAGACAATAAGCGCCGACATATGCGTAAACCACATACCAACCAATGAAAAACGACGTTAGATGATGGCATCGGATGTCCGACAGTATATCGCAGAAAATGCCGTCGCATTAAATCTGATGCCGCATTTGCTTACGAGGGGCGTTCATTTAATTGTGTCACTAATGGTCCACCATACCGCGTAGCTGTACGGAACAAGTGGAAACTGCGTTGATTTCAGTGGGGAGATATGTTCTATAATAGGATGAAATTTCGGTCTATTTCGTTTAGACTTTCAAAAGGTATTGAAAGTTTGGGTTGGTTCAGTCATATACACGTACACCCAACCACTATTGTATGCAAAAAAAAAAAAATAAATAAAAACAAAACAAGCTTTGAAATTAGGGCCTACATAAACGACACGATGATTCAGTTTTCACAGATATACACTGTATTAGCGAACTGTGTAAACGTTAATTTTCAGGAGGCATAAAAAATTAACATTACGATAACACACTCGTGCGACAAAGTGCATGTTTTTTCACAACTCAAAACTGGCTACTTTTTATGAAAATCAGCGATATTCTTTTCTTATTAATAGTAGAAGTGGAGGCAATGATCAGAAATCGATACAATTAACCCACAAATCCCATCAGAGACACCAAAGGAAAAAAAAACAAAAACGCAAACATGAAACAACAGACCCTAATGGAAACATCAATAGCGGAAAGCCAAAAGGACAGATACTTTCCCACAAAATGGCCAACAGGCTATCCAAAATAAAATAATATAAGCGACACAAACGTCTAAAGACAAACCATAACAAAAATAAACAGCGACAGAAGAACCGCCTAGGAACGTTATGCGGAAACGAATTCCACTAAGGGGGGAGGGGGGGGGGGGGTGTAAATCGATTTTACGCGGCCACAATCCTCGCCCTTGCTTCCGTCGCGATAAAGACAAATAATTTGTTCAGTCCGCATGAAGCCATCCTCACTCATCAGTGCAACATCTCCGTGAACTCAAAAATCAAACAACCACAGATATGAAACAACGGTGAGGACTCGACAGCAAGAAACCACTGAAATGCAGGAGCAAAAGAAAACCAACAGCTAGACTCCGATGGGCCCGACCAGAGACAGAGCATCAGGTCCCAACCAACATAAGCCTTTACGCTCGAATCGTCATAGAATCTGAGGCCTGACCAATCGGCGTGCAATTAAGAGGGGGGCAAAGTTGTCAACCGTGATTGGGTTAGCTACCATGCAATAAGTCTGTTGTATAACATTTATGTTGTACCCAATCTTTTTATATCGAATAATGAGTTTACGAAATCGGGTGCTGAAGTCATTATTGCTATATATTTTTTTCTGAATGTATATACTAAGTCACCATAAAATTCGTGTTCCGATAGACCTTGATGCAGAAGAGATTTAAGTCAAATATTGAATTTTGAAATTAAATCAGAATGACGTCTATAATTTGCAAAGGCTTTGCGTAGTTTATGGTACCGATAACCCTGATTAAGAAATTTAGCCGTTAACAATTTATTACGAGTGTTGAAGTCAGTTACATGACTACACACTCTGGCAAATCGAATTAACTGCGAAATATAAACGCCATAGGATGGCGCACGAGGAACATCATTATCAAAAAAAAAAAAGGAAACTTTACAATCTCAAAATCAAAATCATCGCGTTTATCATAAATTTTGCAAGAAACAAACCCATCTACAATAGATAGATGTAAATCCCAAAACGGGGCCTCGGTATCAGAAGAATTTGCCTTATTTACCTGAAGTTCTGGGGGGTAAATATGACTGATCAAACCATCGAAAACGGTATTATCAATATTTAATAAATCATCCAAATATCTAGAAATAGAGCTAAAAGCTTCAATGATTTTAGACTGGTTTTCAGCAGAAAGGTCTCTCTCATAACAAAACAAAAACAGATCAGCCACAAGTGGTGCGCAATTAGTACCCATCGGAATACCCACAACTTGTCTAAATAATTTGTCAAGTAGAAAGGTGAGAGCCTCACACACTAAAGCAACAATAATAGGTTGTGATGCTCGTTAGAACTGCCTCACTGAGACGGTTCTAACGCGTACCGACAATCAATGTCTTGGAGCAGAAATAATAAAACTAATGTATACCCCCGTAAACCCATGTTTTCTCCATATAAAGTGGGGTTTAGGGGGCTGTTCATTTCACGGACTTGTGATCAGTCGGTCAAACTGACCCGAATTATGAGCCCCGTTTCAGCAAGCCAAGAAAAGCTGCTAAAAAAATGATAAAGTTGCTACTGTAGCAGATGTGGTCAAACAAGATGCAAAGTTCAAGGTGAAAGAAATTGTTGATTGTGTTGGAGTTTCATCGGGGACCTTTCATAAGATTTCGACTCAGGAGTTGAAACTTAGTCATGTTTGTGCACGATGAAGTCCACATCTCTTGACCAAAAGACAAAAGATCACCCGTGTAAAAACGAAGAAAAGTGCAAAAAATGTGCCAAACGTAGCATTTCGGAGCGGGTCTATAATTTTGAGCCGCAGAGCAAATTCTTTTCTTTGAGAGTAGAGACCCCTTTCTCAGTAAGACTGAGCCTACAGAAAAGTGAAAAGGAAGTCCTGAAAGTTATCCTCCTTTGAAAAGAGGCTGAACAAAAGTGTTAGGTGTTCCAACTCTCCTTCAAAGCGCGGCAAAAGTTTCGTATGCGGGATTTTTCAATTGCGATGGACCCATTGGTCAAATTGCAGTACCAAATGGCATGACACGCACGGGTAAATTATAGAGCAAGGGGTACACTATTAAAAACGTAGACATGGAACCGGTTATAGATGTCTTTGACTTATCGATGACAATACACCTGCTCACAAGTATATCCTTGTCGAAGACTTCTTAACAGAGAAAAGGGTAGTTCAGCTCTCTCAACCACCTTAATGGCCAGCCCTTAGTCCTTGCGACATTTTCCTGTTTCCTTTACTAAAGAAAACTCTTCTTTGTCGTCGTTATGAATCCTGAAGTGCAAGTGGTTTTGTTTGTTTTGTTTAATTTGAGGTTTAACGTCCCAGTCAACACTGTAAAGTTCATTTTGGAGACGTTGTTTCCAATTTTGTGGGTCTTTTACCCGACATTGAGATAAAATAACACCTCAAGCCTGGCCGCCCAATGAAACCAATAGGTTTTATAAGCATGGCCGGTCCGACACTTGTCGGTTTCAGCTCTGCGTGGAAGCATCATGCAGCCCATATATGTCTTCAAATCCCGATGGGCGGAGGCCAAGTGGTGATGTAATTTACCAATGTAATCGTGGTATACCTTAAACGACTTAGTTCTCGTCCTTTACAGAATGAGCCGGTCTGGGTACATGTAGCTCAGTCGGATGCGCGACTGACTGGTGATCAGGAAGACGAGGGTTCGATACCTTCTTGGGTCGGCAACATTCTTTCGTGGAGATTGATCATGAGATCTTTTATACGGTCATTCTCTCCCTTCCGCTGACTCAAGAAGGGCAGCTGTCAATTTTCGGCGAAAGAATGTGCACTGTACTGGTTAACCGCTTACATGTAAACCTGCCCAGGAAAGTGTGGATAGGTAAAATAACAAGCTCAAAAATGACCTAAAATAATGTTGACTGTGCCGTTAAACTCTAATACAAGCAGACAAAGTCTTTACAGAATGGCTTTTGAGACAGGAAAAAATGTGTTTCCGCCCAGGGCGAATAGTTCGAAGGGTTTAAGTAAACGAAATATGAATGCGATTAAGAAAGCGTCCCGTAGAACCACAATGGCAACATAACACCCCTCGTACGTAACTGCAATAGAAGTATACATACCATGTATGCAGCCCAATAAATTCAGCTTTGCCGATGTGTTTAAAAGTGTATGATGACCAGCCTGAGCCATCACGAAAACACACATATATTATTTTGACCCCCTTGAACCCCACTTTTGTATAGTAAAACTGGTGTTTACAGGTGTAAACCTTATTTTTCTTATTTCTGCTCTAAAATATAGATTGTGGGTACTCGTTAGCACCGCCCCGTTGAGGCGATTCTAACGTGTACCCACAAGCTATATTTTGAGCTTGCAATTTTTCATCTAAAGATTTTCATTTTTCGGCGATAAAGGTTACAATGTATTTGTATAGGCGTGTTTTCGTAATGCAATGCTAAATGTGCATGATCATGGGGCGGTTGTTGGGCGTAGAATACAGTACAAGTAATAACAGTGAATAAATTAGCCATTATTTTCTTGGCAACATTCATTTTATTCATGAAAACAATAAAATAAATTATAAAATAGAAAACAATGACACAGGGTTATTGTTCACAGTGTTAAGCAAATATCCTTTAATACATGTATTTAGACTAAACCATTCTACGTATAAATTGAGGCCAGCCTGAAAATCATCCATCTTTGCATTTTGATTTAATATTGAATTAACCGAGGTTTCTCTGGGAACTGAACATTATCACGCATTGCGCATGGCTTTTGATTCAAATAAATAGCTTTTGCATAATGTTGTGATAGAACTTTCTGTAACAAACCATACCTCTGTAACTCCGCAGTGGTAAGCCATCAAACAATGTCTGCGAATTTTCTGCACAAACTGTTTTCAGACACATTACATTTCCATTGCCAAAGCGCCGGGGTACGGACTGCCCAAACACAAGACAGGTCGACATTGATACGACGTTGCCATTTCGTATCGATGTCGGCTCGACGTAAGCTCGGTAGTTCTGTATGTACTGTAGACAAACAGCCGCCCGGCATCGCAAAAACTCAACAAACTATGTGTGCAGCATAGACTAATTTTAAGGCTGACCTTATCTAAATCGCAAAATGGTTTACACATTTCACATTTTTCAGTTGTCATGTACACGATTTGTTAAGTGTAATGGTCCCATGTAAAGTAATGTCGTCCCAAACTACGCATCATTGTCTCCTATAACCCACCATTACCGGCTTTATATACAACATTAGAGAAACACGCCAATACAAATACATAGTAAATTTAACGCCGAAAAAACGTAAATTTTCAGATGAAAAATTGTGATATTTTTCTTATTTCTGATCAAAATATAGACTTGGGTACACGTTAGAACCGCCTCGATGAGGCGGTTCAATCGAGTACCCACAATCTATATTTTAAAGGAGAAATGCGAAAAATGATGTCTAGCACTGTAAACCCCAGTTTTACTATATAAAAGTGGGGCTCAAGGGGGTCAGAATTATATAGGCGTGTTTTCAGGTGTAACTTACAAAAACATATAATTATTTGTTCCCTTTCAAAACACAAATGATCTATTCTTTAAGGAGGGAATTTGGTCTTTAAGAGCATTTTTTTCTTTAAGTGTGGAACCCTTTTTCGGAGGGGTTCAGATTATAGGAAAGCAAGGGAGAATGCCCTTGCAAGAATGTGGAAATTTGCCGCGGGTGTCCATTCCTTTTACGTAGAAATTTAGAAACACAGGGGGCGACAATTCGTGTCATTTTCAAATCTATCACTTTGTTATCTGCCTTGTTTTCCATGATATTCTGCAACACTGCGAAAAACAACGACTTCGGGATGAGAAGAGAACCAGTCCAGTAATACGTCACGTGACAATCTAAGCCATCATTTGGGTAAGGCACAGCAGATTGGACATACCGCCACGTCCTCTCATTAAAGTGTTGCACAAATAGTAGTCTCTGAAACTGTCACCTGAAACGGAGGTTAAACACATAAGTGATACCGAAATGCAAATGAGTCGAGGCACTTAGCACTTACCGCTAGTGCTCAACTTTTAGGCCAGTTTTTTGGTTAGTGCTTATTATTCAAAACAGAAGTGGGGGCAATGATCAGAAATCGATACAATTAACCCAGAACTCCCATCAGAGACACCAAGCCGCCTTTTTTATCGATTGTTATTACGATAACACACCCGTGCGACACAGTGTATTTGTCATATCTCTAAAATGGCTACTTGTCCGATGAAAATCCGTGATGTTTTTTCTTATTTATGCTGCAAACATAGGCTGTGGGTGCTCGTTAGAACCGCCTCATTGAGGTGGTTCTAACGAGTACCCACAACCTATGTTTTGTAGTAAAATAAGAAAAATAATGTTTAGCCAACCCCACACCCCTTAAACCCCAGTTTTCTCTATACAAAGTGGGTGTTCATTTCACGGATTTGTACACGTGATGTATACAAATGAGTCAAGGCACTTAGCACTTACCGTCAGTGCTCAACTTTTAGGCCAGTTTTTGGTTAGTGCTCTTTATTCAAGCCGCCTTTCTTTATCGATTTTGAATAATCATATTCTATGGTCTTTAGAAAATCTGTTTTTCTTTTTTTCATACGCAATTTTGTAATATTTCTCTTATTTAAATCCAAAACATAGGTTGTTGGTGTTCGTTAGAACCGCCTCATTTCGACGGTTCTAACAAGTACCAACAACCTATGTTTTGGAGCAGAAATAAGAAAATAATATATACCCCTGTAAACCCAATTTTCTCTATATAACAAAGAGTTTACGTGGATGTTCATTTCACGGACTTGTTTCATGTAACGTGATGTTCTGTCTATAGTACCCATACGGGATTTGCAACACGGTTCCATCTGGGACCCACATAGACCAGCCAATATGGATAGCATATGGGTTCTATGTGGGTAATCTCATATTTATAATCAGGAGAAAAGGTTCATACAAATAATTACAAGTCTTCATTGTTCCAGCCCACTTGATGGGCAGATAAGGTCCCAACAGAGAGAGACCCAAATGATTGTGCAACTTATTGCACATGCATACAGTTGAGATGCCTTAAAGACAAAGGCATTCTTTTTCAATAATTAGAATTGGTAAATTCTTGCGTGATTATATAAAAACAACATTATGGAAAAAACAACAAGTTCTAATAAAAAACATGACATAAAACAATGTCCATGTCGTGCAAATATCTAAATGGAAGTTAAAAGATGTTTTCATTTTGTGATGTTTAAAACTATTAATTTTATTTTATTATTGTCGTCAGTATCTGCATTTATATCAGGAAATTTACTTTTTTATATTAAGCTTAACTAATGGCAGAGTCGTTTCCCTTATTACCCACATCGAGCCCATATGGGCCCCATATAGTAAAAAGCTCATATCATGGGAATATTTTGGTCAAATATCTGTACCACATTGGAGCCATTTGAGGCCCTTTTATGTATCATGAAATTGTAAAGGTAGCTAAGATTATTGCAATTTCATCTCAGGTATCGAATGTTGCGTATACGGGACCCATATGAGTCTCATATGGGCAAAAAATCCTATATGAGACCCATGGCTAAATGCCCAGAATCTGCCCATATGGGCCCCATATACAATGCTTGCTGGGATATTGGGTTTCTGATGCCTAAGATGTTCAAGTAATGTTTGAAATAAATTTTTGTTATATTTACCTATCTTCTAAGTAAGAACTTATTTCTTGAAATATATTAGATATTGCTAAACTGATTTTACATAGTCTATGTTCGTACCTGCTAAGTGTACATGATATTTACATAATGTTCACTTCCGTGCATGATCATTGATTACTAAATGAGCCCCGCCAAGCGAATTTGTGTCTTCGAGCATTCCGTCATGACAAATTTTAACTGCGCATGCCCAGCCTTTCAGAGGGGTTAGGGATATGGCTTTCTGTCCAAAGGTTTATCATGCTTCACTGCGTGCATGAGCGAGCAGCGAAGGTTCTGGCGAGACTGCGCGGATGCGCAGGCTCGCCTGAACCTTCGCTGCTCGCATAGGCGATAAGTACCAAAATCGCTTGACGGGGCCCAAATAAGGATTTCTGTTCAATGCATTGTTTTGTGAGTGACATTAAGCATTAATTGTCAACAATCGGCTGCCACAGTCAGCGTATTTCCTGGTCATGGCTTAATAAAATAATGACAGATTGATATTACCCTGCCCACCTAAAGAGATGATGGGCCTTCCCAGAAGGCAACTCACCTAAAGGCAACAGCTTATCGACGCTGCAACGTCATGTCGATGTTTGTTTGTTTGTTTGTTTGATTTGACGTTTAACGTCCCGATCAACACTGGAGAAGTTATTTATAATTTTGTGGGACTTTTAACCGACATTGAGATGAAATGACAGCCCAAGCCCTGTCGCGCAATAAAGCCAATAGGGTTTGTAAGCATGGACGGGCCAACTCGCACCGCTTTGCCTGGGTAGGCTTAGATCCACTAAGCGGTTTACCAGTACTCGTGTGCGGTCGGTTTCAGCTCTGCGTGGAAGCATAATGCAGCCCATCTATTTCTTCAAGCCCCGATGGGCGGGGGCAAGTCATGTCGTTGTAGCGATGTTAATGCAACGTTACGGTAACGTCGTGTATCGAGTAGATTATCTCATCACGGTAACAAGCCCGCGTTCACCGCCACTTTATTAACAGGCAATCACGTGCATAGAAGTTTCATGTAAATGCTGCTTTCAGTGCATTACGAAAACACGGCTATACAAATACATTCTGAACTTTACCGACGAAAAAACGAAAATTTAAAGATGAAAAATTGCGATGTTTTTCTTATTTCTGCCCAAAATATAAATTGTGGGTATCGTTAGAACCGCCTCATCGTGGCGGTTCTAACGATTACCCACAATCTATATTGAAGAGCAGAAATGAGAAAAATAAGGTTTATACCTGTAAACCCCAGTTTTACTATAAAAAAAGTGGGGCTCAAGTGGTCAAAATTATATAGGCGTATTTTCGTGATGGAAAGCCCATAGAAAATCGGAATCGGTAGTGATACATGATTCATGAATTTTCTGCATTACTTACCATCATGGTTAACAGCAAAGGTGGTAACAAAGCGTTTCTTAAAGACATTGCAAAAACTGATTGACAGGTGTAGAAATATCAACAGTTCGAAAAATTGCAATATTTTAATTGAAAGGGAGGTACTCTGAGATATTCACAAATAAAAACCCGGCTTATGATGCTTGGGGTAAAAATTTTGTTCTAACCCTGGTGTTCTTACCCAACATCGAATATTCTCGTGTGTTTGATAAATAAACTGGTTGAATAAGAACTCATAGATATGCGCAGACGTTAAGGTTGACTAACAGCCCGTTACGTGACGTCACTAAACATCACTGTAGTGTCATGACACTATGGCGGACGTCGGCAACCGAAGTGATTGCAGTATTAAAAATCCACACTCAGAAATGGAAGGTTTGCAAGAAAATGAATCCTACATGGGTGTGAGTGGTGGATAGGAAATACCGTCCCTCTGGATCACTGTCCGGCATCACTCGGCAAGCCTCGTGATGCCGGACAGTGACCATCGGAACGGATTCTCACAAAATAGAAGTGAAGGTAATGATCAGGAATCGATACAATGAACCCACAGCTCCCATCAGAGACACCAACGGGAAAGAAGCACAAACACGAGACTACAGACCTAATGGAAACCTCAATAACGGAAAGCCAAAAGGACAGTTACTTTCCCACAAAATGGCCAAACGGCTGTCCGAAATAAAATAATATAAGCAACACAAACACCCAAAGACAAATCATAACAAAAATAAACCGCGACAGAAGAACCGCCTTGGAACGGTCAGCGGAAACAACTCCACTGTGGGCTTAAATCGATTATAAGTGGCCACAATCCTCGCCTTTACTTCCGTCGCGATATAGACAAATAATTTGTTCAGTCCGCATGAAGGCCTCCTAACTCATCAGTGTATGCAACATCACCGTGAACACAAATAATCAAACAACCACAGAGATGCATCCCTGCAAGATTCTTATAGCTCTCCTATCACGATATTCATTATTTGCTGGCTCCCGGCTTGCACAATGTCAATATTGGGAAAACAGGTAACCAGACCCCCCTGACCTTTCAAGGTCAGGGGGGTCTGGTTACCTGTTTTTCCAACACAGATAACCTTCAGACCAGGAACCAGCAGATAATGCAAAAAAGGTGAATAATTAAAACAAAAACTTACCCATTCCTCCAGTTATTGCACTAAGAGCGATAATGTTATTCAATCCACTGCCGCCTCCTCTGAACAGAGCCTGTGCGACCATAGCCGGGTTAAGTCTGCCAGCTGCACCTGCGGCTGGGATCTGTCCATATACACTCACTGCCAAACAGGCAACCAATAATAAAGCTACGAATGATTTCATTTTAGTATCTGTTGTGTCGTATCCTAGACTGGATCTAACTTGCTTGATGGTTCTGATGCGATTGTAACGAATCACCAAATTTCGGCCGCTTTATAAGACTGAGAGCTGACAGGTCATTAAGTTTTATGTCAGTGTTGACCATAAGAGCTTAAGAATAAGATTTAGACAGACACCTGCCCATTAAACAGACGTTTTGGACATGCAACGCCAAGGGCGGAAACATCAAACAAAATTATCAATCGATATGTAAATCATTTGCACCATTATTCTAATTGTACCAAAGGTACCGTTGGCCAACCAATAATTAGCTGGAGGTCATTGTACGTGCAAATGCATCAGGACTCAGGTCAAGACCTGGAATAGCCTTTGACACTAGATTTTGTTTATTAGCTTATGTTGAGGTTTAATGTCCCCGTTACCACCATCCAGGTAATTTTGGAGACGTTATTTCCCATTTCGTCGAACTGTGTGTTACCCGACTCTGAGATGAACCTACCGCTGGTAAGAACCGCGGTTTTAACGGGAACGGACATTCTATGCCCTGTGTACAACCTTGGAAAGCACATGTTTTCCCCGTGTAAGCCCGACTTTATATATAGTTGGCCATCCAAACCACGAAAAAATACTTCTGATGGCAAAATTGAGTAGAGTATGGCATCCATGCTAATAGTGTTCTTTAGTGTGATGCAAAACTGATAGGGGTGGATGCCACTTCTGAAAATGCCCCTGAACCTCAGAATTAGGTCAAAGGTCAAATGAGTGCAAAAATACAATAAAATTTCATATGTTGGTATTTGTACCATCTCTCTATCTAAGCAGACCAAATAAAGTCAATTCAAACACCAGCAATGTACTTAGGACATATTGTTTATGCACCATATGTGAATAAAGAAGTTGTATCTTAGATTTGGCCAGGGTCAAAGGTCATTTAAGTACAACTTTTCTTTAAATATGCATCAATATTTATTATCAAAGGGTTATCTAGTATGGCAACTGAAACAAAGCCAAATGGGTTGCCATTTCCTTATCTAGGAAGCATAAAACCCACACATTATACAAACAGCATAATGGCAAACCTAATCTGCCTTAGGTCTAAAGGTCATTTAAGTACATATTTGGCAAAATGTGTTTATTTTGCAAAATACGTTGTTTATTCACATGCCATCCATTATTATAAGTAACATTCCAAATCGTCTTCTGAGTTCTTACTAAACGTCACAATAATTTATCAAGGATATAGTATATGATGAAGATGTATCTAATAATAACACAAGTGGGTCATCATCAACGGCCGCGTGCAGCTACTGTAAAACACTTATATTTGGCGGTCATTTTATTTTGGCGCTATTTGCAGTCAAGGGAAAAAACGCCAAAAATAAAAATCCGCCAATAAATCTAAAAGAATGCAAGAGAAGAAACTTTATTCTACACATCACTATTATAATGTGTCAATAGGTCATAGGCATCATCGGTAACAAAAGAAAAAAGCATATTTACTTCTTTAGAAGCCGAAATAAAGAAAGACAATGTTCTAGTCATAAGACAGCTCAAAACGGCTGAATGAAAACAAACACACCTTGAGTGTTGTTGTCAAAATTGTGGATGTAGTTAGTAATTGATTGATGGCTTTAACTGTGAGCTCAATATGATGGGTAAACCAATCAGATTAGAGGAAACTGACCCACCTCCAGACAGACATTTCGATTGTCAAGGTAGCACATTTGGTTAGTCATGCGGTGAACACAAAAAAATAACTAATTACTACAGTTTTTGCATGACGCTGTTAATAATCAACTCTGATGCTTTTTTGTCATCTTACATGGCTTTGTAGATTCGACCGATTTTTTTTCTTCAAAAAATCGAAAATCTGCCAAAATATGAATCCGCGAAAAGGTCTACTGATAAAAAGCGCCAAAATTTGCTGCCGCTTAATGTAAGTGTTTAACAGTCTTCAAAGTTTGTATTTTACAAGATGCCACTTCATTCTAAGAGCCGTTTAGATCACTACAATGTAAAGGGTAACAGCTGATATGTATTCGCGATTGCGCCCATATAATTTAATGATTTAACTTCATCATTGACAAGTTTATGCAATGCAAACCAAATAGGGATTTCTCCGATATCACAGATACGGGCTTTATTCGGCATAATCTGAAATGATGACATAGTCATATATAAATAACAAGCCATTTTAACTTCATATCTCGACTTCATATCTTTATGAGTAAGGAGGCCTTCATGCGGACTGAACAAATTGTTTGTCTTAATCGCGACGGAAGTAAGGGCGAGGATTGTGGCCACGTAAAATCGATTTAAGCCCCCACTTTCCACTGACCGTTCCAAGGCGGTTCTTCTGTGGCGGTTTATTTATGTTGTTGTTTGTTACTTACTGTGTGTATCGCTTGTGTCTTTTTATTTTGGATGGCCATATGGCCATTTTGTGGGGAAGTAACTGTCCTTATGGCCTTCCTTTGTTTAGGTTTCCATTATGGTCTGGTCGCTTCATGTTTGTGTTTCTTTCCCTTCTGTGTCTTTGATGGATGGAGTAAGTTACTTGTATCGATTCCTGATCTTTGTTTTACTTCTACTTTTCTAGATATTTTGGTACTTTATTAAATATAACAATACCTATTTCGATGGTTTGATCAGTCAGATTTACCCCCAGAACTTCAGTTTAATAAAGCAAATACTTCTGATACCGAGGCCCCGTTTTTAGATTTGCATCTGTCTATTGTAGATGGGTTTGTTTCCTGGACTATTTATGATAAACGCGATGATTTTGACTTAGATATTGTAAATGTTCCATTGTTGGATGGTGATGTTCCTCGTGCGGCATCCTATGGCGTTTATATTTCGCAATTAATTCGATTTGCCAGAGTTTCTAGTCATGTAACTGACTTCAAAACGCGATATAAATTGTTTACTGCTAAACTTCTTAATCAGGACTATCGGTATCATAAACCTTGCAAAGCCTTTTCAAAATTTTGAAGACGTCATTCTGATTTAATTCCAAAATCTAATGTTGGACTTAAAAGGTCTATCGGAACCCAAAATTAATGGTGACTTTGTATATAAATTCAGAAATATATATAATTCAATGACTTCAGCACCCCATTTCGTTAAATAATTCTTCGATATGAAAACATTTGGGTACAACATAAAGGTTATACGACCGACTGCATGCATGGTAGTTAACCCAAGCACAGTTGACAACTTTGCTTCCCTCTTTAATTGCACGCCGGTGGGTCAGGCCTTAGATTCTACGACGGTCCCAGCGTAATGGCTTGCTGAGAATTAGAGAGAATTTAGTTTTATGTAATATTGGTTGGTGCCTGATGCTCTGTCTCTGGTCGGGCCCATCGGAGTACAACTTTTGGTTTTCTTTTGCTCCAGCATTTTAGTGGTTTCTTGCTGTCCTCACCGTTGTTTCATCTCTGTGGTTGTTTTGATTTTTGTGTTCTGTGAGATTTTGCACTGATGAGTTAGGAGGCTTTCATGCGTACTGAACAAATGATTTGTCTAAATCGCGACGGAAGAAAGGGCGAGGATTGCAGCTGCATAAAATCGATTTAGAACCGCCCCCACCACCCAGCGGAATTCGCTTCACTGACCGTTCCAAGGCGGTTCTTCTGTCGCGGTTTGTTTTTGTTATGGTTTGTCTTTGAATATGCGTATCGCTTATATTATTTTGTTTAGGATAGCCAATTGGCCATTTTGTGGAAAAGTAACTGTCCTTTTGTCTTTCGGCTATTGATGTTTCCATTAGGTTCTAGTCATTTCATTTTTGTGTTTTATTCCCTTTGGTGCCCTTGATTGGAGCTGTGGGTTAATTGTATCGATTCCTGATCATTGCCTTCACTTCAATCAAATACACGTAACAAATATATTTTTTGATAATAAATACTTTTCATCAACACATCCTTGTGTTAAATATGACAAAATTTGAATAGAAAACATCCATTTTTACGAGTTTTGTACTCAAATAACCCCTGACCTATAAGACTGACATACTTAGAGGGTACATTTAAAATTATGTTCCATTTTTCACTGCACCTGGATAGTTTTGTGGTGATTTTAAGCAAGCATTTTCCCTAAATATATGTTAAAAGAGAGTAATGAGTAGTTTTGTGTTTATTTTGCACTCATTTGACCTTTGAACTTCTTCTTGGCATCAGACGCATTTCCAGACGTGGCACCTACCCCTATTATTGTTGACACACATCAAGGATTACATTTAGCATGGGTGCCATACTCTAGTCATTTTTGTCATCAAACGTAAAGTATCAAGCTTTTTTTGCACCTGCTTAGTCACGCATAAAGGATGTTTTTATGTGCTGTTAATTGGTTTATCTATTATTGCCAGTTATCCGAGATGCGATATTTTAATTAAGGGGATAAGGTTAAAGTATGATTTTTAATTGTCTTCCACAAAGGAAGTGTTAAAATCGGTCCTGCTCATAATAGAGTAACATTTTAGTTGAAAATATTTAATGCTTGAAAAACTATTTTATGTCGCCTTTTCTATTTTAGAAATGGCACAGTGTAGTATTCTGTCTATGTTGGGATAAAAACCGGCCTGGCAACCCGGTTCTGACTAATAAAACCTGGTGGGTACTGACTAATAAAACCTGTTGTCGGACAGGCTAGCTCAACGGAAGTCGCGATTTGACTTACGGTAGTTGCGCAAAGGCAATTTTTCAGGCCCATAGCACAAACAAAGTCACAAAGAAAGAATCCAGTGCTATATCAATATCGGGGATTCAAGTCTGTAACATTACTATCCCTTTTTCCATTTAACCCATATCCATGTAAACAAGCAGATTTTCTAATGAAATTCACGTTACAAATGTATTTTTTCAAATATTTTGATAACTAGAGAAATCGACCAGTGGGTCACGTATACCCCAGGCCAGAGCCACCCTCTAATTTATCTTTCGAGCTTGTATGAAGAAGTCAAGAAGCTATAAGAATTTATAAATGTGTTTATAAAAGCTAAAACAAACATAAAATTTCTAAATGGACCAAGAGTGTAAGGGCATCAAAGTTACTGAAAGGGTGGGAATATCAACGTTCTTAAAGCAGGTGGTGTGTGCATCAGAGAAATCTTTGAACTGGTATACAACATTGATGCAAATATCAATTGAATTTGTCTTAGAGTTTAGAACATACAGGCATCTTTAAAGTTTGTCATAAAATGTTAACCAAAGGTAAATTTCTAAGTCTCTGACCTTGAGGTCAAGGTCACAATGGGTGGAAGAAGGGACATGCATCACAAAATCTGTGGACTGGTATGCAACATTGATGCAAGAATCAACTGAATTTGTCTTAGAGTTTAGAACATACATTCATCTATAAACTCTGTCATAAAACTTTAACCAAAAGTAAAATTTCTAAGGCTGTGACCTTGACCTGAAGGTCACTGTGGGTGGTTGGGCATGCATCAATGAAATCTTTAGATCAGTATGTAACTTCAATGTAAGTATCAACTAAATCAAAGGGGTTTAGAAGATACAATGTCTTAGAAACTTTAACGCAAAACTTTAACCAAAATGTTAACGGACGGATGGACGGACGGACGGACGGACGGACGGACACACGGACGGACGTACCCACAAAACGACATATATTGGGTACCTTGTCCATGACCATTATTGGATATGCACTATTGGGTACAAAAAATGTTTTCTCACAGATGGGTCTATATTGGGTAATCTCCAATCTTACTGGGTATAAAGTCCAGCCTTATTGGGTTTAAGACAAAAATGAGGATTACATATTTAATTATACCATGGCAGCATGGTCAGTACTGTCTGTTACTTTTCCCGATAAATATACAATGGTTGTATGGAGAAAGATCATTTTATGGCCATATTACTGTTGGGTACAAAGTCCTATTATGTCTTTGGTAGGCGTCCATTACAATGTTTGATACAAATGCAAGTCATTTTATGTAGCTGTTGGGTACCGGGTCTTACAATGTGTTTGGTAGGTGTCCATGATTCAATTTGGTGCATGTACCTAATGGGTAAATGGCCAAATGGATAGTCGGTAAACGATCATTTTATACCCATATTGTTTTAGGGACTATTTGGTAAGTGTCCATTGCTTTGTTTGATACATATAACGAAAAGGGAAATGAATGTGTGGGAAGTCATTTGTATCCATATTGCTGTTGGGTACAAAGTCTTATTATGCGTTTGGTACGTGTGACGGTGTCCGTTACATTGTTTGATACATATACCAAATACGCACAAGACTGTATGGTAAATCATTTCATGTTCATATTAGTCCTACTATGTCTTTATCGTGATACTTTTCAATCTGATTGTATCAATTCCAGATCGTTTCACTTTCATTTCTAATACATATACCAAATAGGCAAAGGACTGCATGTGCAAGTCATTTCATGCCCATAATGCTGTTTGGGACACAGTCTTGCTATACGTTTGGAAGGCGTCCGGAACTTTGTTTAATACATATATACATGATAGGCAATTGACTATATATTGAAGGTCATTTTATGTCCACACTGCTGTTGGGTACAAGTTTATATGTGTTTGGAAGGTGGACATAACCTCATTTTATACATATAATGATGTAAAAAAGCAAATGGCTGTATGGTAAGATAACGCTTTAAATCCCTATTGCTGAAGGGTATAAAACCCAAGTATGTGTTGGTAGGTGTCTGTAGCTTTGTTTGATACATATGATTTACCAAATAAGCAAATAATTGTAGGGTAAAATATCATTTTATCACCCTATTGTTGTTTGGTATAAAGTCCAATAATGTGTTCGGCTGGTGTCCGGAACTTTGTTTGATACGCATACCAAATAGGCTATTCACTGTATGATAAAAGTGAATATTGCCCATATTGTTGTTGGGTATAAAGTTCAACTGTGTGTTTTGGTAAGAGTCTGGAACTTTGTTTGATACATATACCAAATGAGCAAATGACTGTATGGTGAAGTAATTTCATGACCTTAATTCACAGGACATTGACGTTTCATCAGAGAACCTGTTCTAACTCTCCGAAGTGGCTTAAATCACATTCGGCTATAATAAGCAAGCTTATCATAGCAACAGTTGATTTAAGCAACTTTGACGACTCAGATGAGGTTTTCTGATGAAACGTCAATGTCCTGTGCCTTAATGCTGTTGAGTAGTAGGTGTTTGGTAGTGTCCATAATTCTGTTTGATACTGAGCCGAATTGGCAAATGACTATGTGAAATCATTTGGTGCCCATATTATTGTTGTGTAAAACAGGTCCTATTATGTGTTTGGTACGAGTCGGAAAATTTTGTTTGGTACATGTACCAAATGAGCAAATGGCTGAATGATGAAGTCAATTCATGACCATAATGCTATTGAGTGCAAAGCCCTATTATTTGGTTGGTAGATGTCCGGAAATTTGTTTGATACGCATACCAAATAGAAAATCGACTGTATGGAAAAGGTGAATTTCTGTCCAAAGAATTGCTGGGTACCAAGTCCTATTGTATATCAGACTGATGCATATATAGTTTATTCTAATTTATTTTAGTTTGATTGCGACGAAAGCTTTCAAGCTTATTGTATCGCTCTCGAACACTCATTCCAGATGTTTACACGCGTATGAGAGAGAGGCAGTGACTTTTTACACCATTGCTACCCATTTACACCTGGGTGGAGTGGGGCAGTGTCATAGTGTCTTGCCCAAGGACACACCTTGATAGCAGTGGCCGGATTCGAACGCACAACCTCTCGATTTTGAGTCGAACGCGCTAACCACTGCGCTATTGAGGCTGATGCATATATACTAGAAGGGCAAATGAGTGTATGACAAATTCATTCATGCCCATATTGCTGTTGGGTACAAAGGCCTATTTTGTGTCTATAGGTGTCCGTGACTTTGATACATATACCAAATTGGCAAATGACCGTATGATAAAGTCATTTATGTCCAAATTGCTGTTGAGTATAAAGTCCTACTATGTGTCTGGTATGGGTCTGTAATTTTGATTGATACATATATACCAAATAGGAAAATGACTGTATGGTGAAGTCATTTCATGGGTTTAATACTGTTAAGTACAAAGTCCTATTTTTTGTTTGGTATAGTTCGAACAATTTGACATGAGACTGACCTTTATACAAGGAATAAATTAGTCAATGTTAACGCTTAATACGTGGGTTTGCAAAAACTTCTCATGAATTTTCAGCAGCTCGTGAATGGCGACCATTTACCGACATCTCTACTAGTTGGCACATGACAAAACCTATTATAAGCCCGGGCGACCAGCAGAGACTCACATCAACCTTTGCACTCATCCAGAAAGACATCTTGCTTACGTTTCTTAACATAGTTCGTAAACTACAGAAAGTCCATGCGATTAACTAAGACTGATCAGAATGCACTAATGCGCAGGCTGTCAGTCTTCGCGCAGGCTGGTCATAGTCTTCGCTGGTCACTCAAAACCTTCTTGTTGCTTTTGTCCTGTGCTGGCTCATGTATCAAATAAAAATTTCGACCTCTTCAGAAAACTGGGAAGAAAAATTTATGTACTCAGTCTGGTATGAAATTGTGCTTATAGTGTTCATGAGTCTCATGTCATATTGTTCCAACTATGTGTCCGTAGTGTTGTTTGATACATATAGAGAATGTGACAATGTCTATGATTAATGATTTTAAGTCCTTATTATTGTCAAATGTAACATCCCGTGTTTGGTAGTTGCCTAAAACATTGATACATCATAGTGAATGTGGTATTGCTTGCAATGTAAAATTTTTATTCTCATGTCAATACTGGATACGCAGTCCTTTTATGTGTTAGTGTTTATAGATTTGTTTAATCCATAAAGAGAATCATCAAGGGTCATTTTGGAGGTGGCCATTGCCTTATCCCTTTAAACACTTTTCCTGGGCAGTATTTCAATTTTTAGCCTGTACTAAAAGCACTATTCCCGCCAACGCTGCCCTACTCCGAGTCAGCGATAAATGTTTTTTTTCGATGGAACAATGTGAGTTTCGAACACGTGGCCTCCAGTGGAACATGTATCAGAACTATAATTTGGTTAGTTTTTGTTGGGATAATTATGGGAACTAAGAAAGAAAAAACATAAAAGAATATGGTAATAAGAGACAGTAGGAGAGAGTAGCTAGCATTGGTATCCTGATACTTTTATCAGTGTGCTAAAATGAACAGAATTTTATGTTTAACAGTGAAATATAGGTCATACTCTTTTCAATGTGGATGACATGTCTCCATCAAAAAATCCTCAAGATATAAACCTTAGTCACAGTGACCTAGATATATTTTGGGGTCAATCCTCGAGTCACATGAAACCAATACCCCAGGTATATTTAGACATTAAAGTGTCTTTGGCATCTAAGGCAAAGTCACTAGACCATGAAATATAGGACAGTGACCTAGATATATTTTGCGGTCAATTGTCGGGTCACTGAAACCCAACAGCAAATTGTCCAAAGATATAAGGCAAAATCACTGGACCATGAATTATAGGTGACACAGACCTAGATATATTTAAAGGTCACAGGACGCATGGAACAAAAACCCAAGGCATGACAATTGTCCATCAAAAAGTCTTTTAGAAATAAGGTAAAATCCCTGGACCATGAAATATAGGTCACAGTGGCCTAGATATATATTGAGGTCCGTCATCGGGTCACATGGAACCAATATCCAAGGAATGACATTTCTTCATCAATACAAATCATAATCACGTTTTTTCTTACTATTCTAAGTCTTAAACCTTGACCCTTGTCAAGCGCCGGGGAGAGGATGACCTTGAGAATAAAACTTTGGACCTGTATCTGCCCTCATGTCTAATATAAAAGAAATCTATCATAGGGTCAACTTTAACCAGTGCGAGGTAGATGTACACGCGAACCATAGTGGCGACTACACTAGCCCTCCTTTTACTTCGTACATGGGAGCAAAAAATCAAAAGTAAAGCACCCACTTACTGTCTGTATTGGGGTTTAACGGGCCAATCAACACTATTTAGGTCATTTTTTAGTTTGTCAGTTTACCCATCAACATTTTGCCTTGGCAAACATATCCGTAAGCAGTTAAACAGTACAGTGCACATTCTTTTGCCAGAAACTGACAACCCTTCTTGAAACAGCGGGAGTGTATGACCAAAGAAAAGATTTCATGATCAACTCCACGAGAGAATGTTGCCGACCCCAGCAGGAATGGAACCAGAGTCCTCATGATCACCAGTCAGACGGGCATCCAACTGAGCTACCGAGGCCATTTTAATTTGATGTATTAAGACAGTTCTTCAGTTAAGTCCAGTCATCTATTCTGGAAACAGCTGCTGTCAACTAACAACTTCCCTTTTGAGATGCCGAAGGTGTTCCCAATATAGCATATGATTATATCAATTTCTGATTGCAATTTCCTCTTCATCACATATTTACACTTTAAAATGCCAGATTTCTGCCAAAGGCAAGTACAAACAAGAGGGCCACTGGGCTCTGGATCGCTCACTTGATAGATAGTGTAACCAGGGGGCCCAGCATGGGGGGGGCATTTTTAGCCACAGTCTATTAAAACAATCTTGGCGGTGGTCTCCAAGATGAAGCTTCACACCAAATATCAAAGAGCCAGTCTTGTGGTTCCTGAGAAGGTAATTTCTGTCTGAACGTTATATTTGAAATAATTGCAAAACAGTATTGTTTTTTAGATTGCGGTATAAACTAAATACATGATTAGTGTCTTAAATAATAAAATACAAGAGGCCCATGGCCCACAATGCTCACCAGAGCTCAGGCAGGTGCCATGTACTTTATATGATATGCTTTTAATGTATCGTTTATAAGGTCTTCCAAAGGTATATATGGTTTAGGGGTGGAATCTGAACGGTATCTGAGATATTGGGTCTTTTGTGAAGTTGAAGGTCGGGGCAAAGCCCCGGCCAATACTTGCAAACCCCTAAGTTGGTATCAATGAATGTGACTCATCCTCAGGATCAAGAATATGTATGGTTTAGGGATGGGATCTGAAAGGTTTCTCAGATATTGGAACTTTTACAAAATGGAGGGGGTGGGGCATGACCCCAGCACACCCAAGGTTGGTGTCATAAAATGTGTCATATCACAAGAAACAGGAATATTTATGGTTTAGGGGCGGGGAGCTGAATGATTTCTAAGATATTTTATTAAACCGCATGGGGGGGGAGGGGCATGGCCCAAGCACACCCTGGGGGACCCCTATTTGGCATAAAAGCATGTGGCTGAAAGAGGTTTACTGAAGGAACATTTGTATAAAACTTATGTCAAAATACCTTCAAAGGTTTAGTAGTAAATACCATTAATCTAGTTTCCCCATTGTATGTTTATTGAAACAGTATGTTGCCATAGCAACCAAACTAAAAAACAGAATTTCATAAAAAAAAAAAAACAAAAAAAAACACAAAACTTGTAAAGAAAAATATGGTGAATATTTCTATACAGCCACAGCCTCATAGAACATATGATTTCTGAGAAGTTAATTTTTTAAGATTTTTTTTTTTCATTTTGGTTTCCATGGCAAACAATAAAATGAGCAGTATGCCTAAAATCATATGACAGATAGCATGTTTGCTTAAAAAACATTTCTATGAAAGTTTTGTCAAAATATCTGGAAAGGCTTGGCATTTAATGCTGTTTTTCAATTTTCCCGTTTATAAGTCTATGGAAACTCTAAGTTGCCATAGCAACCAAACTAATGAACAGAATTTCATAAAAAAACACAAACTTTCCATCCCCCAACCCAAAGATGTTACAGATGAAATTTGGGCTCAATTGGCCCAGTGGCATCAGAGGAGATGTCGTTTGAAAATGTTAGCGCCAGACGCCGACGACGACAAGGACGATGGACAACTGCCTATCCTATAAGCTCCCCCGGAGCCTTCGGCTCTGGTGAGCTAATAATCGCCTCCCCACAACAATTTTATAGGGGCGAGCTTCGCCCCTATAAAATTGTCTAAGGCTCATGGATTATATTTTATTATTAAAGACACTAACCATGTATTTACTATATTACAGACCTGGGCCTTCTGGTTTCAGAGAAAAAAGATTGGTTATCCCTATATATATGTCTATGCAAACATGTGGGCACACACACACAAACACTGACGACAGACAAAAGGTGATCACAAAAGCTCACCTTGTCACCCAACAGGTGAGCTTAAAAGATAAATGGTTTTCATAAGCTTATGCAAAGTAATAAACAAGTCAGGAATGAGAAATCAAGTTTATTTTAATGTAACTCAGCAGAGTTTTATTTAAACAAATTTCTACAAACACTAGAGCTTGTGATTTTTTACAGTGAATGCCAGAAATCTTCCACCAGTTTGCCATTTCTATTTTTGGCTAAGCAGATTTGGATTTTCCCTTAAATCATACCAATGTTCAAAGGTTAGGAAAACATTGAGAAGCAGGCAAGTCCAAACTGTTTGGCATACTTCTGATTTAAGCCAGCATGTTGATTTTTCAGTATCAATATACTTCTGATATACTTTGTTCTTTTATGTCTGTAAAATACTGAATATTTCAAAAACAAATATCAGAACACTGGCAAACTAAATGGTGAAAACCAATCCTGAGAGAGTGCCAAAAGTAGTCAATAACAACAGCACCGCAAGCGGCGCCATGCTCGTCTGTTTGTTCATGTCACAAACAGGGACAAATCAGTCCACTAGCATGTAAGAGTTATGAAACTTTGTCAAAATGTAGCTCTGTTGATGGTACAGATTCAAGTTTCATGAGGCTGAGCCAAATACTTTGAAAATATGGCCAAGGTAAAAGTTTTTTGTAAAATGTTTGAAAAACAGGTCAAAGTTCAAAGGCCAAGAAGTCTGACATCAATTGAAATATTTGCCAAGATTCATATAAATGCTACGGCAAATACTTTTGCAAATATGACCAAGGTTAAAAGTTTTGGGTTATATTTTCAAGAATTAGGTCAAAGGTCAAGGTCAAAAATCTCGGTATCAATGGAAAGGTCTTGTTTTAAGAAACATTCATAAAGAGTTCGAAGGCTGTATTGTTTGAATAATGGTCATGGTTAAGGTTTTTGGTTAAATTTTTGGAAAATAAGTCTAAAGTTTAATGGTCAAGGTCACAGATCAAAAAGCATTGTATCACTGAATTGGCCTCGTCCAAAAGAACATCCATGCTAAGTTTGAAGGCTCTGTTGCTAATAATATTGAAATGAGGGACAAAAACTTTTTTGAAGAAGCGGAGAGAAAAGGGGAGATAATTCAGTCAAATTGCAAGATGGAGTTAAAAAAACTTAGACAGAATGAAGCAGTCATGATGGTAAGTATGTGTATGAAGATTTATGAAGGTAGGCCAAATACTTTTGGAAATGTGGTCAAGGTTAAGGTTTTTGGTTAATTTTTTTAAAAATAGGTCAAAGTTCAAAGGTCAAGGTCACAGATAAAACAAGAATATCGGTGAAACCGATGGATGCTCCCCGAACAAGAACCATCCCAGAAATGATCAATACACTGTAAAGTATCTAACACAATTCACATTTTCCGGTGACCAAAATCTCTTCGAAAGACATCTCGCAAAGTATGTCATTCCCTCTCTGTAATGTTTGGTCAGGTACAACGTTTTGAGATATTATCATACCCAACATTTGTGTGAAGCTGTATTAAAATCTATCAGCAAATGATGACGCGAGAGCGATGACAAAGTTTTTTCTAAAAAAAGCCACAGAAACCTTGACCTTGAGCAAAGGATCCTGAAAGTCAAAGTTGCTCAAGATATTATCATACCCAATATTTGTGTGAAATTATATTAAAATCCATCAATAAATGTAGTAACTAGAGCGATGACAAAGTCTTTTTTTAAAATAGCCACAGTGACCTTTACCTTGAGCCCAGGAGCCTGAAAGTAAAACTTGCTTGACATATTATTATACCCAACAATTGTGAGAAGTGATATTAAAATCCATCAGCAAATGATGATGCTAGTGCGATGACAAGGTTTTTTTCTAAAAATAGCCACAGTGACCTTGACCTTGAGCCCAGGACCCTGAAAGACAAACTTGCTAGAGATATTATCATACCAAACATTTGTAAGAAATTATATTAAAATCCATCAATAAATGTAGTCACTAGAGCGATGACATTTTTTTTTTTAAAAAATAACCACAGTGACCTTGACCTTGACTCCAGGATCCTGAAAGTTGAACTTGCTCAAGATATTATTATACCCAATATTTGTGTGAAGTTATATCAAAATCCATCAGCAAATGAGAATGTTAGAGGGATGAAAAGTTTTTTCCTACAATAGCTGCAGTGACCTTGACCTTGAGCCCAAGACTCTGGAAATTAAACATGCTTGAGATATTATCATACTCAACATTTTTGTGAAATTATATTAAAATCCATCAATAAATCTGGGTACTAGAGCGAAAATTAAGTTTTTCTAAAAATAGCCACAGTGACCTTGACCTTGAGCCCAGGACTCTGAAAGTCGAACATGCTCAAGATATTTTCATACCCAACATTTGTGTGAAGTTATATTAAAATCCATCAATAAATCTAGGCACTAGAGTGAAAATTAAGTTTTTCTAAAAATAGCCACAGTGACCTTGACCTTGAGCCCAGGACCCTGAAAGTCGAACACGCTCAAGATATTATCATACCCAAAATTTGTGTGAAGTTATATTGAAATCCATCAATAAATGTAGGCACTAGAGTGTTGACAAATTTTTTCCAAAAATAGCCAGTGACCTTACCCTACACCTTTAAACAAAGTACCATAACTCTGTGACAAATCATCTAACCAGAAAGCTCGGACAATATGCGCATCCTCTATTGCTGCTTAAAATTCCATTAAAGTTTCGTTGAATTTCTGCCAGTAGTTGCTGAGAATTCGCGTGGACACGAACAGTACCCTATATATTCATGCAGAATTCATTAAAGGGCAATAACTCTTGGAAAAATCATCGAACCAGAACACGCAGGTGATATGCGCATCCACCTTCCATACTTAATATTCCCATGAAGTTTCATTAAAATCCGACAAGTAGTTTCCGAGAATTCGCGTGGACAAGAGCGGGAGGGACGCACGGATGTACGGACGCACGGACGAAGCGGCGACTATATGCTCCCCCGAAAATTTTTCGGGGAGCATAAAAAAGTGTGGTATCACTGAAAAGGTCTTGTCCCAAGGAACATTCATGTGAAGTTTGACTGCTCTGTTGTAAATAGAATTGAAATGAGAGCAAAAATGTTTCAGAAAAAAATTAGAAAAGGGGAGATAATTCAGCCAAAATCAACAATATAGTTATGGCCCTTGGTCGGAATGTAGCTCTTGTGATGATGAGTAGGTGTATCAAGTTTCATGAGGCTAGGCCTAATATTTGTGAAGTTATAGCCAAGGTTAAGTTTTTCTGGAATGATGACGATGCCAACGCAAAAGCCGGAGTGATGACAATAGCTCGAAAGTTTTTCTTCAAAAAACAGATGAGCTAAAAATCTTTGAAAATCAGAATATCTATGCATACAATTTTAAACAGAAGTATGTATCAAATCTGAGGTGCGTTCAACAATGCGGGCGGCCGTGCTCGCCTGTTTCATATACTGGTTCCCTCACCCTATAGCTCAATAGCTTTCGCATATAGGGATCGGTAATATGCGAAAGCTATTGAGCTATAGGGTGAGGGAACCAGTAAACAAAACAGGCGACCGCTCGGCGGGCACCCGCATTGTTGAATGCATCTCTGGTGTAAGGTTTAGAAGTCAAGGTGTTAGAAACTTTGAAGTACATTTATTTTTTTCTCCAATTTTTACTATTAGATCTACATCCTAATACTTATTTCTTTCATTTTCAATTTATCAATAATGTTAAAGGGCACTTAAAAAAAGACCAGGGAGCACCAAAATCACAAGATGCAGTCCATTCTCGACACAAAGAGGAAGTGGAACGTTCACAAAAAAAAGTAGAAAAATTACCAGTGTTTATGAAACGCAGCAATCAGTTCTCTCTTCCCCACACGAGGTCAAAGGCTCTGCCACAAAATCTAAACCAACTAAAAATGTGTCACCACGACACAGATGCTCCCACACGGGGGCCCACATAGAAAAACAACATGTTGATGTCCATGACCTTGACCTTGGTGTTTTGGGCAGGTTTGCTGGTATGACTGAATGACTCTTTGGACCTATAACAATTACTATTCCAAATATGAAGTGATTCCATAGTATGGTTTGAAAAATATGATGCATAAAACACTAAAAGCATAAAGTTTTAATCTGTGACCTTGACCTTGAGGTCAAGTGTGGGTGTACATTTAAATGAAACTTAAGATCTGTAACTATCATTATACCAAATATGAAGCCAATCCATGATATAGTTTGGAAAGTATGAGCTCTTTAAAAAGTTAAAATCAAATAATATGTCTGTGACCTTAATCTTTAGGTCAGCACATGGGTGGGGAACTGCTGAATGTCACTAAGGTCTGGTATCTATCATAATACAATATATAAACCCAATGCATCATATTATTTGGAAACTATCAACTCTTAAATATCTAACTAAAATTCTAAGTCAGTGTCCTTGACCTTGAAGTTATAGGCCTGGGTGGAGGTATTGCCAAATTAAATTATTGGTTTGTTTGTTTGATTTGAGGTTTAACGTCCCCGTCAACACTATTTAGGTCATTTTGGAGACGTTGCTTCCAATTTCGTGGGACTTTTACCCGACATTGAGATGAAACGACGTTTCAATCCCTGCCGCCCAATAAAACCAATAGGATTTATATGCATGGACGGGCCAACTCGCAGCAGTTTTCCTGGGCAAGCTTAGACCTTCTAAGCAGATTACCAGTACTAATGTGCGGTCGGTATCAACTCTGCGTTGAAGCTTCGTGCCCCTATGGGTGGGGGCGTCCAAATTGAATTAAGTTTAGGACCTGTATCTATCATGACAGCAAACAAAAAACAAATAATTTATACAATTTGAAAAATTCGAGGTCTTAAGTCTTTAACATTAAAAATTAAGTCTTTGACCTTGAAGTCATGGCCGGGGGCATAGGTGAATCAGACTTTGGATCATTATCTCTTATGATACCAAATATGAACCAAAGTCCTCATACAAGTTAAGTTTCTATATGTTACCTATACCTTAACCCAAGTCTTTAACATTAAAAATTTAAGTACGTGACCTTGACCTTGAGGTCATTGGCATGGAGGGGCATTGTTGAATCAAACTTCTGAACTATATCTAGTATAATACCAAATATGAATAAAGTCATCATAAAAGTTCAGTTTCTACCTGATACAAATACCTTAACCGGAGACTTCAACATACAAAATTTCTAACTCTGTGACATTGACCTTGAGGTCATTGGCATATGAGGGGGCATCGCCAAATAAAACTTTAGACCTCATACCAAATATGAACAGATTGCATCAAATTGTTTCGAAATATGACTTCTAGAAGTTCAGCCTCTACCTGTTACAAAAAGGATCACCTAGTATGTACATACACATACAGTCAGATGTACATACATACACACACACATATGGAAAACCAAAACTGAAACCTTAATTTATTGTTTCTCACTGACCCATTATCCTTTAATTAAATATCTTCACAATCTTTGACAAATTCACTGAACCATTTTATAATATAAAACTGTAATCTACATTACTTTGTGGTCACAGGCTGTGTAGCACAATTACTCATCTGAAAGTGTAATTTTCATCCAATGAGAAACCTTGAAGATAAAAGGCAAATAAACTGGACAGTGAGATATAGGCCACAGTAGACATTTATTTTGAAGTTAAAGCTATGATATACTAGCACATTATCCAGATGATGTTCAATATATGAACAGCTGCGCATAAACAGGGCTAACTGGATAGTCAGTAATGTCCAGTGTGCATGCAGGCCCATTTAACAAGACTAGAAGTTTGATTCTCTGTCTGTAGGTTCCTCCTGTCCTGCAGGTTAGGTCAGCGAAAAGCATTGTTTCTGGCAAGACTGCACAGATGCGCATGATTGTCTGAATCTTTGCTTTTCACATGTGTTATCATGAATAACACATGGTGTTAGAAGCCAGATTGTGAAATATTAATTCACGATGGCAAAGCTCAAGTGAGTTAATATTTGCATCTGCATGACAAAACCATGTGTTATCCACAATATCACAAAGTACACAGCAAATTATTTTGATTCTAACATGATAGGGAACAGTAAAAATAACATTGTCAGATGGCGACAGAAGTGAACAATGTCACAACATAGAAATTTTGCATATGCCAAGTAAGTAACGTGAATAACTGAATGTGATGACATTTACATAAGGTTCAACAATAAACAAGAGGGCCATGATGGCCTGATCCAAAACTGCAAGATAGTAGTTTATATGTTAAGGTAATTCTATTTAAATCCATCAGTAAGTGTAGGAGCTAGTGTGAAGTTCTTTTTGCTAAAAATAGCAACAAGAACCTTAAACTTGATCCCAACACCCTGAAAGTTTGATTACTTGAGATATTACTATACTGAACATTTGTGTGAAGTTAGATTAAAATTCATACATAAATGAAGGCACTAAAGCTATAATAAATTTTTTTATACAAAACTAGTGTTCACAAGGTTTTTCTATGTTTTAGCCTACTGATGTTTACATATAAATCAATTCACAACTATCCTCTCAGGGGACCAGATGTCAGTCCCTCTGTCTGTCTAGCCTAGCGGCCTATGTTCAAACAGCTTCCTCGGGACCCGGCAAATGTTGATGCATGAGAAACCATGGTTGATCCCTTTAACCTTTAACCTGCTGAATATTAAATTAAGCCACATCCATTTCTGATTTTGAACCAACCAGATAACTTGATGCAGTTTATTTCTACATATTCATAAACTGAATGTCAGTGTAGATCCTGATCAGATAGCTTCTTCAGAAGCCATCTGATCTGGATCTACACTGTTTGCAAAGATAGGGCTTTTCGCCTACAGCAGGCTAAAGGTTAGACATGCATGACATCAAAACAAATTTTCTAACACACTGCATCCATATATGCAATGGAAAAGAACTGTGTTCTATTCTGCAACAAATCACAGCTAGGTAGTGTGACAAATGATGTCATTAAAAGCTACAAATTTATGAAGTCACTTAATGTTAGACGGTGTAACGTCACTTTCTCACACCAAAACCATTAGAAAAAGAACATAAAAGCACATGTTTCAGTCTAAATTTGGCAGGACTTCTTCTATCACTTTAGCAAGGAGTTGAAGAAAGCTATGCTCTAGTGATTTGATCTACTTTCAATTGACCTCCAAACTGTGATTTATTATCAACAATTCACAGCTAGAGCTGAGCTATTTCTTAATTAGAACAGCTATGCATAAAAAATGCGATGCCAGCACACCTATTTGGTCTGCTCAGTCTGTAGCGGGCTCTATCTTGTGATACGGACCATGTCCCTAAAACATGATAGTGCCAGCTAGGCTTCTGTCAGGGACTTGCCTGTGACTGGAATCTGGCAAATAAACTCAAGCATTACATCTATGATATGCACTATAGTATGTTAGTGCACTTTTGGATACAATATGTACCAGTGCTTGTTGCACCTCAAGTGGCCAATAATTACTTAATTCTCCTATATTGACAACACACTTTCCTCTTAATATTAGTGATTTTTAAAGAGGTTGTAGCGGATTCATTTAAAAAAAAAAAAAAAAAAAAACATTTAAAAAGTATCATTCAACTTGTTAAGCTTCCATGAATCTCTAATGGCAGAACAAAATAAAAATTCTATTTGAACAGAATCATATACTTTCAAACTCTATTAGTTATATTCAATAGACCAGAATAAAAATATCAATGGTTTTAAAAAAATCATTGCTTCAAACACGTGAACCTCTTATAACAGACTTTGGATATAACAAGCATTGGCGCTTGGAACAAAGTGGCCATTAAAGGTGGATTATTGAGCTACCGGGTCTCAAACTTTTTTTTCTGTTCTTTATCCTCAATTCTAACATGACGTTAACGTTTTTCCCATTGAACCCAGTGGAAACGTCAGCATTTGCAAATATGCGATAATTCACGTCGTCAACGTGGTGCGTGCAATTTGGCGTCATCGTGACGTTACATGTAAACATTTCCTTCTGTCGACATCCGCTGCAAAATAGTTCCCAAGATAACGCTTTGTTACTACTGTATTTCAGTTTAGCATCATGTTAGAATCGAAATAATTTCCACGCACCCGGTGTGTTATCGTGATTAACACACGGTGTTGTCGGGCAGATGCGAATATTAATTCACACGGTACGTGGAGATTATTTCTTAATTCATACTCCTTTGTCATGTGTACACTTCTGGAGCCATTTTACAGCTTCAGAAATTTGTATAAATGGTCTTTTTCATTCGTTTTTACCCTTTGCTCTGAAAATGTCTTCAGAATTTCTGTTCTAAAAACAAATCTGTCATTTAACACACACATGGCAACAGTATCGTCTCTGAGCGGCGTTACCTATGGCATGGTATTCAGCGTTTTTTTTTTTTCCAATTCAGGCATGGCCTAAGCAAACAAGGCCAAAACTGAATGTCGCATAGCGTCATATATGGGGATTCAATTTTTGTCACAAGCTAAAAATCTAATCTTACTAGTGTTGAAATCTAGTTAGGTAATTCCTCTCAAACCCATTTACCTGTCATCATAATTGTTCGCAGTTTTGCTTAAAATGCATTTTTGCATAAAATGCATTCATTTGTATTGTCTTATAGAAAAATTTGGGCTATATGTATTTTATTTTTGGAAGCATATTTTACCAATAGCTCAATAAGGCACCTTTAAAGACTTGTTTCCTATTTGTACAACATATTTCTCAATAAACTTGACAAAGCCCCCACACTACTTTATTTTTTGCCTTATCATTCTAAATGCCTTCTTTTTTATTGTTTCCCAGTGTCTTTTGCACAAAACCCCATTATTGGTATTGCTTGCAGCAATAGCGGCCTCACATTCCTCCTTTCCCGGTGTTAATTTTGACCTAAAGTTATCCTTTAAGTATGTTCTTATTTCTTTTTCTTCTTGTGGGGTCCACCTTAATCTTACAACTTTCTTTTCAGGTTTTTTCCTGTTTTCATCATCTATGTCATCACAGTCGTCAAAATCAAATTCATCCACTCCTTCATCTGAAATAGATTTAAGGTATTTTGCATAAATTGTACTGCTGTTTTATCAAAGGTGTAGGTGCAGTGACTGTATGGTAAAATATATATAGTTATAATTAATGCCCATGAAGATGTTGGGGTACAAAATAGAAGTAAAGCAATGATCAGGAATCAATACAATTAACTTACATCTCACTCCAAAGGGAAACAAGCACAAACACGAAGCGGCCAGACCATAATAGAAACATTAACAGAGGAAAGCCAAATGGACAGTTACTTCCCCAATAAATGGCCACAGGGCTATCCAAAAAAATACACAAGTGATACACACAATCAGTGACAAACAAAATCATAAATGAACTGCCACGGAAAACCGCCTTGGAACTGTCAGTGAAAAGAATTCCACTGGGGGGGGGGGGGGGGGGAGTGGGGGGTCTTGGGGAGGGGGGTTGGGGAGGGGGACGATAGGTGTCCATAACTTTGATACATATGTCAAATAGGCAAATGACTGTATAGTTAAAGTCATTTTAAGTCCATATTGCTGTTGGGTACAAAGTCCTATTATGCGTTAGGTAGATGTCCATAACTTTGTTTGATACATCTACCAAATAGGCAATTGACTGTATAGTTAGAGTCATTTTATGTCCATATTGCTGTTTGGTACAAAGTCCTATTATGCGTTAGGTAGGTGTCTATAACTTTGATACATCTACCAAATAGGCAAATGACTATAGTTCGAATCATTTTAAGTCCATATTGCTGTTGGGTACAAAGTCTTATTATGCATTAGGTAGGTGTCCATAACTTTGATACATATACCAAATAGGCAAATGACTGTATAGTTAGAGTCATTTTATGTCCATATTGCTGTTGGGTACAAAGTCCTATTATGTGTTAGGTAGGTTCCATAACTTTGTTTGATACATATACCAAATAGGCAAATGACTGTATAGGTAAAGTCATTTTATGTCCATATCTGTTGGGTACAAAGTCCTATTATGTGTTAGGTAGGTGTCCATAACTTTGTTTGATACATATACCAAATAGGCAAATGACTGTATAGGTAAAGTCATTTTATGTCCATATCTGTTGGGTACAAAGTCCTATTATGTGTAAGGTAGGTGTCCATAACTTTGTTTGATACATATACCAAATAGGCAAATGACTGTATAGGTAAAGTCATTTTATGTCCATATCTGTTGGGTACAAAGTCCTATTATGTGTCATGTAGCTGTCCATAACTTTGTTTGATACATATACCAAATAAGCAAATGACTATATAGTTAGAGTCATTTTATGTCCATATTGCTGTTGGGTACAAAGTCCTATTATGTGTTAGGTAGGTTCCATAACTTTGTTTGATACATATACCAAATAGGCAAATGACTGTATAGGTAAAGTCATTTTATGTCCATATCTGTTGGGTACAAAGTCCTATTATGTGTTAGGTAGGTGTCCATAACTTTGTTTGATACATATACCAAATAGGCAAATGACTGTATAGGTAAAGTCATTTTATGTCCATATCTGTTGGGTACAAAGTCCTATTATGTGTAAGGTAGGTGTCCATAACTTTGTTTGATACATATACCAAATAGGCAAATGACTGTATAGGTAAAGTCATTTTATGTCCATATCTGTTGGGTACAAAGTCCTATTATGTGTCATGTAGCTGTCCATAACTTTGTTTGATACATATACCAAATAAGCAAATGACTATATAGTTAGAGTCATTTTATGTCCATATTGCTGTTGGGTACAAAGTCCTATTATGTGTTAGGTAGGTTCCATAACTTTGTTTGATACATATACCAAATAGGCAAATGACTGTATAGGTAAAGTCATTTTATGTCCATATCTGTTGGGTACAAAGTCCTATTATGTGTTAGGTAGGTGTCCATAACTTTGTTTGATACATATACCAAATAGGCAAATGAGTGTATAGGTAAAGTCATTTTATGTCCATATCTGTTGGGTACAAAGTCCTATTATGTGTAAGGTAGGTGTCCATAACTTTGTTTGATACATATACCAAATAGGCAAATGACTGTATAGGTAAAGTCATTTTATGTCCATATCTGTTGGGTACAAAGTCCTATTATGTGTCATGTAGCTGTCCATAACTTTGTTTGATACATATACCAAATAAGCAAATGACTATATAGTTAGTCATTTTATGTCCATATTGCTGTTGGGTACAAAGTCCTATTATATGTCAGGTAGGTGTCCATAACTTTGTTTGATACATATATCAAATAGGCAAATGACTGTATAGTTAGAGTCATTTAATGTCCATATCTGTTGGGTACAACATCCTATTATGTGTCATGTAGGTGTCCATAACTTTTGTTTGACACATATACCTAATAGGCAAATGACTGCAAAGTTAAGTCATTTTATGTCCATATTGCTGTTGGGTACAAAGTCCTATTATGTGTAAGGAAGGTGTCCATAACTCTGTTTGATTCATATACCAAATAGGCAAATGACTGTATAGTTAGAGTCATTATATGTCCATTTTGCTGTTGGGTACAAAGTCCTATTATGTGTTAGGTAGGTGTCCATATCTTTGTTTGATACATATACCAAATATACCAAATAGGCAAATGACTGCAAAATTAAAGTCATTTTAAGTCCATATTGTTGTTGGGTACAAAGTCCTATTATGTGTTAGGTAGGTGTCCAGGCAGGTGGCCATGAACTTCCGCGAATGCCAAGCTACCCTCCTTAGAACCACCTGATCTTCCCATGCAGAACTTGGCATCTCACATGTTACCCGAGCCAGGCTCGAACCTACAAATAGGCAGTTGACAGTATGATTAAAGTCATTTAAAGTCCATATTGCTGATTCATATATGGATTTGAACTGATTAATTCACAGCTGTTTATAGTGTGTGGCGCTGCTTTTTACGTAATAACAGTCAATGAACTCACCAAGGTCCATGTCTGGCGTATAAACTGGGTCATCAATTGCTTCTTCCAGTGCAATAGGGCAAGGTGTATCAGTCTCGTCTGTTGCTTCTATACAATAAAAAATAAAATGAAATATGCTTCTTTTAATATGATATCAAACAACAAGTCCTAACAAGACCTGTCACTGGACAGGATAGCTTACCGGAAATTGTGAATTTACTTTCTCGTGCAAAGTTTAACTTTCAATTTCAAACAGTGGAACTAAATAAAACGAAAGGCCCATGGGCCACTACGCTCACCAGAGGTCTAAAGGCCACTGGCTAATGCATATCAAACCAGAGGTCCTAAGGCCATTGGCTAGTACATAACAAACCAGAGGTCCTAAGGCCATTGGCTAATACATATCAAACCAGACATCTAAAGGCCGTTGGCTAATACATAACAAACCAGAGGTCCTAAGGCCATTGGCTTGGTCATGTGACCTGGACCCTGCGAGCAAACTTTTGTTCCCCCATCCGATGGATGCTCCACATGAAATTTGACTTCATTTGGCACAGCAGTTTTGGAAGAGAAATCATTTGAAAATGTTGACGCGGACGGCTGATCAATGCCTACACTATAAGCTCCCCCAATGCCTTCGGCTCTGGTGAGCTAAAAATATGCTGTTTTCACTTTTTCCCATACAAAGTCTATGTGATCAAATATGACCTTGGAGTAAAATGGGTCAAGGTCACCCGAGGGTCATTTTAGCAAACTGTTATAAGCCGGAGTCCCCAATGCTACATACCAAATTTCATCACAATCGACCCTCTGGTTCCAGAGAAGAAGACTTTTAGGGGTTTTTACCTTATATGGGCATAGCGGCCATCTTGGTCATGTGACCAAACTCAAATTAATTAATTTGCATTTCCTTCCATACAAAATTTGGTTGCAAATGGCTTAGTGGTTTCAGTGAAAAATAATTTTTTTAATTTTCATATCTGTATGACCTTGGGCCAAGGTCAGGGAATAACCTTGACCTTTAAAACTAATGTAGTTTCATTAGCACATTTTGCCCACTGCATCTACTTAATTTCAGGTCACAGGCTGCAATAGTATAAAAAAAAATATGCTGTTTTGACTTTTTCCCATACAAAAGTCTATGTGACCAAATTTGACCTTGGCGTAAACTGGGTAAAGGTCATCCAAGGGTCACCATTTTAGCGAACTATGATGGGCCCGAGTCCCCTATGCTACATACCAAGTTTCATCACAATCTGCCCACTGGTTCAGTAGAAGAAGATTTTTGAAGGGTGTTTACCTTATATGGGCATGGAAGCCAGCTTGGTCATGTGACCTAGACCCTACGAGCAAACTTTTGTTCCCCTATCCCATGGATGCTCCACATGAAATTTGACTTCAATCGGCCCAGCAGTTTTGGAGGAGAAGACATTTGTAAATGTTGACGCGGACACGGACGACGGACAGGGAACACTGCCTATACTATAAGCTCCCCCGGAGCCTTCGGCTCTGGTGAGCTAAAAAGGTGGGATTCATGAAGAAGGTCATAAGAGCTGATAGTGCTTTGGACCAGTATCTATTGTCATACCAAGTATGAACTAAAGCCATCCAAAGGTAGGACATTAAAATTAATATTCTAAGTCCACAGTATGGGAGCGGAAGTGAACGGCCATTTGCGATTGAACATCACTTGCGATTTGTACAGTGGACGATCAGTCACTTGCGGTATGATATTTTCGCCGACACGGTAAGAAATTTCATTTTTGTTCCGCGAACATAACGCTTATGTGTACTTTTTATGTCTTGATGGTAAGATGGATGTTTTTATCATATTCCAACCGCAGAAACATGCTATTTTTTGGATGGATTGAGAAGAGCTAGATTGTTGATCACTTTGTTTATCGTTATGCTATTACCGGTTGACACAATTGTAAATACGCATAAAACGTGTGTCAGTAAGCATTTCCTTTGTTATTTAGCATTTAAGTCCTCCAATAGTATAACTGATTGAATAGAAATCAAAGACATCTTCAAAAATGCAAATCAGATCGAAGGACTGTTAAAAGTATGACAGAGGAGAAAAAACAAACCGTTCAGATCACTTGCTTTTGTAAGTATTCGGATTGTACAGGTCAATTGCGATTAGATTGAACGGTCACTTGTTAGTATGCTGAAGTCATTTGCTTAAGCTGCATGATGCTTCCACGCAGAGCTGAATCCGGCCCGCACACGAGTACTGGTAAACCGCTTAGAGGATCTAAGTCTGCCCATGCAATGAGGTGCGAGTCAGACCGTCCATGCTTGTAAACCATATTGGTTTTAATGGGTGACAGGGCTTGAGTGAGATGTCATTTCATCTCAGTGTCGGGTAGAAGTCCCACAAAATTGGAAGCATCGTCACCAAAATGACCTACATAGTGCTGATAGGGACGTTAAACATCAAATCAAACAAAAACGCACCTATATTCCTCATCTCCACGCTTCTCACTCATACAGTACTGACGTATCACAGTATCTCCTCTTTTCTGGCAAAGAGGTAAAATACAGATGCGCGTCTGATTGGTGATCAGGAGGACGCGGATTCGATAAAATCCTTTCATGGAGATTGATCATGATGTCTTTCCTACGGACATTCTCTCCCATCCGCGAGCCCCCGCCCATAGGGGCTTGAAGAAATATATGGACTGCATGATGTTTCCACGCAGAGCTGAATCTTACCCGCACACTAATACTGGTAAACGGCTTAGAGGATCTAATACTGTCCTGGAGCCGCGGTGCTAGGCGGACCGTCCATGCTAATAAACCCTATTGGTTTCATTGGGCGACAGGGCTTGAGATGTCATTTCATCTCAGTGTCTGGTAAAAGTCCCACAAAATTGGAAGCAGCGTCTCCAAAATGACATTTACAGTGTTGACGGGGACGTTAAACCTCAAATCAACCAACCAGTCTCCCTTCCGCTGATTCAAGAAGGGGAGTTGTCAGTTTCTGGCGAAAGAATGTGCACTGTACTGGTTAAACGCTTACGTATAAGCCTCACCAGGAAAAGTGTGGATAGGTAAACTGACCAGGTCAAAAATGATCTGAAACAGTGTTGACGGGACCATTAAACTCCAATACAAACAAACAAACAAACAAACAAAGAGCACACACGCGCACGTGCGCACACACACAATGCTGTTTATTTTTATTTATTTATTTATTTATTTATTTGTGTTGCTCTTTAAAGGCCCTGACAACAAGACCAGGGTACCCGAAGAAAAGTCACATGACCTTCCGTTGCAAAACTTGCATCTCACATATAACCCGACCGAGCTTCGAACTATAGATTTGATAGACCTAATAATTAAGAGTCAGTGCTTATAACAAGCCCACGGGGGCCAGACAGCTTAGATTACTTAATTGCTGGTATACGCAAGAAAACGCCTTCTAGACGACGTTCCTGTGACTGATGGACTCAAGTACTCATCGTTAGGCGCCCATGGGAGTAGACATTATAGACGTAGGGTTTAACGCGGAAGTACAGCCATTAGTCACCCACGTTGACGTTGACAGGTTTTTAAGGTAACCGGGCGCTATAAGCACATAAGGGCTACCCCTAGAATATGTCCAGGGTTAGTTGTTCCACTTTCTAAAAGGCTTTTGCACGGAGTGATACATTGGGACCAATGCGCAACTCTCGTAGGAAAGTGGCCTGTAAGTTACAGAAATTTCGATAACCGGTCAGAAAAATAGCAGGCTACACATCGCGGCTATGGAAGGTGGTCAGTTCCGACCTGCAAACCGTGCCCCATAGCCAGTGCCAGTTAGAATATCTGACCAGGTGGTCTTTACAAAGGCCAGAGTACCGGCAAAATGCAGGCTAATCTTGGCATCTCCGTCGTTGGCACATTATTCTGTTGCTGGCGTCACTGGTAGGATGTTCCAATGACCTAACGGTCTTTTTTTTATTATACCCAGACCGAATAGGTTCGGGGTATATAGCGATCAGCCTGGCGTCCGTCCGTTCGTTCGTCCTTCCGTAGACGAAACCCTGTGATGGCCATTTCTCCAAAACCCTTTGGGATTCATTGATTGTTCACAAGGCTGAGACGGTGTGCCATGCGCAAGTGCCACAACTCTATTTGTCATAGTTTTTTAGTTAGTTCCCCTTCCAATAGAATAGAATTACAACTTTGTGATGGCCATAATTCCCCATTGAGACATATTGATGGTACCTGGCACAACTGTTCACAAGGCTGACCCGGGTTGTCATGCATAAGAACCACAATTCTGGTTGCCACGATTTTTTAGTTATGTCCCCTTCCAATAAAGTAGAATCTCTACCTTATGTTCACCATATCTCCAATACCTAGGCGACATATTGATGTCACTTGGTTTTTGTTTGTTTGATTTGAGGTTTAACGTCCCCATCAACACTGTATAGGTCATTTTGGAGACGTTGCTTCCAATTTTGTGGGACCGGTGTTGAGCTGTAATGACTTCTCAAGCCCTGTCGCCCAATTAAACCAATAGGGTTTATAAGCATGGACGGTCCGACTCATGCGAACCGCTTTGCCTGGGCAGGCTTAGATCCTCTAAGCGGTTTACCAGTTATCGTGTGCGGGTCACATTCAGCTCTGCGTGGAAGCATTGTGCAGCCCATCTATGTCTTCAAGCCCCGATGGGCGGGGGCCGCGATGTCACTTGGTACAGGTATACATGAGATTAAGCGGGCGTGTCAAGCGCATGAATTACATCTCTGGGTGCACTGGTTTTTTAGTTATCTCCCCTTACAATATAGCATTATAGTGGCCGTAACTCCAATTAGCTTTGAGATATATTGATGGTAACTGGCACAATTGTTTACCAGGCTGAGACGGCGTGTCATGCGCAAGAACAACACCTCTGGGTGCCATGGCTTTTTGAGTTACCTCCCGTTCCAATACAATAGAGTGACTACATTGTGATGGCCATAACTCCAATATCCTTTGAGATATATTGATGGTACCAGGCACAATTCTTCACAAGGCTGACCCGGAGTGCCATGCATAAGAACCACAACTCTGGTTGCCATGATTTTTTAGTTATGTCCCCTTCCAATAAAGTAGAATCTCTAACTTGTGATCACCATATCTCCAATACCTAGGAGACATATTGATGTCACTTGGTTTTTGTTAGTTTGATTTGAGGTTTAACGTCCCAATCAACACTGTATAGGTCATTTTGGAGACGTTGCTTCCAATTTTGTTGGACTTTTACCCGACATTAAGCTGAAATGACATCTCAAGCCCGTCGCCCAATGAAACCAATAGGGTTTATAAGCATGTGTGGTCCGACTCATGCGCACCGCTTTGCCTGGGCAGGCTTAGATCCTCTAAGCGGTTTACCAGTAATCGTGTGTGGGTCAGATTCAGCTCTGCGTGGAAGCATCATGCAGCCCATATATTTCTTCAAGCCCCGATGGGCGGGGGCCGCGATGTCACTTGGTACAAATATGCATGAGGTTAAGCGGGCGTGTCATGCGCATGAATTACAACTCTGGGTGCACTGGTTTTGGAATTATCTCCCCTGACAATATAACATTATATTGGCCGTATTCCAATAATATTTGAGATATACTAATGGAACTTGGCACAATTGAATACAAGTTATAGAAGGCATGTCATGAGAAAGAAACACAACTCTTGGTATTGTTGTATTTGAGTTATCTCCCCCTTCAAAGATAAAAGTATGGCCGCCTTGTGATCACCATATATCCAATACCCTTTGAGATTTACTCGGATTCAATGAAAACGCAACCCCTCACTTTTTAATCGATTCACAATATTTGCAGCATTTGATCACGTTAAATGAATATCACTATTTTATCCACAGACTCACTACAGAGTGCATTTCATTGGATACTCGAATAAGTCCACACACCCAAAAATCAAAACCACATATCGTTATACCTGGGATATCCACCATACCATCAAGTGTTGCTTGGCATCGACGCCTCATGCTTCGAATTAAACGCTGTATCTGGTCTTGTATGATGTTGTCCCATTCTTCATGTACCGCCATGGCAAGCTGCTGACTGTTGATTTGCAGATGATGTCGGTTGTACTCACGTTTTCCGAGCTGGTCACAAAGGTTCTCGATTGGGTTTAAATCCGGCGAAAACGCAGGCCAAGGAATAACTTGCACACCATTTTGATTGAAGAAAAAAATCCGAGTCCGATAACAGACTACTTGTAAGCTATTTTTTTAATTCACACGATGAATGAAGTAAATTTTAATGCTTTGTGACTTATGTTAGAGTAATTAAATGTTATTGAAATATGTCAAAGAAAAGATGTAATCGGGTCTTTAGCCTATGTCCACCGGAGACTGGGATGCACTGTACTTCCAGGCAGTGCTGAAACCGATCGCACATGAATACTAGTAAACCGCTCAGAAGGTCGTCGCCTGCCCTGGCAAAGTAATGCGAGTCGGTCCGTCCCTGCATATAAACCGTATTGGTTTGTTTGCGTGGTATTGGCTGAGATGTCATTTCATCTCAATGTCGGTTAAAAGCCACAACATTGGAAGCAAAGTAGAAGTAAAACAAAGATCAGGAATCAATACAATTAACTTACTCCACCCATCAAAGACACAAAAGGGAAAGAAACACAAACATTAAGCGACCAGACCATAATGGAAACCTAAACAAAGGAAGGCCATAAGGACAGTTACTTTCCCACAAAATGGCCATATGGCCATCCAAAATAAAAAGACACAAGTGATACACACAGTAAGTAACAAACAACACCATAAATAAACCGCCACAGAAGAACCACCTTGGAACGGTCAGTGGAATGATTTCCACTGGGGGGCTTAAATCGATTTTACGTGGCCACAATCCTCGCCCTTACTTCCGTCGCCCGCCCCCGCCCATAGGGGCTTGAAGAAATATATGGGCTGCACGATGCTTCCACGCAGAGCGTAATCCGGCCCGCACACTAGTACTGGTAAACCGCTTAGAGGATCTAAGCCTGTCCAGGAACCGCGGTGCGAGGCGGACCGTCCATGCTAATAAACCCTATTTGTTTCATTGGGCGACAGGGCATGGGATGTCGTTTCGTCCCAGTGTCGGGTAAAAGTCCCACAAAAGTGGAAGCAACGTCTCCAAAATGACCTTTACAGTGTTGACGGGGACGTTAAACCTCAAATCAAACAAAAAACAATACTTCCGTCGCGATTTAGACAAATAATTTGTTCAGTCCGCATGAAGGCCTCCTAACTCATCAGTGCAACATCTCCGTGAACACAAAAATCAAAGAACCACAGAGGCGAGACAACGGTGAGGACTCGACAGCAAGAAACCACTGAAATGCTGGAGCAAAAGAAAACCAACAGTTAGACTCCGATGGGCCCGACCAGAGACAGAGCATCAGGCACCAACCAACATTACCTTGAATTAGATCTCTCTAATTCTCAATAAGCCTTTACGTTGGAGCCGTCATAGAATCTGAGGCCTGACCCACCGGCGTGCAATTAAAGAGGGAAGCAAAGTTGCCAACCGTGATTTGGGTTAACTACCATGCATGCAGTCTGTCGTATAACATCCATGTTGTACCCAATCTTTTTATATCGAAGAATGATTTTACGAAATTGGGTGCTGAAGTCATTGCGGTTATATATTTTTCTGAATTTATATATTAAGTCACCATAAAATTCGGGTTCCGATAGACCTTGTTGCAGAAGAGATTTAAGTCCAATATTGAATTTTGAAATTAAATCAGAATAGCGTCTATAAAATTTTGAAAATATGTTCTATAAAAGGGTTGTCCTTTGAAAGCAAGGAATACACCACAGAAGTGAAAAATATGGAGTGTTCATGTTTTCTGGGCCAGGCTTTGCGTAGTTTATGGTACCGATAACCCTGATTAAGGAGTTTAGCCGTTAATAATTTATTACGAGTGTTGAAGTCAGTTACATGACTGCACACTCTAGCAAATCGAATTAATTGCGAAATATAAACGCCATAGGATGGCGCACGAGGAACATCACCATCCAAAAAAGGAAAATTTACAATCTCAAAATCAAAGTCATCGCGTTTATCATAAATTTTGCACGAAACAAATCCATCTACAATAGAAAGATGTAAATCCAAAAACGGGGCCTCGGTATCAGAAGAATTTGCTTTATCTAACTGAAGTTCTGGGAGGTAAATCAGTCTGCAAGATGACCTGGATACTGTTGACTGGGCCGTAGCACCTCAAATCAAATAAAGCGTGTGTTATCACTTGAAAATGCAGAAGTTAAAAGAGTTCCGCACCATGCTAATGAAACAGTAGCAATGTCCTGAACACTTTTTCTACAATGGTAATAGAAGGAAGTGTTTTGGTTATTTGAAGACAGTATCTGATCAGACTTCTTAGAATGACCCTAAATCACAAAAATGTGATTTGTGAAATCACCATCGCAAGTGACTGTTCAATTTCAATGATCAATTTGGCAAGTGACTGTTCAACTCCAGTTATTACAGATCGCAAGGGATCGTTCAATCCAATGTCAAGTGACTGTTCAGATGATCAAAAGTGATGGGAATACAAGTTAAGCTTTAGCTGCCGTATTTTACATCAGTGTAAACATCCTTTTTGTCAGTAGGCTTTACAGTTTATTAAAGATGTCACAGAAACTAAAAGAAGTGGCCTCTAAATATTCATCCGTCATTTAAACCACTTTTAGTAACGTATGCCAGCAACAGAGAAACACATGTCAACTGATCACCATCGTCAAGTCCACCGATAGGATCAATGATACCAACGAAATTATTATCAGTAAAGTGACAAATATATTGACAACTTACACAAATAAATGTAATGACCAAAAACTCACGCTAATGGCTTCTGTGTTTACATATTTGAGATACCACGTGATAATGTTATATCGCAAGTGACTGATCGTCCACTGTACAAATCGCAAGTGCTGTTCAATCGCAAATGGCCGTTCACTTCCGCTCCCATACTGTGAAGTCAGTGACTTTGACCTCAAGGTCACAGGCACATGTGTTGATGTTGCTGATAAAAAGTTAAGACAAGCTCTTGAAATAATTAACATGAAAACTTTCACCTCTAAATTCTCAGTCTATGACCTTGGGTGCTGATACTGCTGATAAAAACATTAGATCAGTATCTGTTATCATACCAATTATGAAAAAAAAAACATCCAAAGGTAGAGAAATAAGAGCCTGTTTCTTAAAACCTGTGCCAGTTGTAGCCACTTTTTCGCAAAATGCCAAATTCTTTGAAAATGTATTTTAACTCTTTTCTAGCTCAACATAATCATTCTGCAACATCCACTGGATTTCCGACTATCAACCAATCTAATTAATTGATATAATGATTTTGTTTAAAATTCATAAACTAAATGCCAATCAGTGTATGCCCTGATAAGATGGCCTTCTAGAATGTTTTCAATTCAAACTTGGAGTTCAACAGGATAAGGGTTAAGTTCTGAGTAGCAGTAGATTTATATAACAATACTGTTGGCAATATGATCAAGCCGGTATATTTACATTTCCAGTGTAAAGTCTAGTGTAAACCTATAGAAAAACAATTGCGTTCATATTTCAATGAACGCGTCGAATCACATGATTTTTAGTGACGTTAAGTGACGTCATTTTAAACCATTGTTCTCTACGGGCGTTGATGACGTCAACGCTGCTCCGCTCTTTGTAGAAAACCAGCGTGCAAATGTTTTTCAGCTTTAAAAGTTCGCCCTACAAGCATTTTTTCGCCCAGTGATGTGGGACAAATAATGTAAATATAAAAAATAAACTTAATTGTTCTGCTTTTCATGAAAGTATGAACGACAGTGGGTCGCTAGCAAAGTTTACATGAACCCCTTCGGGGTTCATTTACTTTGTACGCGACCCACTGCGTTCATACTTCCATGAACTGCAGAAAAATAAATTTCATTTCTTAATTGTTTACATACTTTAATGACATGACTAATACCACTGTAGTTTGATATGGTTGAGTTTTTACTCACCTACAACTGCGTCCTCCCCCTCTGCATGTATCCCATCCTCTCCAAATACCAATCCTGAAAATCATGGCATATGACACTGATAGACGACAAAACATGACAGTACTGACAAACCAATGAGAAAAAAGGATCTGTTGAGCTAACTAAGCAATCATATAAAGTAGTGTTACATGTGAAGTGTAACATGTAAAATGTAAGTAGTCCTTTCAGAATTTTAAAAAATCTATATGGGCCTTTTCATGACAATACATGTCACACCTTGGTGAAACAAGAGGCCCATGGGCCACTACGCTCATCAGAGGTCAAGTGGGAGAAACTGGTCCGTCCCTGGATGCCATCTGCATCTACAACTCCTACATCAATAAACCTAATAAAGTCAATCCCCCAACAGAGTGATGCTATACATGAAATCTGATCAAGATTGGCCTGCTAGTCACAGAGATATTTTGTCCAAAAGTGTGGACGACGGAGAGAGCCTATACTATGAACTCACCTTGTGAGCCTTCGGCTAAGGCGAGCTAAAAATGTAGATACTAGAGCGAGACAAAAGTTTTCTAAAAATAGCCAGTGTCCTTGACGCCATCCCTTGAAAGACGGACTCGCTTGATATATTATCATAAGCAACATTTGTGTGAATTATTGTTTTGTTTGATTTGAGATTTAATGTCCGTCAAAACAATTTAGGCTATTTTGGAGACATTGCAACCAATTTGCGTGGAAGCATCATGCAGCCCATCTATTTCTCCAAACCCCGATAGACGGGGGCAGCCACACTGACGCAGAGGAAAGAGCTATGACTATACCTTGTCGTTTCTTTGAAACAGCTGATCAATAGTGAAAAAAGTGGGTCAAAAGCAGGGCCATTTTAGCCCCTAGACTATGATCTGTATGAAATTGACCCAAGGTTGTACGAGGAGTAAGCAGCCATCTTGCTCATCAGAACTGAACCATTTTAGCTATTTTTGTAGAGGGTCACCTATGCAACATTTGTATGAGGTTTGAATGAAAGAAGGAGTTGTCTTTTACACAACAATCCTATGAAGTTTGAATGAAACTGACCTAAGGGTATGGGAGTAGTCGTTTAAAAATTTTCCTATTTTTAGCTCTGACAGTCATCTTGTTCATCCTTGGATATTTTGGTAGAGAGTCATCTAAGCAATATTCCTGTGAAGTTTGAATAAAATTGACCCAAGGGTATAGGAGGAGTGTTGTTTAATTTTTTCTATTTTAGCTCTGGTGGCCATCTTGGGTTATCCAAGCGCAACTATTTTAGATATTTTGGTAGAGAGTCACCTAAGCAACATTTCTATCAAGTTTGAATAAAATTGGCCCAAGGGTTAAGGAAGAGTTAGCATTTAAGCCAATTATTGACGTTTTTTTTCTATTTTTAGCTCTGGCAGCCATCCTGTTCAACAAAGCAAAATGATTTTAGCTATTTTGGTAGTGGGTCACCTAAGCAACATTCCTATGAAGTTTGAATGAAATTGACCCAAAAGTTTTGGAGGAGTAGTCGTTTATAGATTTTTCTATTTTTAGCTCTGGTGGCCATCTTGTTCATCCAAGCCGGACGATTTTATGTATTTAGTAGTGTCACCTAAGCAATACAGTAAAACCTGTCTTAGCGGCCACCTCTATTAAGCAAGCAACTTGTCTTAAGCAAGCAAGTGTGTGGTTCCCAAAACAGCCAAATGCATTTAAATTCACCTGTATTAAGCAAGCACCTGACATAAGCAAGCACATTTTGGCTATCCCTTAGGTGCTTGCTTAAACAAGAGGACCAAGCTGGTCCTGTATCGCTCACCTGAGCTAACAGATTCGAAGTTTCAGAAAGTGCCAGCCTTCACTGAAGGATTTATGGGCAGACATGGTGATGACAGGGTAAGCATTTTCTGCAAATCAAGTAGAATGTAACTCTATGATAAATAGGCTGACCTCACCGGTTTTCAAACTCATTCAAGCTTTTATTCCTGACTTGCTAAGAAGATTAGATATAAACTGAAGGGGCTATGGTGATGACAAGTTCAAATATAAGCAATTAACTGCTGCAATCAAAGTCCTCTGAGCTTTTCTGTTTTCAACAAACTGGGAAATCCTTTTCTGGCTTTGAAATATAGCCAGAATGGTGCTGCGGTATCTCCAAGCATTTATTTTGTTCTCCATTTAATAGCAGCAAAAGTGAACGGATTGCCTTTTTGATTTATACAAACCAAAAGACTTCACCCACCCTTTCTTTGAAACCCGTAGGGCGATCTGTCTTAGAGGCAGTCATCTGTCTTCAAAACAGCCGGTTGTTTGGTGTGTATTTGGACTTTTATTAAAGTGAAGGGGCAGGGTATGCCCCGAGGCGACCCCTTGGGCAGCCAAGATCCATGTACCTAAAGTTTCTTATCATAAAGAACAAGAATACATACTGAGCAAAAGTGAAAATGCTACACTAAATAATCAAATTTTCTGGGCAAAGTGATGGGTACAATTGATCAAATCGAATTGCACAGTACTTATTAAATGTTTGACATTCAATTGACAGATTTTTTATCAATTTGCATCCTTTTAGTGTCCGAGTTATGCTTCTTAAAGTGATTTAAGCTTTATTCTTAAAATTTTACAATTGCCCATGCACAGTTTAAATCTGTGCAGCTTATCAGATACTGTACTTTCACTGTCAAAACAATGTGTGCTTATGCATTTTTTTCCAGAAAAGCCCTCAGTGTGCACTTATAGGGACATGTGCAGTAAACAGGGCGAATACGGTAATCAGTTTTTAAGGTCATCCCACTTACATAATGTACCAAGTTTGAGACCAAATCCATCAATTGGCTCAAGAGATAGAGTGCAGGCAAGCCTAAGCACACATGTGGCCTTGAAAGTTATATGCATTAATATGAAGTACCAAGTTTGAACCAAATCCATCTATTTGTCATTGAGAAAGAGTGCAGACAGTATAAGCTCCCAGGTATATCAGAGTTACCAAAATCTAATAAGTTCTTAAGACTTTCCCTTGCATAGTATGTACCAAGTTTGAATCAAATCAATCCATTGGTTCATAAGATGAGTACAGACAAGATTTTTTGCCTAAAATCTGACAATGCTGTAAGTACAGTGACTTTGAAAATTAGGTCAAGATCCCCAAAATCAAATCAGCACTTTTTCCCCCTCCCAATGGTGTACTACATGTACTTGGGTAAGTTTGGTCAAAACCCATAAAGGCCATCCATCAAATTTTTTTCTGTAGGCTGCCACCCTACCTCCTAACTGTTTTCAGAGAAAAAGATTTTTGAAGCTTTTCCGCCATAAAAGTCTATGTAAAAAATGTTGGTCCCAGGGCGGGGCCATTTTCGGCCTCAGGGAAAATTTTAAATTTTTTTTAAAGGTTTTCCTTAAGTCTATGTAAAGCATAAGGCCCCCAGGGCGGCACCATTTTTGGACCACGAGCTGTAATTTGAACAATCTTGGTAGAGGTCCACTAGATGAAGCTTCATCCTTACCAAATATGGAAGATCTGGGCCTTCTGATTTCCTATCTAGAAGAAGATTTTTCAAGGTTTTCCCTATAAAAGTCTATGTAAAACATATGGGCCATTTTTTGGCCCAAGGTCTATAATTTAAACAATCTTGGTAGAGGTCCCCTGGATGAAGCTTTATAACAAATATGAGAAACCTGGGCCTTGTGGTTGAGAAAAGAAGATTTTTAAAGGTTTTCCTATATATTATAAAGTCTATGTAAAGAGTGAGTGAGTTTTAGTTTTACGTCCCACCATTGACCAAAAGCTAAGGTCATACAGAGACGGGACCTTTGTTTAAAGACTCATCCGAAAGTCTGGAGAAGCCTGGGATTGAACCTGCGATCCCTGGTTTACAAGGTGAATAGCATAACCACTGCACCACAGGGGCTTCTAAGTCTATGTAAAACATGTGGGCCCAAGGCTATAATTTGAACAATCTTGGTAGAGGTCCCATAGATGAAGCTTCATACCAAATATGAAAGACCTGGGCCTTGTGGTTTCAGAGAAGAGTTTTAAAGGTTTTCCCTATATATATAAGCATTATCTATAATAATGTAAAACATGTGGGCCCTAGAGCGGCAGCATTTTTGGCCTGAGGGCTATAATTTGACAATCTTAGTAGAGGACCCCTAGATGAAGCTTCATACTAAATATGAAAGACATGGGCCTTGTTGTTTCGGGGAAGAAGATTTTCAAAGGTTTTCTCTTATTTTCCCTTTTCGTTGCAACAAGAGTTCTGCATGGAATGGAATTCTTTGAACAACTTTGAGAGAGGACCACCCACAGATCATTTCTGCCAAGTTTGGTCAGAATCTGTTCAGCGGTTTAGGAAATGTCATTAGAAAAATTGTTTATACATGCACACACGCACTGACAACGGACAAAATGTGACCACAAAAGCTCAACTTGTCACTACCTGACAGGTGAGCTAAAAAAATGTTTGTTGCCGTGCTCCTATCCATAGTTTGTGAGGTGGGCAGGAAGGTAGGTATTTCTTTTTTTTTTAGATCTGCTAGGACAATAGACCCTTAAAGCACCAAAAACAACAGGAAACAACATTTTCAAATACTTTTTTCTGATTTTTCAGAGAAAATAGGTCCTGACAATTCATTTGAATGGCCTGCTAGGCAGAAATGTCCAGATTCATTTTACAATTGAATCAGGATTCAAAAACAAGAGGCCAATTGGCCACTATGCTCATCAGACAGAGGTCAAGTGGGAAAATCTTGCCTTAGTTCCCATTAGTTTTAAACTTCATATCTTAATTTCCTTGGGCCAATGTCATGGAATGACCTTGACCATGAATACTCCCATAGTTTCATCCACTCACTTTCTTTTCAATGCAAAACTATTTGGGCTTCAAACTTCTACAAAACCAGCTATGTTTGGAGCAGAAATAAGTAAAGTATCATATTTTTTCTTCAGAAATCTGACAATTTTCAATGTATTTAGATAGGCCTGTTTTCGTAATGAACGTTGTTCCCGCTCAAAAAATTATCTGAAAGATTTTTATATGATGGAAAAATACAGAATGTACCGAGCTAGTTTTGATTTTTTTTTTCATGAAAAAAATATGAGCAGTTTCTAAACGTTTTTCTTTCTTTCTATATTTTGATTTTTCAATTATTTTCAATGAAAGCTACCTATAATGTTTACAATACACGTTTTAAACTCAAAAACCCTTTTAGAAGTATTGTAGGAGTCAAAGCAGTAAAGATTTACAGTTTTTCCTTCCGTAAAATTATGAAAATTTCAGATGGAACAGTTTCGTGCTAAAGCCACGAAATGTACACCCCAACACCTTTATAACACTATTGTTGTGGTCCAAAACAAAAACCGTGTTAAACAACAGTGTTATATATATCCAAATATGCTAATAAAAATGTACTGATTATATAGAAAAATGACCATTTTGAAACTGTGTTAAATCCAAAACCATGTTATAATGAACCATGTTATAACAAGGTTGTGGTGAATATGGTTAAGGATAAGATTCTCAATGACTTTGAGATATAGGAATTTTATGTTTTGGAGGGGGTGGGGCATCCTTATCAGAGGACAAAATGCAAATATTAGACATTTGCATTCTACACCGCGTCCAATCGAAACACCGATTAAGTGGTCACAAGTTCACAACGCTGGAAAGGTGGTCGTTTCATTCCGAATTGAGGTCCTTTTTGATAGATTTGATATATTTCAAATAAATTTTTGTTTCTACTCACCATGTCTCCTCCAGCAAGAAATGGTGGCGAATCTATCAAAAAGGACCACAATTCATTGTGAAACAACCACCTATCCGAGGTTGAGACAACTTAATCGACGTTACAATTGGACACGGTGTACATCTACTACAAAACCTCAAGTAAATCACATTTTGTTTTTTTCAATGTAACTACACAATTATTTCTAAAACTCCTACATATTTACTTAGTTGACTATTTACTAGGCAAACTTGACAATCAATAAAAAGCTCTTCCTGAAAATAGTGAGCTTTAAACATGTAAAAACAGAACAACAAATTCAACTAAAATGCATGCTCAAAATTTAATTTATGCCAAAAAGAATCTTCATTCCCATTTGAAGTTCTGAAATATCTTTGGTCACTAGTAGGCGTGTGTGTGAATTATTATATATAAACAGAAAGCCAGAATAACATTTTAGACAAACACACACGCTCATGTATATAATTTATCATTTGTTTAAAACAAATCTTTTTCAAACAAAATTACCATGTGGGCAAAAAGCTAAACTTGGGATCAAGATAGAATTGAAAACTGGGAATAAAATTCTTAAGGCCTCAAAAGTCAGAACATCAAAGCTAGGGACACCTTCCATTTAAGATGCACTGAATAATCCCCAATTAAGATATTGTTTCAGACCTGTAACAAAAGATAATCATTAGTACATGTTGGAAGAAGTCATATTTCTGAATGCAAGTATGTAAAAATTTCAACATTGCCTGTTTCTATTGCTGAAAAATAAATGAATAAAACCAAAGGACCAGCAGTAAACTTGATCTTGGATTTGCATTTTTTTTTATCTAAATTCCGATTTTTTTTGGGGGGGTTTTACGGCCCTTTCAAGATGATTTCACTCATATCGAGCTGATCAATAATCACAGGTGGGCGAAAACCGGAGTACCCGGAGAAAAACCACCTGACCTTCCCTTGCAGAACTTGGCGTCTCACATGTGGCCCGAGCGAGGCTCGAACGCACGGCGGTGAGAGACCTAATGACTAAGAGTCAGCGCTCTTATCCATTAGGCCACGGAGGCCCGTTTTTGAAATTTTAAAAAAAATTGTTTTGAACAGGAATTATATGACCTTAAAAGGAAGTTGTCCCGGATCATCTAATTTTTTTTGTTTGCAGTCACATGACCTAAGCATTGACATTGCTACCTTACCAAAACATTTTATTGCTGTTCTTAAAGAAATACTTTTTATTTAACTTTTTCTTTTAGCAACTACCATTTATATATATACATGTATTCATTATTGCTTTGCTCAGTATCCTTCCCACAACACCATTATCAAAAGGACTTTTGAAATTACAGTAGACTAGATACAGTGCGAATTTGCTGATAATTGAGGGATAATTTTCCTTATTGTTCAACAAAAACATGTTGTGGGTATTCATTTGAACCGCCTCAGTGAGGCGGTTCAAATGAGTACCCAGAACATATGTTTTTCTTGAGAGATAAAGAAACTTATCCCTGAATTATCACCAAATACCCGCCTTATCTAGTCTACTGAATTAACTAGGAAAGGTGTCTATAGGACACCGATACCGCCTGCCAAATGCCATCTCTCATATGGGTTGTCCAATGGCAGGTTATTTAAAATCACGAGTTGCCTTCCTTGTTCATGACACATCGTCCAAGTATGATGCATGCCCCTGTGAAGTTTCATGATTATATTCAATGTTAAGAATTATGAACCGGACATGAAAACACTAGTGCGCACTATGGAACTAAGTCAAGAGCAGATAATTCAAAAACAAACAAGCAAAAGTTGTCTTCCTTGTTTATGACACATTGTGTAAATGTCATGTATGCACCTGTTGAGTTTCATAAATAAATTCCATACGGTTTAGGAGTTATGGCCGGACACAAATTGGTCCGTACATATGCACAGGGCTAACTCGTAATGTCCTTCCACTATTCTTTGAACAGGTGGCGGCATAAGAAGCTGAATTTTTTCTTACATGCAAAAAGAATTTCACTTGTGTTTCAGCTTTATGAAAAAACATTATCCACCTTCACAATTGTGAGCAAGGTGAAAGCAAACAAATTGTTCTAAGGATAGCTAAGGCCAGAATATTTTTTATACTTTCTGGTTCTTGGTTAAATTGTACAGGAATAGTTTAAAAAACTTGACTGAAACTGCTTCTTTATTTAAATTTTATAGAAAAATACAGGGTCGGAGGAAATACAACCGCGCACCCAGCAAGTTAGCAATACGTCATGTCCCGTCGGTTCATAAAAGAGCAGATACGTCAGAAAAACGCTGACACGCTACACCAGAATAGGTGTACAAGTGACAAGAATGTCATAGTGACCGTAATCAATACTTAACATCACCATCCAATACCGGTTAACCTACAGGAGAGGGCGGAGCTAAGCGATTGTCAAAAATCTACTGCATGACGCCACGGGTCATGTAAAAAATCAATCACCAATTAGCGTATATGATTTCAGTAGAGAATGTTCGATTGAGAGGCTTGGCAAGCAATGGAGACTCAGATCAGGCGCCACAGAACGCGGCGTCTGATCGGGGTCTACACTGTTTACATAGAAAGTGGAATTTAGGGCTTGAACGAAAGTTTGGATCTCAGTCCGGGACTATTTTCACAGCCTACACTCGGTGGCAGTCGGGGACGCTTCCCCTTTCCGCTGGTCGCCTTTGTCGTCCGCTTGCGACTGCCGACGACTGTCCGGTCTGATTACATACATGTGCATTCCTTTATCTATAATGGTTGAGTTTAGTCCTATGCATCTCGCCTTGATTTAGTGTTGCTACGTCCTAGCGCTTATCATACAACAGCTTGTTGAGAACTGATATATGATTACTATTGCCTTATATTTTAAACCTCCATGAAAGAATTAACCCTTTGTTCCATATTTTGCTTTCACAAAACAGCTTCTTTATACACAATGTATTTTTGACTCGAATCCTTGTAATTTATCCTCCTTGTGCAATTCCAATGCATATAGAAGTGGTCGGCCCCCGCCTATCGGGGCTTGAAGAAATAGATGGGCCGCATGAGGCTACCACGCATACTACATGAGTACTGGTAAAGCGCTTAGAGGATCTAAGCCTGTCCATACAAAGCGATGCGAGGCAGCCCGCCCATAATTATAAACCCTATTGGTTTCATTGGGTGACAGGGCTTGAGATGTCATTTCATCTCAATGACGGGTAAAAGTCCCACACAATTGGAAGCAACGTCTCCAAAATGACCTATACAGTGTTGAAGGGGACGTTAAACCTCAAATCAAACAAACAAACAGAAATGGGCAAAACAGGAGGCTCAGTTAGAAAGTGGCTTTAGTGTATATTTAACCCATAACAACCCCTACTTTTGCAAACAGAGATGAGGTCCTACACTGTTTGCCATGCAGCTTGTGAATAATGTTAAGAAATTTTAATGTTTGACAGTCGGCAATGGCTGTGGCTAAATGTATATATTCAGCAGGATAAGGGTTAAGACTTATTGGTTTTTCTGGGTTTCTTCTCTTTTTTTCCCGCCCATTTTTGTCCAGTTGTGAGGAAGGTTTCAAAATTTAAAAGGGTGGGCCCATAAAATCACGAAAAAAAACAAAAACACGCAAAAATCCGCCCAAATATTTTACTAACCGTCGAGTCGAGCAATTAAGTGACAAAAATATTTTTTCAGACTTTCAGTGGAATGCATACACCTTCAGGGGAGGCAACTCTTTCAAGCGTATTTTAGTCTCCCATGTCAATAAGGGTAAACTCTTAAAGGGAAGAATTTGCTCCTAAGGAGCAAATTCTTTCCTTTAAGAGTAGACCCCTTTTTTCGTGGGACAAAGCTTATAGAAAAGCAAACAGGAAGTTCCGAAAGTTGTCCCCTTTTGAAAAATGTGGAAAATCTGCCAAGTCATTCCCATCAGATTTCATGTGACCAATAACAGACTTTAATAGACCAATATTTCTGCTTTTTCTGTTAGATTGTTTGTTTACTTGATTTGAGGTTTAACATCCCCATTAACATTATTTAGGTCATTTGGAGACATTACTGCCAGTTTTGTGTGAAATTTTAACCGACATTTAGATAAAATGACATTTCAATCCCTGCCGCTCAGTTTATGGCTAAAGTTTACAGACATCTGAAGCGTTGCATGCTGTGCCAGTATTATAGGCTGTTGTGTCAGGCAGCACCATGAACATGTGTCTCGTAAGGATCCGAAAGACTTTGGGGCTTGAACCATGTGTAATTCGGGTCATTTCTCCGGTCAGTCGCAATGGCGAACTTCCACATAAAAATTGTTTGTTTATTTTCGAATCAATTTTTAAAATACAAACTAATGCATCTGATAAAATAAACTTCAGTTATGATTAGTTTGGTTATTCTATTTTTAAAGTTTAATAGCCCAAAATTGATTTTATTTGCAAGTTTAACGCATTTTGTTATTTGTTGATGGTATGGATAATGGTGTTAAATAGGGAATCGCAATATCGGCGATTCTGTTTTTTTTTTGTTTTTTTTTTTTTTTCATAAAATAGGTAATGATCGCTTTCTTAAATATGCCCCGGCATTTTCTCAACAATCAAATTACCGATAATCCAAGTGTGTGTACAAAAATCCGGGAAGCAAAACATTCAATAAGTGTTAATCAGCCACATGCTTGATTTGTCAGAGCACACCCGAGTGTCGCAAGATGGACCTGTCATTTTTTTTTTGCAGTTGCGATTGGCAATACACACCAGCCTACAGACCTGAGACTGTTAAATCCTTTGATCAACTATTTACAAAGACGAACGCGACAGGAGAAAAAATACTGGCCACGACTGGAAACTTTACGCAAAATCTGGCGTAAAAAAATACGCCGGATCCGGCATTTCCCATCATTGATGCTCAATAAAGTTCTGTTCCCAACACTCTGATTATAAGTAAGCCTGCACAACTTCATAGTCTCGTAGTTGATACGAACCATAAAAACACACCTTTTTAATTTTGACCCCTACCACTCAACGTTGGAACTTCCTACTGTTTCTGTGAATAGCCCCGTCCATCATGGCTTGCAGAAATAGACTGGGCTGCATGATGGTTCCACGCAGAGCTGACAGAACACGAGTACTGGTAAACAGCTTAGGGGTTCTGAGCCTGCCTAGGAAATGTGTTGCGAGTCAGACCGTCCATGTATATAAACCCTATAGGTTACATTGGGCGACAGGGCTTGAGATGTCATTTCATCTCAATGTCTGGTAAAAGTCCCACGAAATTGGAAGTGACGTCTCCAAAATTACCTATACAGTGTTGCAGTCCCCGCCCATCGGGGTTTGAAGAAATGCATGGGCTGCATGATGCTTTGATAGTCAACAATGGGTGTGGCTAAATTAATTTATTCAGCAGGATAAGGGTTAAGTCTCCAAAACGAGACATTAGTTTTTCTGGGTTTCTTCTCTTTTTTCCGTCCAATTTTTGTCCCGATAAGTTCTCAGTAACCACTAGACAGATATGAAAATGAAGTTGTGCAGGAAGATTTCAAAATTTAAAAGTGTGGACCCAACAGGTCTACTGGGGGGGGGGGGGGGGGGAGCACGCAAAAATCAGTAACCGTCGAGTCGAGCAATTAAGTGACAAATATTTTTTTATTTATTTATTTTCTGATTTTTTTTTTATTTATTTATTTTATTTTCTTAAAGGAAAGAATTTGCTCCTCTCCAATTCATTCTTTCTACTATTTCTATCTATTATCGGTCTAATCAACATTGGAGCGTTTTCAATTCTAGTGTGATCGGTCATTGCCGATCCAGGTTTGCAGGATGAAAACATACACAGCAATCATGTAATAACGAAGAGATCTTTAACCTGCACAGAATGGGCCTCCCTGCACATGCAGGGGATCCCCAGTTAACGTCCCGACGCAGAGGACGATGCACTTTGTGGCATTCACCCAGAGCATGTTCGGACACCGCAGTTTTATTACCGCTGCCGGGAATCAAACCGGGGGCCTCTAGCATCACAGGCAGGTGCACTATACCATTGAGCTACCACGCTTGATTCAATGTCGAGTGCCGGCTCGGCCACTTTAATACATGTATATACATGGGTTCATCCATTGTTCTTTCTTGTTTCTGCTACAGCCTCGAGGTTTTAACGAGTATCCACAGTCTGTTTTGAGGAGACTATATATTCGCTTGTGGGTACTGCTGGTTAGAACCGCCTCGAGGTTTTGTTTGATTTGAGGTTTAACGTCCCCGTCAACACTGTATAGGTCATTTTGGAGACGTTGCTTCCAATTTTGCGGGACTTTTACCCAACATTGAGATGAAATGACATCTCAAGCCCTGTTGCCACCTAGAGGTTTTAACGAGTATCCACAATCTCTGTTTTGAGCAGACTATAGATTGTGGGTACTGCTGGTTAGAACCGCTTCGAGGTTTTAACGAGTATCCACAATCTTCTTTTGAGCAGTATTGAAATCGATTGTAACATTAACTGACAGCGCTATTGTCCCGCCCACGCTTAAAACGTCCAAAGACGGTTGTCAATCATCTCAAATACCGGTTCAGAAGCACGTAATGGAAAGTTCAAAACAGTGCAACAAAGCTTTCGGCACGTATTTGATATTAGTCTCAAACAACATCAAAAGTACGTCTGGGTGAAGACCGATTGCTAACTTGCCGATTGCGTTGTTGTAAAACTGAATCTTCTTTAAGTGTTATTTCGGTTTTGGAAAAATATGGTAGGATCTACAACGAACCACAAAATAACAAAAGCGTTGGCCTAAACAAGGGAAAATGTTTTCAGCATAAGCAGTAAACTGTCATGGCTAAAACCACAGAATATTCTTAAAACAAAAATGTTTATTTTAAAGGCGTGGTCATCCATGGCTATCCCATGTAGAAAGTTCCCAGGCAGCCTTGACACAGTAGGGCCAACCTTAAAAAATTGTTGGTTTGCTGTTTACCGACCCAGAAAATTTTAGGTGGGTCGGTCAGTCGGCTATTTTTTTTTCCTCTTGTAAAAGTGGGTCGGTCGGCTTTTTTTTTCGCATTTTTGTTTTAACCTAAAAAGACAAAGCATATGATTTGCATAACTGTGATGCATGTTTCTGTTCTTGATATCCTTTAACTTGCTTAAAATATAAACTTGCTAACAACTGCATCATTCCTTTCCAGGTCATTAAACAAGTCCTCCCATGTGTGAAAAGTTGGCAAACGCTTTAATACATTTTTGACAACTGTGATCCGCTTGTGTTGTGCTTTTTGAACTTCAACCAAAACGCAGACTGTAGCTTCGCATTTGGTGCCTTTGCGGCCATTTTTCTTGAGACGATCGGCTGTCATCGAAATGCTTATCGACAATTGAATGAAGTTTAAAGAGGTCAGCTGAGGGGGATCAAGCACGCGTTACAATGATGTGACACGAACTCAAATATGGAGCAAGAAACGTTGGGACTAAAATCCGGACATTACCGGAACGAGTCAAAAAAAAAAATTTTTTTTTTGAAGGCAAAAAAAAAGTTTGGCTCGCACGAAAATTTCGAGTCAGTCGGTAAACAGCAAAACAACACCTTTTAATTTTGGCCTAGTCTAATTTTTTCATGTACCATGTAACATACAACTGTCTGAAAAGGGCATATACAAAAAGTGCCAAAATGGACTTCAGAAGACGTTCATCTTCGACTAGCAAACGTTGCACAAGTAGAACCAGAAATGAGCATCTACCATCTTCCAATTCTGACGTTATAATTAACAGATGGTCAGTACTAGAGTTACCAATCTGAAAGTATCAGTTACCTGCCACTTTGGCACAATTTTTAAATTTCATTTTGTTTTTGTAGTTCTTTCTTGGCACATTTTGTAAAAAGAATTAGCATTTTTTTGTATGTATATTTTTGGATACAGACCAGTCTAAAAATTAAACAATAATGTATAGGATAAAGAGATAAAAACAATGTTCAAGTCAAACATTTAACAGTTAACTGCTTCGCTAAGCCTTCACAGGGATACAGTCCTCAGCCTGAATACAAATTTGGCAGAATGCTTTGTGAGTTTTCTCTATTTCAAATTGAGGGAGAATCCAGAACGCTTCCAGCATATTAGTAACCAAACAAGAGTTCTACCAAATAGCTGTCTTCTCAGCCATCCAGTATAGCTAGGTGTCTGATTGTTGGTCTGAACCATCATTTAGTCCTAGGCCATCCTTAAAACAAGAGGCCCATGGGCCACTACGCTCACCAGAGGTCCAAAGGTCATTGGCTAATACTTAACAATAAAGCTGCAAAAAGTCCTGAAAACTGCATGTAAATAGTTTTCACACAAAAGTCAATGTGACCAAATATGACCTTAGCATAAAATATGTCAAGGCCATCTGAGGGTCATTATTGGAACACAATATAATGGACCCAAGTTCCAAATGCTACATATCAAGTTTCATGATCATTGGCCCATTGGATACAAATGGCTCAGTGGTTTCTGTGGAAAAATAAGTTTTAATTTCTATATCTGAATGACCTTGGGCAAAGGTCAAGGAATGATCTTAACGTAATCAGTCTGGTCCAAGATGGTAAACCGTCTTACATTTCAAGACAAAGAATCCGTCTTGTTGACATCTTACCGCAAAATAGCCATTTCAGAAGTTGCTCGATGAAACGTAGACCTTTAAACCGCCTATATTTATTTCGATTTTCCGGTTGATTCTATTTTTACTTGTATGGTAAATTTCAAGGTCTCACGGGAGAGCAGGAGAAGAAAAACATAGCCTCTGAGGTAGCAGACGCTCCAGACATGGCTTGATTCTTTTGTATATTTCTCCTCTTTTCTCCTATTTCACAGGCTTTATGTTATAATTCCCAAAAACTAGATGCATTAAAAAACCCGCTTACACAGAAATCTTGCCATATAAAAAATATTAAAGTAGCGAACGCGAAGGCCATTTTTTAAATGAATTTCATCGTATATTTGTAACAAGATGTCTTTTCTGTCTTGTTAAAAGATACTTCTTGACGGATTTTCTGTATTGTTTATTATATGCAACAAGACGTGAAATCCGTCTTGAGAAATAGTTTTTACAAGATGGGTTTTTCATCTTTTAAGTATAATATTGTTGAGAGAGAAAGAGATCATTGTGTGGTTAAAGGACATCTCGGCCCCTAACCAATTTGGCCCCTACAAACTCGTCCCCTTATCACATCAGCCACAACAAGTATATACATAACATACATGATTAATAATTCCAGTCATTAGATGCATATTCCATCTCCTGGTTTTGAAGGATTAGGATAAACGGAATTTCCATCTAGTTGAATAAGACAGATTTTTGGTCTTGAATACTGTAGATAGTTTTCTGTCTTGGACTAGACTGGTATTTTTATTCACTCATTTAGCTAGCTGCTTCTACCAATTTTCAGACCACAAGCCGCAATAGTTTCCAAAAATATGCAGTTTTGACTTTTTCCCCCATACAAATGTCAGTGTGACGAAATTTAACCTTAAGGTAAATTAGGTCAAGGCCCCCAGAGGGTCATCCCAAATGCTACGTACAAAGTTTCATTACAAATCTGCCTACTGGTTATGGAGAAGAAGATTTTTTTAAGGTTCTTTACCTTATAATATGGGCATTGCGACCATCTTGGTCATGTGGCAAAATTCATATTGATTATTTTTCATTTCCTTGTTCCTTATAGCTTTCATATGAAATTTGGTTACAAATGGCCCACATGTAATTTGGTTTCATTTGGCCCCATAGTTTCAGAGGAGAAGTTATTTGAAAATGTTGACGCCGGACCACTACCTATCCTATAAGCTCCCCCAAAGCCTTCGGTTCTGGTGAGCTAAAAATGTTTGTTTGCCGTGCTCCTACCCCCATCATTTGTGAGGTGGGTAGGAAGGTAGGTCTTTTTTTTTTTTAGATCTGATAAGATAATAGACCCTTAAAGCACCAAAAAAAACAACAGGAAACAACATTTCCAAATATTTTTTTCTGATTTTTCAGAGAAAATCAGGCCTGGCATTTCAAATATGCTAGGCAAACCATTCAAATGAAATGTCAAATCTGATTTTGCAATTGAATCAGGATTTGAAAAAATAATCTTTTCCCCAGAATGGCAATTAATTTTGTGGGGTAAGGGCAATTTTAGTGGGTAGGTAGGAGCACGGCAAACCAAGAATTTTTTATGGATGGCCTTAGATACTTCATTGGTGCTGGTAGTGACTGCTCTGGCAGGACTACACATATGCTGTAAGAACCAACATTCCAATTTAGAGTTCTCATCTACTCCAAATATGGAGTAATTTACTCCAAATTTTTCATAAATTTCTGACTCCCAACTTTTTGGAGTCTCAATAAAAAGTATGGTAAAACTCCAACTTTTTCTGGAGGACAGCATTTTAACTCCAATTTTCAAAATCTAAGTGAGAATCCTGCTCATGTGCTGGTTAAATTAATATAGGAAACCATGAAAATGTCTCCCTGTCTGAGGATCTACTGTAGACCTGTGAAAACTTTTACTTAAATAGGAATTTAACAATCTTTTACCATTAGCTCTACTCTTGTAATAATCCAGATTCTTTACTCCAAATGGAACTAACTGTGCTTGTGACACATTGAAACTGAAAAATGTTTGTATGGTCAAAGACCCTTTAATAGACTGGCTGTCAACACTCAGCCCTAGTGGGTACTCTACACTTGTAGCTAACACTCTAACCCAGTGGGTACTATACACTGGTTATCAACACTCTACTCTAGTGGATACTCTATACTTAAGTCAACACTCTACCCCAGTGGGTACTGGCTGTCAACACTCTAACCTAGTCGATACTCTAAACTGGTTTTCTATACTCTGTCTTTAGTGGGTACTCTACAATGGCGGTAAACACTACCCTAATGGATACTCTTAACTGGTTGTCTACATTCTAACTTAAGAAGAGGGTACTCCAGACCTGCCTACCCCTTGAAGTTGAGACAAAAAAATAGTAAGATCCCATGAAAAAAATCTTAAGATTTATTTTATTCATAAAGACATCAAAGTATTTGATGTGTGGTCAAAATAAATTGACATAAAATGAAGTATATTGTGATACTTCGAGCTGATGCAGCTTTTCTTTACCCAATGTGATTTTCCTTCAGAAAAGCATCCATCTTGCTGCTAATACCAAAAATTATTTGTCAAATGAGCGGTGATTGGATGACTTTCCTATTATAAGCACGTCAAATTTGACATTTCATTTTGCCACAAGAGTAAGCAAAGTAAGATAACTCTTTATCTTGTTGCGGTATAAGAGCCGAAAAAAGTACAATGAATTACCAAAATTACAGATTTTTTTTATAAACACCGAAATTGTACAATTTTTATGGGGGACCGTAAGGGCATAATTCACCCATGAAAATAGTAAGCCTTACAACTGAATCATAAGGGTAGGCAAGTCTGGTACTCTTCACTGGCTGCTTTGGTGATGACAAGCATTTTCCCATTGTAAGCCTATGGGACCTTGTGGTTACCATAGCAACCAAATTTTGCATTCGATTTTGATAAAAAGCTTATGTCATCAATGCCCCACCAGAAGCATGCTACAGATGAGAAATGATTGAGATCAGCCTGTATGCTGCAGAGATATAGCCGGTCAAAAGTGTGGACGGACGGAAGACAAATTGACCAACCATACTATAAGCTACCCTGGAGCCTTCAGCCCAGGTGAGCTAAAACGGAGTTATAGTAATTTTTACTCACGAATAAACCAAAAATACTTTAATTTGCAATCTCAACACAATGTTTTATGCACTGATTCGTGGTAAGGTTTACTGTTTTTTTTTTCTTTCTTATAGATACACATAATCATTGTGTGTCTATTACAAAACAAGCTGTAAGCCTCGCCACAATTCAGTTTAATACAACAATGACACATCAAATCTCATCTCAGCAGTTTGTTGACAGAAAAATCTAGCATTTGAAGTTCACTTCTCTTTGAGGAAAGCAGGCCTTTAATGTCTGATATTGCGGCCTAAGAGTTTTGGAAGCTAAATAAAACAATATGTGCTTCACTTGTGCACGATAGTGAAGTGAAACTCATATATTCTTTAAACTTTTACTGTTTTCTAAACCTAAATCTCAGGGTTACACCACAAATATTCCGTGCGGTTTAATCATTGACCAGTCTCAATTATACTGATATCCTCTACTGTTTTCTTTACTCTTGTAAACAACGAGAGGAAAAAACATAATATGCTCTCAAAAAATGTTTAATACGTAATTCTAAGGTTATTTAAGAAATAATCTACACGTACCGTGTGTTATCGTGATTAACACACGGTGTTGGAGGGCAGATTGCGAAATATTAATTCACGACGGCGAAGCCGGAGTGAATTAATATTCGCATCTGCCCGACAACACCGTGTGTTAATCACGATAACACACCGGGTGCGTGGAAATTATTTCGATTCTAACATGATGCTAAACTGAAATACAGTAGTAACAAAGCGTTATCTTGGGGACTATTTTGCAGCGGATGTCGACAGAAGGAAATGTTTACATGCAACGTCACGATGACGCCAAATTGCACGCACCACGTTGACGACGTGAATTATCGCATATTTGCAAACGCTGACGTTTCCACTGGGTTCAATGGGAAAAACGTTAACGTCATGTTAGAATTGATTTTCGTACCTGATGCACACCAGAATTGAACAAGAGCTGTCGTAGGACAGCGAAGCTCGCTGGGCTCATTTTGTATTGTACTATTTTTTATCATTAAAAATTCAGAAAGTAAAGGTCACATAAAACTAATAATGCTGGTATGACATTTCTCCATCAAATAGTATTCAAGATATAAGGCAAGATCACTGAATCATGAAATATAGGTCATGGTGACCTGAATATATTTAGGGGTGAATCATCAGGTCACATGGAACTAATAATGCGGGTATGACACTTTTTCCATCAAATAATATTCAAGATATCAGGCCAAATCACTGAACCGTGAAATATAGGTCACAGTGACCTGAATATATTTTGAGGTCAATCATAGGGTCACATGGAACTAAGAAAAGAGGCATGACATTTCTCCATCAAATAGTATTCAAGGTACATGTATAAGGCAAAATCACTGAACCATGAAATATAGGTCATGGTGACCTGAATATATTTTGAGGTCACAATGGAACTAAGAAAATGTGGGTATGACATTTCTCCATAAATTAGTATTCAAGATATAAGGCAAAATCAATGAACCGTGAAATATAGGTCACGGAGACCTGAATATATTTTGAGGTGAATCATAGTGTCACATGGAACTAACAAGGCGGGTATGGCATTCCTCCATAAAATAGTATTCAAGATATAAGGCAAAATCACTGAACAATAAAATATGTGTCACAGTGACCTGAATTTATCTTGAGGTCAGTCATCGGGTCACATGGAACTAATAATGAGGGTATGACATTTCTACATCAAATAGTATTCAAGATATAAGGCAAAATCACTGAACCATAAAATATAGGTCATGGTGACCTGAATATATCTCGAGTTCAGTTATCGGGTCACATGGAACAAAAATGAGGATATGACATTTCTCCATCAATAGTATTCAAGATATCAAGCAAAATCAATCAATCAACCATGAAATGTAGGTCACGGTGACCTGAATATATTTGAGGTCAATCATCAGGTCACATGGAACTAACAATGCAGGTATGATATTTCTCCATCAAATAGTATTCAAGATATAAGGCAAAATCACTGAACTGTGAAATATAGGTCACACTGACCTAGATTTTTTTCGAGGTCAATCATGGGGTCACATGGAACTAATATACCAGGTATGACATTTCTACATAAAATAGTATTCAAGATATAAAGCAAAATCACTGGACCGTGAAAAGTAGGTCACCATGGCCTTCACCTTTTTACACTTGAACCAATGACACATGGTTGGTTGATGTATAAGCAATTCAGTTTGTAACTTGTTAGCAGAATGGAAAGGTACTTAATGAATTACTAAGGTGTCCTAGATTTTGACCCCAAGCCCCATCCCCAGGCATGAACCCAGGGCTGTGTTCTTTTGGAATCTCAGAAGACACTCCCAGGTATTCTCAGAAGACCCTCCCAAGTATCCAAGTTTTAAAAGGAATGCTTTGTGATGAGTGACTGTTGAGATATAAACATTTCAAAAACTTTAACACAGTCTTTTAGAGGTGTTCTACTTTTTGACCCCTATCCCCACCCCGGGGCATGAACCCAGGAATCCTTTCCTTGGAATGTTAGAAGACCCTCCCAGGTACTTAAGTTCCAAATATTAGCACTCTGTGATGGGTGACGTGATGGGTGACTGTTGAGATATAAGCATTTGAAAAACATTAACAGTGTGACGGGAACGCGCACTCAAACGTGCACGCGCAATTGCACGGAGACGACCGAGGTGACAACAATAGTTCTCCTTGTACTTCGTACAGGCAAGCTAAAAAAAGGAGTATCTTTCTACGTGGTGTGCTGCCTTATCTAAAGCCCCGACTGACTGTCAACACTCTAATCTAACCTAGGTATATTATAATGGCTGTAAACACCCTTCCCTAGTAGGTACTCTACACTGGCAGTTGACACACAACCCTAGTGGGCACTTTAACCTGGCTGTCAATTCACATTGGCAGTCAACATTCTACCTTAATGGGAACTCTACAATGGTTGCCAACACTTTCCGCTAAAGGATACACTACACTGACCTAATGGATACACTACACTGGATTTTGCCCCCACCCATCGTTGCTTGGAGAAATAGTTTGGTCTGCATGATGCTTCCACGCAGACCTGATACCGCCCACACATTAGTACTGGTAAACTACTTAGAAGGTCTAAGCCTGTGGCAGTGCCCAGGAAAACTGCTGCGAGTCGACCTGTCCATGCATATTAACCTTCTGTTTTTATTGGGTGGCAGAGATTGAGATGTCATTTCATCTCAGTGTCGGGTAAGATTCCCACAAAATTGGAAGCAATTTAGAACTCCAAAATGACCTAAATTGTGTTGACGGGACATTAAACCTCAAATCAAAAGAATACACTACACTGGCTGTTGAAACTTAATATTTAGTACAGTGCCTCAGTGGGTAATTACACACCGACCTACAAAGTTTGTGAGTATATACAACTACTTCGGGGTGCATCAATGTGTTCAAGTACTGTTACGGTTGTATTAGGTGACACCCAATCACCTTCGATCTTTGATTGCCTATTCTGTGATTGCTGCAGGATTACAGTAGGGTAAAACTAAAGATCTAAAAAAAAAAGTTTTCCAAACCTACCGACCTATAAACATAATGGGTTGATTCTGATCAAGACATTTTTTAACCTAAGGGACTCGCAAATTCTCACTGGGACTCCCAAAAACAAAAACAACTGAGTCCCAGGCCTCAGTGTTACAAATTCATAAAATAATAACTGCAGCTGTCAATAGCATATTTACTCTATTAAATTAATATAGACTTGACAGTCTGCTGTCAATAGTGATATCCACAATTGGCTGTCAATAGTGATTGCCCATTAAACCCAAATACTGCAAGAACACCCATGTACTTACTATGCTTGGTCAGCTCTGCAGAAAACCTGACAATGGCTTGTAAATTCCACTTTAACAGGCCATTTGACCTTCTTTGGGATCCCTGGCAAAGATGACCAATAAAATCCATCCATTTTGAAACTCTGGAATAAAAGGAAAACAAATGTCTGCATCTAGATATAAAGCTTTTCCACCTATGTGCCAATAGGGGCATCAGCATGTGACAAGAAATGTGTTTCAGGTTTCTGTAATCAACCTAATGACATACATGTAGCACACTTAATGTCCATTACTTACCTTAACAAGAATTCCGCCGAAGACTAAGTCGAACCTGTGGGGGCACAAAGTCAATGAACCATGAAAAGAAGGTCAAGGTCAAATATGGATGCATGCTTGCATTGAAGTTGTCATCCATAGATTCAAGTTAGGACCAAAGATTATTAACGTAGCTCTTATAGTTCTTGAGAAATAAACCAGGAGTGCAAATATTGTTTGATTTGAGGTTTAACGTCCCCGTCAACACTATTTAGGTCATTTTGGAGACGTTGCTCCCAATTCCGCGGGGATTTTACCCGACATTGAGATGAAACTACATCTCAATCCCTGCCACCCAATAAAACCAATATGATTTATATGCATGGACGAACCGACTCGCAGCAGTTTTCCTGGGCAAGCTTAGACCTAAGCAGATTACCAGTACTAATGTGCAGTCGGTATCAACTCTGCGTGGAAGCATCGTGCAGCCACGCAGAGTTGATACAGACATCACATTAGTACTTTAATTCCTTGAACTATTCCTCAATGGAATAGTCTTCCCTCTTCTGTGGTGAATTCCAAGACCGTAGAAGAGTTCAAAGCTCGCACGATATAAGATTGAGACTCAGAGGTATGTGTTTTAGGATACCTCTGTTGTTCGGATTGTATATAGTTTTACGAACACATCCAGCAGTGATGATTTTTTGTTTTTAAGCTAAATTCTAAATTTAGCCACCCAACCAACTAAGATAATGGCCAAGTATGACCGACTCAGTACAAGGAGATAGATAGATGCCATATTAGCACACAGATTACACAAAATTGTTTTAAAATACAATCAGCGGGTTAAATTTAAATATGGGCATATAGATTCGGAAGGAATCTGCATCCTTGATCAGTTGTAATTTCTGTCCTTCAAATAAATACAGCCATTTTGGAGATTTCATAGGATGAACAAAAACATTCTACCAACTGTTTCAAATAAATACAGCCATTTTGGAGATTTCATAGGATGAACAAAAACATTCTACCAACTGTTTCTGTTATTCTTATGCTCAAAACACCAAACATAAGACGTCAAATACAAGGTGGAGCGCTTTGGTGCAGTGGTAGAGCATCGGATTTGGGATTGAGAGGTTGCGGGTTCGATCCTCATGCTGGCCAGTGTTGTGCCCTTGGCCAAGGCACTTAGGTCATTTTGAAAACGTTGCTTCCAATTTCGTGGGACTTTAACCCAACATTGAGATGAAACGACATCTCAATCCCTGCCGCCCAATCAAACCAAAAGGGTTTATATGCATGGACGGGCCGACTCGCGGCAGTTTTCCTGGGCAAGCTTAGACCTTCTAAGCAGATTACCAGTACTAATGTGCGATTGGCGTGGAAGCATCGTGCAGTCCATATAATTCTTCAAGCCCCTATGGGAGGGGGCGTTTTGGGAGGAACAAATGTTTCTGGTAACTGTGGCAGTAATAGGAGAACAGAAAAAAGTATAGCCACTGCCTTGAATGATAGGTTCTTAATTTGACTGGTACTGAAAAGGACTGGCAGGAAATTATCTTGAGCATTGGGCAATGTCTAATAACCTTGCTATAGCATGTATAAACATGGCGATGATAGGCAAAATACTTAGCTGCTCAAAATCCCTAAAATCATCTAATTCTCTGTCTCCAAGGAAAGAATGGGCCTCATAATATTAACATAGTGATATTCCAAGTTCAGTCTGTTTAAAAAATTCAGAACTTCTATCGTGGACAGTCTATTAAAAAAATACACATAGAATACTGTTACATCACTGGCGGAATCATGACAAGAATAGTAATCAATATTTTTTGCCAAGGCAAAACTGGTACACTGGTCATAGTCATGATATTTTTTAAAACGTATATATCCAATTGCGTGAGCACGTGGTCTAGCGGTATCAGCCATTTTTAAACGTCCGTAGTCTAAAACACGACATTGTTGGATACAGCCAAACTCTTCTTGAATAGTGTTTATTTTACCTGATGAATACTAGGAATACCAGGGTATAATGGTGAAAAACACTGCTGTTCATACTAGGACTTGTTGTCGTTTTTCCCGGCAAAATTAGGTTCCGGTTCGCATCAAAACCATTTCCGGTAATATGCGGAACCGAACCGAGCCTTCATGGTCGTTTCGCCACTTGGTCGTTTCACAACGGTCGTTTGAAGTTTTATCCATTATTGACTAAATATGTTTATATCTCAGAGCTTTGTAAAGGATACCAAACATATGAACGGACTTTGTACCCAATTTTTATCTAGACAACACTAGTTTTGACACATTTATTATACTAATTAATCTCAACAGCTACATCTACATCTATACGTTCATCTTGACTTAACGGGTCGGACTCGGAATTGTTTACTGGTGACACGACCTTAGACAATCCTTCACCAGGACCTTTGACTGGCGGAACTTGTCCTTAAATCTCATAAGTGTGGTAGCAAAGAAGTGGACAGACTACCAAGCACACAAGAATTTACCCAACAGTAATATGGACACCTTCTGAAGCAGCTCCACCCACCCCTGACTAATGAAAAGAATACAAAACACAAGAAAAGTCACTATACCCAACAGTTATGGACAATGATTAGACTAATTTATAAATGACTGGCTATATACACCTAACCACCCAAAGCCGAGACGGAAATCCATACAGCACTTACGGGCAGTTCAACCGTCCCAATACCTATTGTTTTTAATGGTTATTTGTAACCCTTGTGTCTGACTTCTGTATGCAGGGCTGAGAAGCGTGATAGCTCAGTGGTTAGTGCACTTGCCTCTGATGCTAGAGGTCCCGGGTTCGATCCACGGCAGCGGCGATAAAATTTCGGTGTCCGAAGACGCTTCATTGGCATCATTTGCAGGGATGAATGTCATTAAGTGCACCGTCCTTCGGATCGGGACGTTAACTGGAGGCCCCCTGTGCAGGGAGAACCATCCCCTGTGCAGGTTAAAGAACCCTACCGTAATTACATGATTACTGTGTAGGCTTTCATCCTGCAAACCCGGAGTGTACGTAATGTACACCTGCGAGTAATGGTCAAAGATGACCGATCGCAGTATCAGTAGAAAGAAAGAAAAAGAAAGAGGTTGGGTTTTACATGTTATATGACATTTTTGCCTTTATTTCTGCTTAGAGGTATAAACTGTGAATGCTCATTGGAGCCGACTCAATGAGACGAGTCCGTTTAGTATCAGCAGTTTTTTTTTTCTGGAAACTGCAAATGTTTGTAGCAAAAGTATTTAAATACATGTATCTCAGTAAGCGTGATTTTACGATGTCATGAGTGTTTTGCTTTCTTTTTGCATGCCTAGCTTCCTTTATGTTTGTATAACATGTATGTATATGAATTTTTCTGTGTTGTTGTAAATCGCATGCCAGTTTCAAATACCCTTTCCTGTGTATGAATGTTGTCGGTATTGTGTCAAATCCCGAATCCATTTGAGGAAACGGGTGACTCTCTTAGCAATCACATCCTTGTGATCTCTTATCCCTAATCCTTTTATCTTGCAGGGGCCCTGTCGGTGGACAGAATCTACTTCAGCCCCTCAATCTCAGTATTTTTATGTTATTTATCCCATTATTTTTTGCTGTTCTTTTTAGTATTAATTTGTTGGCAGCCCTATCCTTTCATATGGATTGTCGTTTCTCTTATGCTCATAAATCGCTGTGCCTATTCATTTAATGTGCTCATTTTAGAACTCCCGCATTTTCTCGAAGAGCTTTTGAAAGAATACTAAAACACAAAAAAATGGACGATGTGCCCAACAGCTATCTGGACGCTATTAAAGTAATTACAGAATACATGATTTGGTACACCCAACAAAGCTGGCGGACAGAATACCAAACTCATAATGGACAAAGTATCCAACAGTAACCCGGACACCCCCTGAAGAAGATAAACCTTTTTTTAACTGATTATGTATATCCCCGGTATATATCCCACGGAGAATCGAAAAGAATATATCTCACTGAGATAAAAGAATGCAAAACACTAGAACGGCCACATTACCGAAACAGTTTTCTGAACACCATACAAAATAAATCCACAATTATTCAATTAATATATCAAACAAAGGTATGGACAGAATGCGAATTATATAACGGACAATTTACGCACCCAACAAAATTCTAGACACCATCTGAAGTAGTTTAACTCACTTATTAACTAACTAAATACATCTGTCTCACAGAACTTAGGAAAAATACCAAACACAAGAATGAACACACTTATTGACTTAACTGGTAATATACCCAATAAAGCTATAGACAGAGTACCAAACGTATGAAGGACACTGTATCCAACAGTAATATGAATACCCGCTGAAATATATACGTACATTTTTGTCACATGGTTTTGGAAAGAATACCAAACACGAGAAAGGACACTTTACCCAACACCAATCTGGACACGGGTTACAGTAAATTCACATTTACTGACCTAATATACCAAACACATAACGGACAACGTACCCAACAGCAATCTGGACACCAACTGAAGTAGATTTACCCATTATTGACTCAATATTTATATCTCACAGAGCTTTGGAAAGAATAGCTCGGACACTGTACCCAACAGTTATCTGGACACGAATTAAAGTAATTCCACATAATATATCTAACAAAGCTAGGACACTGTATCGTGTCGCCCTTGTTTTATGACAAAATCATTTCACCCTTATTAGATGGGTCGTTTCCCTCCAAAGTCGTTTCACTCTAGATTGTTTCGCTACGAATAAAAACTTGGACAATTTGCTCATATTGCTGTTGGGAACAGTCATATAATGTGTGTTTGATAGGTGCCCGTATTTTTGTACGACACATTTAGCCATATCCTTAAATATTGTATACCAGTAGCTGATAAATCTTGTTTTTTTTTGTCCAATTTTTGTTGGGTATAAAGTCCTAGCACGTGTTTGGTAGGTGTCCGTAACTTTATTTGATACAAAATATTTAATTTGTCTGGACACAGACCTGGGAATATTATCAGAGGTAGTTGTAAAGTAGAAGTAAAACAAAGATCAGGAATCGATACAATTAACTTAAACCCCAATTTCCACTCTATGCAGTTTACAGCAAAGATTTTCAACGTATGGATCCAGATTGATACTTAAACTATCAGTGACTGTTTGTTGAAAGACCTTGTTAGGTATATATTGCTGTTGGGTACAAATATGTCCAAAGCGTTATCCTTTGGAAGCAAGGAAACAAGGAGTACATCACAGAACAGAAAAAATATGGAGTGTACATGTTTGTTTTTGTCAAAGTAGCTAATTTCAGTCCATTAGCCTCATCAGTGACCCTTAGATATTTTCAATATTCCACAATGGAATCAATGAACAGACAAGAAAATATAAACTGCGCTATGATGCAGTCATTTCACGTGTTTAGATGGTGTCCGTAGCTTTATTTGATACATACATGTAAATGGAATAAGACAATGGCTGCATGGCAAAATAATGACCATATTGATGTCGGATACAAAGTCCTATCAAAACGATTATTACATGACTTTCCAAGAGAAAGCACCCACAATATGTTAACGTTATTTTAAGTGTTACTTACCAGATTTGAAAGGGAATAGCATTTGTGTTGCAAAACAACGCTATCTGTATCTGGACATCCGAGGAAGCATCAAACCCATAAAATAGATTAGCACTTTCTCCATTCCCCATAAAGGTGTGCATTTTGCACTTTAAATCGTTGTCCAACAGGAAAACAAACAGTTTCACAATTTGAAATGATGATTTTATAATGATCATGATCGACTATGTCAGACCTGATCTTTGCTTTGTCATTGCAAGTCTTATCTTGTTTTACCTCATAGCATTTTAAACGAAACATAATAAGTAACAGATTCATACCTAATAAAACTAATAAACATAATACTTACTTCAATGTCTTCTACCGTCCACCACCTCAGATCATCAGCGCTTTTGAATAAACCCAACAATAAAATACGGACACACTTTTACCGAAAAAGGTAGAAGCCTTCCGCATAAGATTTTCGCGGCAAGACATAGGCTCCGCCCATAATACAGTTTGGCAGCAATACGCGCATGCGTGTTGATGGTAAATAGTAATGACTTGTTCTATGGTGTTGCGGACATAAAGGACAGATTATAACGGACAGATCTGCCCAAAACATAGTTGGGTAGGAAATCGCAGTCTGGCATTGTAACCAATACGCCACGAACGCTAATTCTAGCAGATAATTAGGTATACCCAATAGGGTATACCCAACAACACAAATGTACTCAACAAGAATCGGTGAGACATACAAAGTAGCCAACAGATGCTCATTCGTAAACCCGGACGAACGGAAGAACGAAAACTAAATACCCCATAGCATACTTCGTATAGCGGGGGTATAATAAATACTGGTCAGAAACACATCCTTATGCTAAATATAACAAAATGTGTTCAGAAATAATCCATTTTTCACGAGTTTTGCACTTAAATGACCCCTGACCTATAAGACTGACATACTTTGAGGGTACATTTATAATGATTTTCCATTTTTCACTGCACCTGAATAGTTTATAGTGATTTTAAGCAAACATTTCCCCCAAATATGTGTTAAAAGGGAGTTATAAGTAGTGTAATGTTTATTTTGCCTTTGACCTACTTCTGAGCCTCAGACGCATTTCCAGACGTGGCATCCACCCATATGATTGTTGACACACATCAAGGATTACATTTAGCAAGGGTGCCATACTCTACTCAATTTTGCCATCAAAAGTAAAAATATCAACCTTTTTTGGGATTGGATGGCCAACTAATAGAGGCAGCTTGTATTTACGGGGCTATCATCACGAAAACACGCCTATATAACCCCACTTATATACAGAAAAACTGGCGTTTACAGGGGTAAACCTTATTTTTCTTATTTCTGCTAAAAGGTACATTGTGGGTACTTTTTAGAACCGCCTTGATGAGTACCTAACGAGTACCTAAAATCTGTATTTTGAGCAGAAATAAGAAAATATATCACAATTTTTCATCTTAAGCTTTTCGTTTATTCGGTACGGAACCGTGGAAGGGACATACAATTTATTTCAATACGTTGTGCGGACAACATTAATATCTTGTGCGCACAAATTATCATCTTGTTCACACAACTTAATATCTTGTTCGCACAACACATTTAAAGAAATTGCATGTCCCTTCCAGGGTTCCGTAAGTCTGTGGTAAAGTTTATAATGTATTTGTATAGGCGTGTTTTCGTAACGAAACCGGAAATAAAGTGTCTTGTATTTAGCTTTGTAAACACCATTACGAAAACACGCCTATACAAATACATTGTTAATTTTACCTCCGAAAAATCGAAATTTTTATATGAAAAACTGTGACATTTTTAGCTCACCAGAGCCGAAGGCTCCGGGGGAGCTTATAGGATAGGCAGTTGTCCGTCGTCGTCGTCGTCTGCGTCTGCGTCTGCGTCAACACTTTCAAACGACATCTCCTCTGAAGCCACTGGGCCGATTGGGCCCAAATTTTATCTGTAGCATCCTTGGGCTGGGGGATTGAAAGTTTGTGTATTTTTTATTAAAATCGGCTCATTAGTTTGGTTGCTATGACAACTTGTAGTTCCCATAGACTTATAATGGGGAAAATTGAAAAATGGCATTTACTGCCAAGCCTCTGCAGATATTTTGACAGAACTTTCAAAGAAATGTTCCAAAGGCAATCTACTATTTGCGGTATGATTTTAGGCCTTCTGTTCATTTTTATTGGTTGCCATGGAAACCAAAATGCAAAAAATAGACAAAAAAATATTTAAAAAATCATCTCCTCAGAAACCATACGCTCTAGGAGGCTGAGACTTCATGAACATATTCACCATATTTGCCTTTACAGAATTTGTGTTTTTTTATGAAATTTGGCAATTTAGTTTTGTTGCTATGGCAACTTAGAGTTTCCATTGACTTATAATTGGGAAAACTGAAAAATGGCATTTCCTGCCAAGTCATTGCAGATATTTTGACAAAACTTACATAAACATGTTCCTTGAATAAACTTCTCTCAGCCATAGGCTTTTATGTCAACCTGGGGGTCTCCTAGTTTGTGCCGGGGCCATGCCACAACCCTTCCACTTCATAAAATGCCTTATATCTCAGAAACCTTTAAGATCCCAACCCCTAAACCATATATATTCTTGTTCCTTATGATAAGATGCATTAAGTGACACCAACCTGGGGGTCCCCCGGGATGTGCCGGGGACATGCCCTGCCCCCTCTATTTCATAAAATGCCATTTATCTCGGAAAACATTCAGATCCCCACCCCTAAACTATATATATTCTTGTTCCTTATGCTAAGATGCATTAAGTGACACCTATCTTGGGGTCCCCCCGGGATGTGCTGGGGACATGCCCCACCCCTCCACTTCATAAAATGCCATTTATCTCAGAAACCATTGAGATCCCTACCCCAAAACCATATATATTCTTGTTCCTTATGAAAACCAACAGATAGACTCCGAGGGGCCCGACCAAAGACGGAGCATCAGGCGCCAACTAACATAAAGAATGCTAAAATAAATAGAACTCCATTTATGGTTTTACGCCGTCATATAATCTTATAATCATATGGAACCGTCATATAATCTGAGGCCTGACCCACCGGTGTGCAATCAAAGAGGGAAGCAAAGTTGCCAACCGTTATTGGGTTAACAACCATGCATGCAGTCTGTTTTATAACATTAATGTTGTACCCAATCATTATAAAAACGAACGCGACTACGTTGATCACCGTGCTCAGTGGGGACGCGATGCTAGAATGAGAGTTTTATGATGAAAAACAATAAAGTTATTTTGTATTTATATCTCACCATGTGTGAAGTAAATACAAGCTGGTGGACTTCGCAATTCAGCTTGGGCGAGCGCGAGAGCGTAATACAGCTGAAGGCCGCTATTAAGGCCAGTTAAGATTAAGACTAAATAGAAGTGGAGGCAATGATCAGGAATTGATACAATTACATGTAGCCCACAGCTCCCATCAGAGACACCAAAGGGAAAGAAACACAAACATGAAACAACAGACCCTAATGGAAACATCAATAGCTGAAAGCCAAAAGGGCAGTTACTTTTCCACAAAATCGCCAATAGGCTATCTAAAATAAGTCTTCTGTTAAAACATACATAAAAGTTACAGTTTTTATTTTCATTCGTAGTGTCTTGGACGTGTACGAAACCAAATTTGGGACTATCCAAAAGTGGTTTTAAGCATTTTTTTTTCAGCGGCCGTTGTGGGAAGTACATGTAAATGTTTATAAACAGTCCGAAAGGAAATTTACTGTATTTTGCACATGGGCTTTATGGAAACGAATTGACTTACACTGTATAATCAAAAGCCTGCAAATTTCTTTACAGTATAAGTAGTAACCTTCACGATCAGTTTAAAAGCATACAGATGCATTTGAAGCCAGCTGCAGTATTTGTAAACCAAACATCGGCCTTAATACATGTATAACTTAGGGTAAAACAGTATTTCAAATTGAACTTCAGGGCGGTTTCACGGTAGGGTGTTTAGTAATAGGGACTTTGCGACCGTAAAACCGACAATTTTCTCCTCAAATGGCAATTTTCAGTAAAGTTTTCCCAATTCGTTTGGTTTGTTGAAAACATGTCCAGTTCGCCCATAGACAATAAGCGCCGACATATGCGTAAACCACATACCAACCAATGAAAAACGACGTTACATGATGGCATCGGATGTCCGACAGTATATCGCAGAAAATGCCGTCGCATTAAATCAGACGCCGTATTTGCTTACGAGGGGCGTTCATTTAATTGTGTCACTAATGGCCCACCATACCGCGTAGCTGTACGGAACAAGTGGAAACTGCGTTGATTTCACGGGGGAGATATGTTCTATAATAGGATGAAATTTCGGTCTGTTTCGTATAGACTTTCAAAAGCTATTGAAAGTTTGGGTTGGTTCAGTCATATACACGTACACCCAACCACTATTGTATGCAAAATAAAAATAAAAACAAAACAAGCTTTGAAATTAGGGCCTACATTAAACGACACGATGATTCAGTTTTCACAGATATACACTGTATTAGCGAACTGTGTAAACGTCAATTTTCAGGAGGCATAAAAAATTAACATTACGATAACACACACTCGTGCGACAAAGTGCATGTTTTTTCACAACTCAAAACTGGCTACTTATTATGAAAATCAGCGATATTCTTTTCTTATTAAAAGTAGAAGTGGAGGCAATGATCAGAAATCGATACAATTAACCCACAAATCCCATCAGAGACACCAAAGGAAAAAAAAACGCAAACATGAAACAACAGACCCTAATGGAAACATCAATAGCGGAAAGCCAAAAGGACAGATACTTTCCCACAAAATGGCCAACAGGCTATCCAAAATAAAATAATATAAGCGACACAAACGTCCAAAGACAAATCATAACAAAAATAAACCGCGACAGAAGAACCGCCTAGGAACGTTCAGCGGAAACGAATTCCAATAAAGGGGGGGGGGGGGGGGTAAATCGATTTTACGCGGCCACAATCCTCGCCCTTGCTTCCGTCGCGATAAAGACAAATAATTTGTTCAGTCCGCATGAAGCCATCCTAACTCATCAGTGCAACATCTCCTTGAACTCAAAAATCAAACAACCACAGATATGAAACAACGGTGAGGACTCGACAGCAAGAAACCACTGAAATGCTGGAGCAAAAGAAAACCAACAGCTAGACTCCGATGGGCCCTACCAGAGACAGAGCATCAGGTCCCAACCAACATAAGCCTTTACGCTTGAACCGTCATAGAATCTGAGGCCTGACCAATTGGCGTGCAATTAAGAGGGGGGGGGGGGGGGGGCAAAGTTGTCAACCGTGATTGGGTTAGCTACCATGCAATAAGTCTGTTGTATAACATTTATGTTGTACCCAATATTTTTATATCGAATAATGAGTTTACGAAATTGGGTGCTGAAGTCATTGTTGTTATATATTTTTTTTCTGAATGTATATACTAAGTCACCATAAAATTCGTGTTCCGATAGACCTTGATGCAGAAGAGATTTAAGTCAAATATTGAATTTTGAAATTAAATCAGAATGACGTCTATAATTTGCAAAGGCTTTGCGTAGTTTATGGTACCGATAACCCTGATTAAGAAATTTAGCCGTTAACAATTTATTACGAGTGTTGAAGTCAGTTACATGACTACACACTCTGGCAAATCGAATTAACTGCGAAATATAAACGCCATAGGATGGCGCACGAGGAACATCACTATCCAAAAAAAGGAAACTTTACAATCTCAAAATCAAAATCATCGCGTTTATCATAAGTTTTGCAAGAAACAAACCCATCTACAATAGATAGATGTAAATCCCAAAACGGGGCCTCGGTATCAGAAGAATTTGCCTTATTTACCTGAAGTTCTGGGGGGTAAATATGACTGATCAAACCATCGAAAACGGTTTTATCAATATTTAATAAATCATCCAAATATCTAGAAATAGAGCTAAAAGCTTCAATGATTTTAGACTGGTTTTCAGCAGAAAGGTCTCTCTCATAACAAAACAAAAACAGATCAGCCACAAGTGGTGCGCAATTAGTACCCATCGGAATACCCATAACTTGTCTAAATAACTTGTCAAGTAGAAAGGTGAGAGCTTCACACACTAAAGCAACAATAATAGGTTGTGATGCTCGTTAGAACCGCCTCACTGAGACGGTTCTAACGCGTACCGACAATCAATGTCTTGGAGCAGAAATAATAAAACTAATGTGTACCCCCGTAAACCCCTGTTTTCTCCATATAAAGTGGGGTTTAGGGGGCTGTCTATTTCACGGACTTGTGATCAGTCGGTCAAACTGACCCGAATTATGAGCCCCGTTTCAGCAAGCCAAGAAAAGCTGCTAAAATGATAAAGTTGCTACTGTAGCAGATGTGGTCAAACAAGATGCAAAGTTCACGGTGAAAGAAATTGTTGATTGTGTTGGAGTTTCATCGGGGACCTTTCATAAGATTTCGACTCAGGAGTTGAAACTTAGTCATGTTTGTGCACGATGAAGTCCACATCTCTTGACCAAAAGACAAAAGATCACCCGTGTAAAAACGAAGAAAAGTGCAAAAAATAAGCCAAACGTAGCATTTCGGAGCGGGTCTATAATTTTGAGCCGCAGAGCAAATTCTTTTCTATGAGAGTAGACCCCTTTATCAGTAAGACTGAGCCTACAGAAAAGTGAAAAGGAAGTCCTGAAAGTTATCCTCCTTTGAAAAGAGGCTGAACAAAAGTGTTAGGTGTTCCAACTCTCCTTCAAAGCGCGGCAAAAGTTTCGTATGCGGGATTTTTCAATTGCGATGGACCCATTGGTCAAATTCCGGTACCAAATGGCATGACACGCACGGGTAAATTATAGAGCAAGGGGTACACTATTAAAAACGTAGACATGGAACCGGTTATAGATGTCGTTGACTTATCGATGACAATACACCTGCTCACAAGTATATTCTTGTCGAAGACTTCTTAACAGAGAAAAGGGTAGTTCAGCTCTCTCAACCACCTTAATGGCCAGCGACATTTTCCTGTTTCCTTTACTAAAGAAAACTCTTCTTTGTCGTCGTTATGAATCCTGAAGTGCAAGTGGTTTTGTTTGTTTTGTATAATTTGAGGTTTAACGTCCCAGTCAACACTGTAAAGTTCATTTTGGAGACGTTGTTTCCAATTTTGTGGGACTTTTACCCGACATTGAGATAAAATTACATCTCAAGCCTTGCCGCCCAATGAAACCAATAGGTTTAATAAGCATGGCCGGTCCGACACTCGTCGGTTTCAGCTCTGCGTGGAAGCATCATGCAGCCCATATATGTCTTCAAATCCCGATGGGCGGGGGCCAAGTGGTGATGTAATTTACCAATGTAGTCATGGTATACCTTAAACGACTTAGTTCTCGTCCTTTACAGAATGAGCCGGCCTGGGTACATGTAGCTCAGTCGGATGCGCGACTGACTGGTAATCAGGAAGACGAGGGCTCGATACCTTCCTGGGTCGGCCACATTCTTTCGTGGAGATTGATCATGAGATCTTTTCTACGGTCATTCTCTCCCTTCCGCTGACTCAAGAAGGGCAGCTGTCAATTTTCGGCGAAAGAATGTGCACTGTACTGGTTAACCGCTTACGTGTAAACCTGCCCAGGAAAGTGTGGATAGGTAAATTAACAAGCTCAAAAATGACCTAAAATAATGTTGACTGTGCCGTTAAACTCTAATACAAGCAGACAAAGTCTTTACAGAATGGCTTTCGAGACAGGAAAAAATGTGTTTCCGCCCAGGGCGAATAGTTCGAAGGGTTTAAGTAAACGAAATATGAATGCGATTAATAAAGCGTCCCGTAGAACCACAATGGCAACATAACTGCCCTCGTACGTAACTGCAATAGAAGTATAGATACCATGTATGCAGCCCAATAAATTCAGCTTTGCCGATGTGTTTAAAAGTGTATGATGACCAGCCTGAGCCATCACGAAAACACACATATATTATTTTGACCCCCTTGAACCCCACTTTAATATAGTAAAACTGGTGTTTACAGGTGTAAACCTTATTTTTCTTATTTCTGCTCTAAAATATAGATTGTGGGTACTCGTTAGCACCGCCCCGTTGAGGCGGTTCTAACGTGTACCCACAAGCTATATTTTGAGCTTGCAATTTTTCATCTAAAGATTTTCATTTTTTCGGCGATAAAGGTTACAATGTATTTGTATAGGCGTGTTTTCGTAATGCAATGCTAAATGTGCATGATCAGGCGGCGGTTGTTGGGCGTAGAATACAGTACAAGTAATAACAGTGAATAAATTAGCCATTATTTTCTTGGCAACATTCATTTTATTCATGAAAACAATAAAATAAATTATAAAATAGAAAACAATGACACAGGGTTATTGTTCACAGTGTTAAGCAAATATCCTTTAATACATGTATTTAGACTAAACTATTCTACGTATAAATTGAGGCCAGCCTGAAAATCATTCATCTTTGCATTTTGATTTAATATTGAATTAACCGAGGTTTCTCTGGGAACTGAACATATCACGCATTGCGCATGGCTTTTGATTCAAATAAATAGCTTTTGCATAATGTTGTGATAGAACTTTCTGTAACAAACCATACCTCTGTAACTCCGCAGTGGTAAGCCATCAAACAATGTCTGCGAATTTTCTGCACAAACTGTTTTCAGACACATTACATTTCCATTGCCAAAGCGCCGGGGTACGGACTGCCCAAACACAAGACAGGTCGACATTGATACGACGTTGCCATTTCGTATCGATGTCGGCTCGACGTAAGCTCGGTAGTTCTGTATGTACTGTAGACAAACAGCTGCCCAGCATCGCAAAAACTCAACACACTTTGTGTGCAGCATAGACTAATTTTAAGGCTGACCTTATCTAAATCGCAAAATGGTTTACACATTTCACATTTTCCAGTTGTCATGTACACAATTTGTTAAGTGTAATGGTCCCATGTAAAGTAATGTCGTCCCAAACTACGCATCATTGTCTCCTATAACCCACCATTACCGGCTTTATATACAACATTAGAGAAACACGCCTATACAAATACATAGTAAATTTAACGCCGAAAAAAACGTAAATTTTCAGATGAAACATTTTGATATTTTTCTTATTTCTGATCAAAATATAGACTTGGGTACACGTTAGAACCGCCTCGATGAAGCGGTTCAAACGAGTACCCACAATCTATATTTTAAAGGAGAAATACGAAAAATGATGTCTAGCACTGTAAACCCCAGTTTTACTATATAAAAGTGGGGGTCAAGGGGGTCAGAATTATATAGGCGTGTTTTCAGGCGTAACTTACAAAAAACATATAATTATTTGTTCCCTTTCTAAACACAGATTATATATTCTTTAAGGAGGGAATTTGGTCTTTAAGAGCATTTTTTTCTTTAAGTGTAGAACCCTTTTTCAGAAGGGTTCAGATTATAGGAAAGTAAGGGAGAATGCCCTTGCAAGAATGTGGAAATTTGCCGCGGGTGTCCATTCCTTTTACGTAGAAATTTAGTAACACAGTGGGCGACAATTCGTGTCATTTTCAAATCTATCACTTTGTTATCTGCCTTGTTTTCCATGACATTCTGCAACACTGCGAAAAACAACGACTTCGGGATGAGAAGAGAATCAGTCCAGTAATACGTCACGTGACAATCTAAGCCATCATTTGGGTAAGGCACAGCAGATTGGACATACCGCCACGTCCTCTCATTAAAGTGTTGCACAAATAGTAGTCTCTGAAACTGTCACCTGAAACGGAGGTTAAACACATAAGTGATACCGAAATGCAAATGAGTCGAGGCACTTAGCACTTACCGCTAGTGCTCAACTTTTAGGCCAGTTTTTGGTTAGTGCTCATTATTCAAAACAGAAGTGGGGGCAATGATCAGAAATCGATACAATTAGCCCAGAACTCCCATCAGAGACACCAAGCCGCCTTTTTTATCGATTGTTATTACGATAACACACCCGTGCGACACAGTGCGTTTGTCATATCTCTAAAATGGCTACTTTTCCGAAGAAAACCCGTGATATTTTTCTTATTTATGCTGCAAACATAGGCTGTGGGTGCTCGTTAGAACCGCCTCATTGAGGTGGTTCTAACGAGTACCCACAACCTATGTTTTGGAGTAAAATAAGAAAAATAATGTTTAGCCACCCCCCACACACCTTAAACCCCAGTTTTCTCTATACAAAGTGGGTGTAAGGGGGTGTTCATTTCACGGATTTGTGCACGTGATGAATACAAATGAGTCAAGGCACTTAGCACTTACCGTCAGTGCTCAACTTTTAGGCCAGTTTTTGGTTAGTGCTCTTTATTCAAGCCGCCTTTCTTTATCGATTTTGAATAATCATATTCTATGGTCTTTAGAAAATCTGTTTTTCTTTTTTTCATATGCAATTTTGTAATAGTTCTCTTATTTAAATCCAAAACATAGGTTGTTGGTGTTCGTTAGAACCGCCTCATTTTAGAAGCCTCCGTGGTCGAGTGGTTACGCTACTCGCCTTGTAAACCGGTGGTCGCAGGTTCGATCCCGGGCTTCACCAGACTTTCGGATGAGTCTTTAAACCGAGGTCCCGTCTCCGTATGACCTTAGCTGTTGGTGGGACGTAAAACTTAAACACTCACTCACTCACCGCCTCATTTCGACGGTTCTAACAAGTACCAACAACCTATGTTTTGGAGCAGAAATAAGAAAATAATATATACCCCTGTAAACCCCAGTTTTCTGTATATAACAAAGAGTTTACGTGGATGTTCATTTCACGGACTTGTTTCATGTTACGTGATGTTCTGTCTATAGTGCCAATACGGGATTTGCAACACGGTTCCATCTGGGACCCACACAGAACAGCCCATATGGGTAGCATATGGGTTCTATGTGGGTAATCTCATATTTATAATCAGGAGAAAAGGTTCATTCAAATAATTACAAGTCTTCATTGTTCCAGCCCACTTGATGGGCAGATAAGGTCCCAACAGAGAGAGACCCACATGATTGTGCAACTTATTGCACATGTATACAGTTGAGATGCCTTAAAGACAAAGGCATTCTTTTTCAATAATTAGAATTGGTAAATTCTTGCGTGATTATATATCGCCCTCAATTTTAAAAGTAATTGGAAAAAACAACAAGTTCTAATAAAAAACATGACATAAAACAATGTCCATGTCGTGCAAATATCTAAATGGAAGTTAAAAGATGTTTTCATTTTGTGATGTTTAAAACTATTAATTTTATTTTATTATTGTCGTCAGTATCTGCATTTATATCAGGAAATTTACTTTTTTATATTAAGCTTAACTAATGGCAGAGTCGTTTCCCTTATTACCCACATCGAGCCCATATGGGCCCCATATAGTAAAAAAGCAGATATCATGGGAATAATTTGGTCAAATATCTGTACCACATTGGAGCCATTTGAGGCCCTTTTATGTATCATGAAATTGTAAAGGTATCTAAGATTATTGCAATTTCATCTCAGGTATCGAATGTTGCGTATACGGGACCCATATGAGTCTCATATGGGCAAAAAATCCTATATGAGACCCATGGCTAAATGCCCAGAATCTGCCCATATGGGCCCCATATACAATGCTTGCTGGGATACTGGGTTTCTGATGCCTAAGATGTTCAAGTAATGTTTAAAATAAATTTTTGTTATATGTACCTATCTTCTGAGAAGGAACTTATTTCTTGAAATATATTAGATATTGCTAAACTGATTTTACATAGTATATGTTCGTACTTGCTTAGTGTACATGATATTTACATAATGTTCACTTCCGCGCATGATCATTGGTTACTAAATGAGCCCCGCCAAGGGAATTTGTGTCTTCGAGCATTCCGTCATGACAAATTTAACTGCGCATGCCCAGCCTTTCAGAGGGGCCAGGGATATGGCTTTCTGTCCGAAGGTTCCTCATGCTTCACTGCTTGCATGAGCGAGCAGCGAAGGTTCTGGCGAGACTGCGCGGATGTGCAGGCTCGCCTGAACCTTCGCTACTCGCATTGGCGATAGGTACCAAAAGCGCTTGACGGGGCTCAAATAAAGATTTCTGGTCAATTCATTGTTTTGTGAGTGACATTAAGCATTAATTGTCAACAATCGGCTGCCACAGTCAGCGTATTTCCTGGTCATGGCTTAATAAAATAATGACAGATTGATATAACCCTGCCCGCTTCAAGAGATAATGGGCGTTCCCAGACGGCAACTCACCTAAAGGCAACAGCTTATCAACGCTGCAACGTCATGTCGTTGTTTGTTTGTTTGTTTGATTTGACGTTTAACGTCCCGATCAACACTGGAGAAGTTACTTATAATTTTGTGGGACTTTTAACCGACATTGAGATGAAATGACAGCCCAAGCCCTGTCGCGCAATAAAGCAAATAGGATTTGTAAGCATGGACGGGCCAACTCGCACCGCTTTGCCTGGGTAGGCTTAGATCCACTAAGCGGTTTACCAGTACTCGTGTGCGGTCGGTTTCAGCTCTGCGTGGAAGCATAATGCAGCCCATCTTTTTCTTCAAGCCCCGATGGGCGGGGGCAAGTCATGTCGTTGTAGCGGTGGTAAAGCAACGTTACGGTAACGTCGTGTATCGAGTAGATTATCTCATCACGGTAACAAGCCCGTGTTTTAGCCACTTTATTAATAGGCAATCACGTGCATAGAAGTTGCATGTAAATGCTGCTTTCAGTGCATTACGAAAACACGGCTATACAAATACATTGTGAACTTTACCGACGAAAAAACGAAAATTTTAAGATGAAAAAGTGTGCGTTTTTTCTGATTTCTGCCCAAAATATAAATTGTGGGTATCGTTAGAACCGCCTCATCGGGGCGGTTCTAACGATTACCCACAATCTATATTTTAGAGCAGAAATGAGAAAAATGAGGTTTATACCTGTAAACCCCAGTTTTATTATAAAAAAGGGGGTTCAAGGGGTCAAAATTATATAGGCGTATTTTCGTGATGGAAAGCCCATAGAAAATCGGAATCGGCAGTGATACATGATTCATGAATTTTCTGCATTACTTACCATCATGGTTAACAGCAAAGGTGGTAACAAAGCGTTTCTTAAAGACATTGCAAAAACTGACTGACAGGTGAAGAAATATCAACAGTTCGAAAAAATTGCAATATTTTAATTGAAATGGAGGTACTCTGAGAAATTCACAAATAAAAACCCGGCTTATGATGCTTGGGGTAAAAATTTTGTTCTAACCCTGGTGTTCTTACCCAAAATCGAATATTCTCGTGTGTTTGATAAATAAACTGGTTGAATAAGAACTCATAGATATGCGCAGACGTTAAGGTTGACTAACAGCCCGTAACGTGACGTCACTAAACATCACTGTAGTGTCATGACAATATGGCGGACGTCGGCAACCGAAGTGATTGCAGTATTAAAAATCCACACTCAGAAATGGAAGGTTTGCAAGAAAATGAATTCTACACGGGTTTTATTGGTGAATAGGTAATACCGTCCCTCGGGATCACTGTCCGGCATCACTCGGCAAGCCTCGTGATGCCGGACAGTGACCATCGGAACGGATTCTCACAAAATAGAAGTGAAGGTAATGATCAGGAATCGATACAATGAACCGGCAGCTCCCATCAGAGACACCAAAGGGAAAGAAGCACAAACACGAGACTACAGACCTAATGGAAACATGAATAGCGGAAAGCCAAAAGGACAGTTACTTTCCCACAAAATGGCCAAACGGCTGTCCAAAATAAAATAATATAAGCAACACAAACATCCAAAGACAAACCATAACAAAAATAAACCGCGACAGAAGAACCGCCTTGGAACGGTCAGCGGAAACAACTCCACTGTGTGGCTTCAATCGATTATAAAAATGGCCACAATCTTCGCCTTTACTTCAGTCGCGATTTAGACAAATAATTTGTTCAGTCCGCATGAAGGCCTCCTAACTCACCAGTGTATGCAACACCATCGTGAACACAAATAATCAAACAACCACAGAGATGCAACCCTGCAAGATTCTTTTAGCTCTCCCATCACGATATTCATTATTTGCTGGCTCCCGGCTTGCACAATGTCAATATTGGGAAAACAGGTAACCAGAACCCCCTGACCTTTCAAGGTCATGGGGTCTGGTTACCTGTTTGTCCAACACAGATAACCTTCAGAGCAGGAACCAGCAGATAATGCAAAAAAGGTGAATAATTAAAAACAAAAACTTACCCATTCCTCCAGTTATTGCACTAAGAGCGATAATGCTATTCAATCCACTGCCGCCTCCTCTGGACAGAGCCTGTGCGACCAGAGCTGGGTTAAGTCTGCCAGCTGCACCTGCGGCTGGCATCTGTCCATATACACTCACTGCCAAACAGGCAACCAATAATAAAGCTACGAATGATTTCATTTTAGTAACTGTTGTGTCGTATCCTAGACTGGATCTAACTTGCTTGATGGTTCTGATGCGATTGTAACGAATCACCAAATTTCGGCCGCTTTATAAGACTGAGAGCTGACAGGTCATTAAGTTTTATGTCAGTGTTGACCATAAGAGCTTAAGAATAAGATTTAGACAGACACCTGTCCATTAAACAGACGTTTTGGACATGCAACGCCAAGGGCGGAAACATCAAACAAAATTATCAATCGATTTGTAAATCATTTGCACCATTATTCTAATTGTACCAAAGGTACCGTTGGCCAACTAACAATTAGCTGGAGGTCATTGTACGTGCAAATGCATCAGGATTCAGGTCAAGACCTGGAATAGCCTTTGACACTAGATTTTGTTTATTAGCTTATGTTGAGGTTTAATGTCCACGTTACCACCATCCAGGTAATTTTGGAGACGTTATTTCCCATTTCGTGGAACTGTGTGTTACCCGACTCTGAGATGAACCTACCGCTGGTAAGAACCGCGGTTTTAACGGGAACGGACATTCTATGTCCTGTGTACAACCTTGGAAAGCACATGTTTTCCCCGTGTAAGCCCGACTTTATATAGAAGCAGCTTGTATTTACGGGGCTTTCATCACGAAAACACACCTATATAACCCCACTTATATACAGTAAAACTGGCGTTTACAGGGGTAAACCTTATTTTTCTTATTTCTGCTAAAAGGTGGATTGTGGGTACTTGTTAGAACCGCCTCGATGAGTACCTAACGAGTACCTAAAATCTGTATTTTGAGCAGAAATAAGAAAATATATCACAATTTTTCATTTTAAGCTTTTCGTTTATTCGGTACGGAACTGTGGAAGGGAGATACAATTTATTTTAATATGTTGTGCGGACAACATTAATATCTTGTGCGCACAACTTGTTATCCTGTTCACACAACTTAATATCTTGTTCGCACAACACATTTAAAGAAATTGCATGTCCCTTGTATAGGCGTGTTTTCGTAACGAAACCGGAAATAAAGTGTCTTGTATTTAGCTTTGTAAACACCATTACGAAAACACGCCTATACAAATACATTGTAAATTTTACCTCCGAAAAATCGAATTTTTGTATATGAAAAACTGTGACATTTTTAGCTCTCCAGAGCCGAAGGCTCCGGGGGAGCTTATATGATAGGCAGTTGTCCGTCGTCGTCGTCGTCGTCTGCGCCTGCGTCTGCGTCAACACTTTCAAACGACATCTCCTCTGAAGCCACTGGGCCGATTGGGCCCAAATTTTATCTGTAGCATCCTTGGGCTGGGGGATTGAAAGTGTGTGTTTTTTTATTAAAATCGGCTCATTAGTTTGGTTGCTATGACAACTTGTAGTTCCCATAGACTTATAATGGGGAAAATTGAAAAATGGCATTTACTGCAAAACCTCTGCAGATATTTTGACAGAACTTTCATAGAAATGTTCCATAGGCAATCTACTATTTGCCGTATGATTTTAGGTCTTCTGCTCATTTTTATTGGTTGCCATGGAAACCAAAATGCAAAAAATAGACCAAAAAGTACTTAAAAAATCATCTCCTCAGAAACCATATGTTCTAGGAGGCTGAGACTTCATGAACATATTCACCATATTAGCCTTTACAGAATTTGTGTTTTTTATGAAATTTGGCAATTTAGTTTTGTTGCTATGGCAACTTAGAGTTTCCATTGACTTATAATGGGGAAAACTGAACTATGGCATTTCCTGCCAAGTCATTGCAGATATTTTGATAAAACTTACATAAACATGTTCCTTGAATAAACTTCTCTCAGCCATAGGCTTTTATGTCAACCTGGGGGTCTCCTAGTTTGTGCCGGGGCCATGCCCCACCACTTCCACTTCATAAAATGCCTTATATCTCAGAAACCTTTAAGACCCCAACCCCTAAACCATATATATTCTTGTTTCTTATGATAAGATGCATTAAGTGACACCAACCTGGGGGTCCCCCGAGATGTGCCGGGGACATGGCCTGCCCCCTCTATTTCATAAAATGCCATTTATCTCGGAAACCATTCAGATCCCCATCCCTAAACTGTATATATTCTTGTTCCTGATGCTAAGATGCATTAAGTGACACCTATCTTGGGGTCCCCCGGGATGTGCTGGGGACATGCCCCACCCCTCCACCTCATAAAATGCCATTTATCCCAGAAACCATTGAGATCCCTACCCCAAAACCATATATATTCTTGTTCCTTATGATAAGAATTGTTTATACTGCAAAGCTTGTTCATTGTTGCAGTGATTCCAAAAGATTTTTTTTCACAGCGGACGTCGTGAGGAGTAAAAAATGTTTACACATGCCGTTACCAAAGTAGAAGTAAAACAAAGATCAGGAATTGATTCAATTAACTTACTCCACCCATCAAAGACACCAAAGGGAAAGAAACACAAACATGAAGCGACCAGACCATAATAGAAACATAAACAAAGGAAGGCCATAAGGACAGTTACTTTCCAACAAAATGGCCAATTGGCCATCCAAAATAAAAAGACAAAAGTGATACACACAGTAAGTAACAAACAACAACATAAATAAACCGCCACAGAAGAACCGCCTTGGAACGGTCAGTGGAAAGAATTCCACCGGGGGGGGGGGGGGGCCTTAAATCGATTTTACATGGCCATAATCCTCGCTCTTACCTCTGTCGCGGTATACAGTAATTTTGTTTAGTCTGCATGAAGGCTTCCTAACTCATCAGTGTAGCATCTCCGAGAACATACACATCAAAAAACTACAGAGATGAAACAAGGTTGAGGACTCGACAGCATACAGCAACAGAATTGCTGGAGCAAACGAAAACCAACAGATAGACTCCGAGGGGCCCGACCAAAGACGGAGCATCAGGCGCCAACTAACATAAAGAATGCTAAAATAAATAGAACTCCATTTATGTTTTTACGCCGTCATATAATTTTATAATCATATGGAACCGTCATATAATCTTAGGCCCGACCCACCGGTGTGCAATCAAAGAGGGAAGCAAAGTTGCCAACCGTGATTGGGTTAACCACCATGCATGCAGTCTGTTTTATAACATTAATGTTGTACCCAATCATTATAAATACGAACGCGACTACGTTGATCACCGTGCTCAGTGGGGACGCGATGCTAGAATGAGAGTTTTATGATGAAAAACAATAAAGTTATTTTGTATTTATATCTCACCATGTGTGAAGTAAATACAAGCTGGTGGACTTCGCAATTCAGCTTGGGCGAGCGCGAGAGCGTAATACAGCTGAAGGCCGCTATTAAGTCCAGTTAAAATTAAGACTAAATAGAAGTGGAGGCAATGATCAGGAATTGATACAATTACATGTAGCCCACAGCTCCCATCAGAGACACCAAAGGGAAAGAAACACAAACATGAAACAACAGACCCTAATGGAAACATCGATAGCTGAAAGCCAAAAGGACAGTTACTTTCCCACAAAATGGCCAATAGGCTATCCAAAATAAGTCTTCTGTTAAAACATACATAAAAGTTACAGTTTTTATTTTCATTCTTAGTGTCTTGGACGTGTACGAAACCACATTTGGGACTATTCAAAAGTGGTTTTAAGCATTTTTTTCAGCGGCCGTTGTGGGAAGTACATGTAAATGTTTGTAAACAGTCCGAATGGAAATTTACTGTATTTTGCACATGGGCTTTATGGAAACGAATTGACTTGCACTGTATAATCAAAAGCCTGCAAATTTCTTTGCGGTATAACAAGTAACCTTCACGATCATTGTAAAAGCATACAGATGCATTTGAAGCCAGCTGCAGTATTTGTAAACCAAACATCGGCCTTAATACATGTATAACTTAGGGTAAAACAGTATTTCAAATTGAACTTCAGGGCGGTTTCACGGTAGGGTGTTTAGTAATAGGGACTTTGCGACCGTAAAACCGACAATTTCCTCCTCAAATGGCAATTTTCAGTAAAGTTTTCCCAATTCGTTTGATTTGTTGAAAACATGTCCAGTTCGCCCATAGACAATAAGCGCCGACATATGCGTAAACCACATACCAACCAATGAAAAACGACGTTAGATGATGGCATCGGATGTCCGACAGTATATCGCAGAAAATGCCGTCGCATTAAATCTGATGCCGCATTTGCTTACGAGGGGCGTTCATTTAATTGTGTCACTAATGGTCCACCATACCGCGTAGCTGTACGGAACAAGTGGAAACTGCGTTGATTTCAGTGGGGAGATATGTTCTATAATAGGATGAAATTTCGGTCTATTTCGTTTAGACTTTCAAAAGGTATTGAAAGTTTGGGTTGGTTCAGTCATATACACGTACACCCAACCACTATTGTATGCAAAAAAAATAAATAAATAAAAACAAAACAAGCTTTGAAATTAGGGCCTACATAAACGACACGATGATTCAGTTTTCACAGATATACACTGTATTAGCGAACTGTGTAAACGTTAATTTTCAGGAGGCATAAAAAATTAACATTACGATAACACACTCGTGCGACAAAGTGCATGTTTTTTCACAACTCAAAACTGGCTACTTTTTATGAAAATCAGCGATATTCTTTTCTTATTAAAAGTAGAAGTGGAGGCAATGATCAGAAATCGATACAATTAACCCACAAATCCCATCAGAGACACCAAAGGAAAAAAAAAAAAAAAAAAAACGCAAACATGAAACAACAGACCCTAATGGAAACATCAATAGCGGAAAGCCAAAAGGACAGATACTTTCCCACAAAATGGCCAACAGGCTATCCAAAATAAAATAATATAAGCGACACAAACGTCTAAAGACAAACCATAACAAAAATAAACAGCGACAGAAGAACCGCCTAGGAACGTTATGCGGAAACGAATTCCACTAAGGGGGGGGGGGGGGGGGGTGTAAATCGATTTTACGCGGCCACAATCCTCGCCCTTGCTTCCGTCGCGATAAAGACAAATAATTTGTTCAGTCCGCATGAAGCCATCCTCACTCATCAGTGCAACATCTCCGTGAACTCAAAAATCAAACAACCACAGATATGAAACAACGGTGAGGACTCGACAGCAAGAAACCACTGAAATGCAGGAGCAAAAGAAAACCAACAGCTAGACTCCGATGGGCCCGACCAGAGACAGAGCATCAGGTCCCAACCAACATAAGCCTTTACGCTCGAATCGTCATAGAATCTGAGGCCTGACCAATCGGCGTGCAATTAAGAGGGGGGCAAAGTTGTCAACCGTGATTGGGTTAGCTACCATGCAATAAGTCTGTTGTATAACATTTATGTTGTACCCAATCTTTTTATATCGAATAATGAGTTTACGAAATCGGGTGCTGAAGTCATTATTGTTATATATTTTTTTCTGAATGTATATACTAAGTCACCATAAAATTCGTGTTCCGATAGACCTTGATGCAGAAGAGATTTAAGTCAAATATTGAATTTTGAAATTAAATCAGAATGACGTCTATAATTTGCAAAGGCTTTGCGTAGTTTATGGTACCGATAACCCTGATTAAGAAATTTAGCCGTTAACAATTTATTACGAGTGTTGAAGTCAGTTACATGACTACACACTCTGGCAAATCGAATTAACTGCGAAATATAAACGCCATAGGATGGCGCACGAGGAACATCATTATCAAAAAAAAAGGAAAGTTTACAATCTCAAAATCAAAATCATCGCGTTTATCATAAATTTTGCAAGAAACAAACCCATCTACAATAGATAGATGTAAATCCCAAAACGGGGCCTCGGTATCAGAAGAATTTGCCTTATTTACCTGAAGTTCTGGGGGGTAAATATGACTGATCAAACCATCGAAAACGGTATTATCAATATTTAATAAATCATCCAAATATCTAGAAATAGAGCTAAAAGCTTCAATGATTTTAGACTGGTTTTCAGCAGAAAGGTCTCTCTCATAACAAAACAAAAACAGATCAGCCACAAGTGGTGCGCAATTAGTACCCATCGGAATACCCACAACTTGTCTAAATAATTTGTCAAGTAGAAAGGTGAGAGCCTCACACACTAAAGCAACAATAATAGGTTGTGATGCTCGTTAGAACTGCCTCACTGAGACGGTTCTAACGCGTACCGACAATCAATGTCTTGGAGCAGAAATAATAAAACTAATGTATACCCCCGTAAACCCATGTTTTCTCCATATAAAGTGGGGTTTAGGGGGCTGTTCATTTCACGGACTTGTGATCAGTCGGTCAAACTGACCCGAATTATGAGCCCCGTTTCAGCAAGTCAAGAAAAGCTGCTAAAAAATGATAAAGTTGCTACTGTAGCAGATGTGGTCAAACAAGATGCAAAGTTCAAGGTGAAAGAAATTGTTGATTGTGTTGGAGTTTCATCGGGGACCTTTCATAAGATTTCGACTCAGGAGTTGAAACTTAGTCATGTTTGTGCACGATGAAGTCCACATCTCTTGACCAAAAGACAAAAGATCACCCGTGTAAAAACGAAGAAAAGTGCAAAAAATGTGCCAAACGTAGCATTTCGGAGCGGGTCTATAATTTTGAGCCGCAGAGCAAATTCTTTTCTTTGAGAGTAGACCCCTTTATCAGTAAGACTGAGCCTACAGAAAAGTGAAAAGGAAGTCCTGAAAGTTATCCTCCTTTGAAAAGAGGCTGAACAAAAGTGTTAGGTGTTCCAACTCTCCTTCAAAGCGCGGCAAAAGTTTCGTATGCGGGATTTTTCAATTGCGATGGACCCATTGGTCAAATTGCAGTACCAAATGGCATGACACGCACGGGTAAATTATAGAGCAAGGGGTACACTATTAAAAACGTAGACATGGAACCGGTTATAGATGTCTTTGACTTATCGATGACAATACACCTGCTCACAAGTATATCCTTGTCGAAGACTTCTTAACAGAGAAAAGGGTAGTTCAGCTCTCTCAACCACCTTAATGGCCAGCCCTTAGTCCTTGCGACATTTTCCTGTTTCCTTTGCTAAAGAAAACTCTTCTTTGTCGTCGTTATGAATCCTGAAGTGCAAGTGGTTTTGTTTGTTTTGTTTAATTTGAGGTTTAACGTCCCAGTCAACACTGTAAAGTTCATTTTGGAGACGTTGTTTCCAATTTTGTGGGTCTTTTACCCGACATTGAGATAAAATAACACCTCAAGCCTGGCCGCCCAATGAAACCAATAGGTTTTATAAGCATGGCCGGTCCGACACTTGTCGGTTTCAGCTCTGCGTGGAAGCATCATGCAGCCCATATATGTCTTCAAATCCCGATTGGCGGAGGCCAAGTGGTGATGTAATTTACCAATGTAATCATGGTATACCTTAAACGACTTAGTTCTCGTCCTTTACAGAATGAGCCGGCCTGGGTACATGTAGCTCAGTCGGATGCGCGACTGACTGGTGATCAGGAAGACGAGGGTTCGATACCTTCTTGGGTCGGCAACATTCTTTCGTGGAGATTGATCATGAGATCTTTTATACGGTCATTCTCTCCCTTCCGCTGACTCAAGAAGGGCAGCTGTCAATTTTCGGCGAAAGAATGTGCACTGTACTGGTTAACCGCTTACATGTAAACCTGCCCAGGAAAGTGTGGATAGGTAAAATAACAAGCTCAAAAATGACCTAAAATAATGTTGACTGTGCCGTTAAACTCTAATACAAGCAGACAAAGTCTTTACAGAATGGCTTTTGAGACAGGAAAAAATGTGTTTCCGCCCAGGGCGAATAGTTCGAAGGGTTTAAGTAAACGAAATATGAATGCGATTAAGAAAGCGTCCCGTAGAACCACAATGGCAACATAACACCCCTCGTACGTAACTGCAATAGAAGTATACATACCATGTATGCAGCCCAATAAATTCAGCTTTGCCGATGTGTTTAAAAGTGTATGATGACCAGCCTGAGCCATCACGAAAACACACATATATTATTTTGACCCCCTTGAACCCCACTTTTGTATAGTAAAACTGGTGTTTACAGGTGTAAACCTTATTTTTCTTATTTCTGCTCTAAAATATTGATTGTGGGTACTCGTTAGCACCGCCCCGTTGAGGCGATTCTAACGTGTACCCACAAGCTATATTTTGAGCTTGCAATTTTTCATCTAAAGATTTTCATTTTTTCGGCGATAAAGGTTACAATGTATTTGTATAGGCGTGTTTTCGTAATGCAATGCTAAATGTGCATGATCATGGGGCGGTTGTTGGGCGTAGAATACAGTACAAGTAATAACAGTGAATAAATTAGCCATTATTTTCTTGGCAACATTCATTTTATTCATGAAAACAATAAAATAAATTATAAAATAGAAAACAATGACACAGGGTTATTGTTCACAGTGTTAAGCAAATATCCTTTAATACATGTATTTAGACTAAACCATTCTACGTATAAATTGAGGCCAGCCTGAAAATCATCCATCTTTGCATTTTGATTTAATATTGAATTAACCGAGGTTTCTCTGGGAACTGAACATTATCACGCATTGCGCATGGCTTTTGATTCAAATAAATAGCTTTTGCATAATGTTGTGATAGAACTTTCTGTAACAAACCATACCTCTGTAACTCCGCAGTGGTAAGCCATCAAACAATGTCTGCGAATTTTCTGCACAAACTGTTTTCAGACACATTACATTTCCATTGCCAAAGCGCCGGGGTACGGACTGCCCAAACACAAGACAGGTCGACATTGATACGACGTTGCCATTTCGTATCGATGTCGGCTCGACGTAAGCTCGGTAGTTCTGTATGTACTGTAGACAAACAGCCGCCCGGCATCGCAAAAACTCAACAAACTATGTGTGCAGCATAGACTAATTTTAAGGCTGACCTTATCTAAATCGCAAAATGGTTTACACATTTCACATTTTTCAGTTGTCATGTACACGATTTGTTAAGTGTAATGGTCCCATGTAAAGTAATGTCGTCCCAAACTACGCATCATTGTCTCCTATAACCCACCATTACCGGCTTTATATACAACATTAGAGAAACACGCCTATACAAATACATAGTAAATTTAACGCCGAAAAAACGTAAATTTTCAGATGAAAAATTGTGATATTTTTCTTATTTCTGATCAAAATATAGACTTGGGTACACGTTAGAACCGCCTCGATGAGGCGGTTCAATCGAGTACCCACAATCTATATTTTAAAGGAGAAATGCGAAAAATGATGTCTAGCACTGTAAACCCCAGTTTTACTATATAAAAGTGGGGCTCAAGGGGGTCAGAATTATATAGGCGTGTTTTCAGGTGTAACTTACAAAAACATATAATTATTTGTTCCCTTTCAAAACACAAATGATCTATTCTTTAAGGAGGGAATTTGGTCTTTAAGAGCATTTTTTTCTTTAAGTGTGGAACCCTTTTTCGGAGGGGTTCAGATTATAGGAAAGCAAGGGAGAATGCCCTTGCAAGAATGTGGAAATTTGCCGCGGGTGTCCATTCCTTTTACGTAGAAATTTAGAAACACAGGGGGCGACAATTCGTGTCATTTTCAAATCTATCACTTTGTTATCTGCCTTGTTTTCCATGATATTCTGCAACACTGCGAAAAACAACGACTTCGGGATGAGAAGAGAACCAGTCCAGTAATACGTCACGTGACAATCTAAGCCATCATTTGGGTAAGGCACAGCAGATTGGACATACCGCCACGTCCTCTCATTAAAGTGTTGCACAAATAGTAGTCTCTGAAACTGTCACCTGAAACGGAGGTTAAACACATAAGTGATACCGAAATGCAAATGAGTCGAGGCACTTAGCACTTACCGCTAGTGCTCAACTTTTAGGCCAGTTTTTTGGTTAGTGCTTATTATTCAAAACAGAAGTGGGGGCAATGATCAGAAATCGATACAATTAACCCAGAACTCCCATCAGAGACACCAAGCCGCCTTTTTTATCGATTGTTATTACGATAACACACCCGTGCGACACAGTGCGTTTGTCATATCTCTAAAATGGCTACTTTTCCGATGAAAATCCGTAACTTTTTTCTTATTTATGCTGCAAACATAGGCTGTGGGTGCTCGTTAGAACCGCCTCATTGAGGTGGTTCTAACGAGTACCCACAACCTATGTTTTGTAGTAAAATAAGAAAAATAATGTTTAGCCAACCCCACACCCCTTAAACCCCAGTTTTCTCTATACAAAGTTGGTGTTCATTTCACGGATTTGTACACGTGATGTATACAAATGAGTCAAGGCACTTAGCACTTACCGTCAGTGCTCAACTTTTAGGCCAGTTTTTGGTTAGTGCTCTTTATTCAAGCCGCCTTTCTTTATCGATTTTGAATAATCATATTCTATGGTCTTTAGAAAATCTGTTTTTCTTTTTTTCATACGCAATTTTGTAATATTTCTCTTATTTAAATCCAAAACATAGGTTGTTGGTGTTCGTTAGAACCGCCTCATTTCGACGGTTCTAACAAGTACCAACAACCTATGTTTTGGAGCAGAAATAAGAAAATAATATATACCCCTGTAAACCCAATTTTCTCTATATAACAAAGTGTTTACGTGGATGTTCATTTCACGGACTTGTTTCATGTAACGTGATGTTCTGTCTATAGTACCCATACGGGATTTGCAACACGGTTCCATCTGGGACCCACATAGACCAGCCAATATGGATAGCATATGGGTTCTATGTGGGTAATCTCATATTTATAATCAGGAGAAAAGGTTCATACAAATAATTACAAGTCTTCATTGTTCCAGCCCACTTGATGGGCAGATAAGGTCCCAACAGAGAGAGACCCAAATGATTGTGCAACTTATTGCACATGCATACAGTTGAGATGCCTTAAAGACAAAGGCATTCTTTTTCATTATTAGAATTGGTAAATTCTTGCGTGATTATATAAAAACAACATTATGGAAAAAACAACAAGTTCTAATAAAAAACATGACATAAAACAATGTCCATGTCGTGCAAATATCTAAATGGAAGTTAAAAGATGTTTTCATTTTGTGATGTTTAAAACTATTAATTTTATTTTATTATTGTCGTCAGTATCTGCATTTATATCAGGAAATTTACTTTTTTATATTAAGCTTAACTAATGGCAGAGTCGTTTCCCTTATTACCCACATCGAGCCCATATGGGCCCCATATAGTAAAAAGCTCATATCATGGGAATATTTTGGTCAAATATCTGTACCACATTGGAGCCATTTGAGGCCCTTTTATGTATCATGAAATTGTAAAGGTAGCTAAGATTATTGCAATTTCATCTCAGGTATCGAATGTTGCGTATACGGGACCCATATGAGTCTCATATGGGCAAAAAATCCTATATGAGACCCATGGCTAAATGCCCAGAATCTGCCCATATGGGCCCCATATACAATGCTTGCTGGGATATTGGGTTTCTGATGCCTAAGATGTTCAAGTAATGTTTGAAATAAATTTTTGTTATATTTACCTATCTTCTAAGTAAGAACTTATTTCTTGAAATATATTAGATATTGCTAAACTGATTTTACATAGTCTATGTTCGTACCTGCTAAGTGTACATGATATTTACATAATGTTCACTTCCGTGCATGATCATTGATTACTAAATGAGCCCCGCCAAGCGAATTTGTGTCTTCGAGCATTCCGTCATGACAAATTTTAACTGCGCATGCCCAGCCTTTCAGAGGGGTTAGGGATATGGCTTTCTGTCCAAAGGTTTATCATGCTTCACTGCGTGCATGAGCGAGCAGCGAAGGTTCTGGCGAGACTGCGCGGATGCGCAGGCTCGCCTGAACCTTCGCTGCTCGCATAGGCGATAAGTACCAAAATCGCTTGACGGGGCCCAAATAAGGATTTCTGTTCAATGCATTGTTTTGTGAGTGACATTAAGCATTAATTGTCAACAATCGGCTGCCACAGTCAGCGTATTTCCTGGTCATGGCTTAATAAAATAATGACAGATTGATATTACCCTGCCCACCTAAAGAGATGATGGGCCTTCCCAGAAGGCAACTCACCTAAAGGCAACAGCTTATCGACGCTGCAACGTCATGTCGATGTTTGTTTGTTTGTTTGTTTGATTTGACGTTTAACGTCCCGATCAACACTGGAGAAGTTATTTATAATTTTGTGGGACTTTTAACCGACATTGAGATGAAATGACAGCCCAAGCCCTGTCGCGCAATAAAGCCAATAGGGTTTGTAAGCATGGACGGGCCAACTCGCACCGCTTTGCCTGGGTAGGCTTAGATCCACTAAGCGGTTTACCAGTACTCGTGTGCGGTCGGTTTCAGCTCTGCGTGGAAGCATAATGCAGCCCATCTATTTCTTCAAGCCCCGATGGGCGGGGGCAAGTCATGTCGTTGTAGCGATGTTAATGCAACGTTACGGTAACGTCGTGTATCGAGTAGATTATCTCATCACGGTAACAAGCCCGCGTTCACCGCCACTTTATTAACAGGCAATCACGTGCATAGAAGTTTCATGTAAATGCTGCTTTCAGTGCATTACGAAAACACGGCTATACAAATACATTCTGAACTTTACCGACGAAAAAACGAAAATTTAAAGATGAAAAATTGCGATGTTTTTCTTATTTCTGCCCAAAATATAAATTGTGGGTATCGTTAGAACCGCCTCATCGTGGCGGTTCTAACGATTACCCACAATCTATATTGAAGAGCAGAAATGAGAAAAATAAGGTTTATACCTGTAAACCCCAGTTTTACTATAAAAAAAGTGGGGCTCAAGTGGTCAAAATTATATAGGCGTATTTTCGTGATGGAAAGCCCATAGAAAATCGGAATCGGTAGTGATACATGATTCATGAATTTTCTGCATTACTTACCATCATGGTTAACAGCAAAGGTGGTAACAAAGCGTTTCTTAAAGACATTGCAAAAACTGATTGACAGGTGTAGAAATATCAACAGTTCGAAAAATTGCAATATTTTAATTGAAAGGGAGGTACTCTGAGATATACACAAATAAAAACCCGGCTTATGATGCTTGGGGTAAAAATTTTGTTCTAACCCTGGTGTTCTTACCCAACATCGAATATTCTCGTGTGTTTGATAAATAAACTGGTTGAATAAGAACTCATAGATATGCGCAGACGTTAAGGTTGACTAACAGCCCGTTACGTGACGTCACTAAACATCACTGTAGTGTCATGACAATATGGCGGACGTCGGCAACCGAAGTGATTGCAGTATTAAAAATCCGCACTCAGAAATGGAAGGTTTGCAAGATGGGTGTGAGTGGTGGATAGGAAATACCGTCCCTCTGGATCACTGTCCGGCATCACTCGGCAAGCCTCGTGATGCCGGACAGTGACCATCGGAACGGATTCTCACAAAATAGAAGTGAAGGTAATGATCAGGAATCGATACAATGAACCCACAGCTCCCATCAGAGACACCAACGGGAAAGAAGCACAAACACGAGACTACAGACCTAATGGAAACCTCAATAACGGAAAGCCAAAAGGACAGTTACTTTCCCACAAAATGGCCAAACGGCTGTCCGAAATAAAATAATATAAGCAACACAAACACCCAAAGACAAATCATAACAAAAATAAACCGCGACAGAAGAACCGCCTTGGAACGGTCAGCGGAAACAACTCCACTGTGGGGCTTAAATCGATTATAAGTGGCCACAATCCTCGCCTTTACTTCCGTCGCGATATAGACAAATAATTTGTTCAGTCCGCATGAAGGCCTCCTAACTCATCAGTGTATGCAACATCACCGTGAACACAAATAATCAAACAACCACAGAGATGCATCCCTGCAAGATTCTTATAGCTCTCCTATCACGAAATTCATTATTTGCTGGCTCCAGGCTTGCACAATGTCAATATTGGGAAAACAGGTAACCAGACCCCCCCCTGACCTTTCAAGGTCAGGGGGTCTGGTTACCTGTTTGTCCAACACAGATAACCTTCAGACCAGGAACCAGCAGATTATGCAAAAAGGTGAATAATTAAAACAAAAACTTACCCATTCCTCCAGTTATTGCACTAAGAGCGATAATGCTATTCAATCCACTGCCGCCTCCTCTGGACAGAGCCTGTGCGACCAGAGCCGGGTTAAGTCTGCCAGCTGCACCTGCGGCTGGCACCTGTCCATATACACTCACTGCCAAACAGGCAACCAATAATAAAGCTACGAATGATTTCATTTTAGTAACTGTTGTGTCGTATCCCAGACTGGATCTAACTTGCTTGATGGTTCTGATGCGATTGTAACGAATCACCAAATTTCGGCCGCTTTATAAGACTGAGAGCTGACAGGTCATTAAGTTTTATGTCAGTGTTGACCATAAGAGCTTAAGAATAAGATTTAGACAGACACCTGTCCATTAAACAGACGTTTTGGACATGCAACGCCAAGGGCGAAAACATCAAACAAAATTATCAATCGATATGTAAATCATTTGCACCATTATTCTAATTGTACCAAAGGAACCGTTGGCCAACTAACAATTAGCTGGAGGTCATTGTACGTGCAAATGCATCAGGATTCAGGTCAAGACTTGGAATAGCCTTTGACACTAGAGTTTGTTTATTAGCTTATGTTGAGGTTTAATGTCCCCGTTATCACCATCCAGGTAATTTTGGAGACGTTATTTCCCATTTCGTGGAACTGTGTGTTACCCGACTCTGCGATGAACCTACCGCTGGTAAGAACCGCGGTTTTAAAGGGAACGGACATTCTATGTCCTGTGTACAACCTTGGAAAGCACATGTTTTCCCCGTGTAAGCCCGACTTTATATAGAGGCAGCTTGTATTTACGGGGCTATCATCATGAAAACACGCCTATAACCCCACTTATATATAGTAAAACTGGCGTTTACAGGGGTAAACCTTATTTTTCTTATTTCTGCTAAAAGGTAGATTGTGGGTACTTTTTAGAACCGCCTCGATGAGTACCTAACAAGTAACTAAAATCTGTATTTTGAGCAGAAATAAGAAAATATATCACAATTTTTCATCTTAAGCTTTTCGTTTATTCGGTACGGAACCGTGGAAGGGACATACAATTTATTTTAATATGTTGTGCGGACAACATTAATAGCTTGTGCGCACAACTTATTATCCTGTTCACACAACTTAATATCTTGTTCGCACAACACATTTAAAGAAATTGCATGTCCCTTCCAGGGTTCCGTAAGTCGGTGGTAAAGTTTATAATGTATTTGTATAGGCGTGTTTTCGTAACGAAACCGGAAATAAAGTATCTTGTATTTAGCTTTGTAAACACCATTGCGAAAACACGCCTATACAAATACATTGTAAATTTTACCTCCGAAAAATCGAAATTTTTATATGAAAAACTGTGACATTTTTCTTATTTCTGCTCAAAATACAGATTGTGGGTACACGTTAGAACCGCCTCATCGAGGCGGTTCTAACGAGTACCCACAATCTATATTTTAGAGCAGAAATAAGAAAAATGCGGTTTACCCCTGTAAACCCCAGGTTTACTATATAAAAGTGGGGTTCAAGGGGATCAAAAGTATATAGGCGTGTTTTCGTGATGCGTCTCTATATGAAGTGGGATTTACAAATGTACACTTTACACTGATCAGGAATGCCCCCGCCCATAGGGGCTTGAAGGAATATATGGGCTGCATGATACTTCCACGCAGAGCTGATTCTGGCCTGCACACTAGTACTGGTAAACCGTTTAGAGGATCTGAGCCTGTCCAGGAACCGCGGTGCGAGGCGGACCGTTCATGCTGATAAACCCTATTGGTTTCATTGGTCGACTGGGCTTGAGATGTCATTTCATCTCAATGTCGGGTAAAAGTCCCACAAAATTGGAAGCAACGTCTCCAAAATGACCTTTACAGTGTTGACGGGGACGTTAAACCTCAAATCAAACAAACAAACACTTTACACTGATCAGGCCCCGAGGTTATTAAACTTTATTTCATGCTCAACTTGACTCCGCATGAAATCTGTAATGCTCACGCGTATTATATTACACATAAATCGGACAATTATACTGCTGTAATCAGCAAAGAATGTTGTTTGTCTTGCTCATACATTTTAAAATGCCAACAATTTCAAATGACTTGAGCACGACAAAAGTTTTCTATCCTCGGTATCTTTACATGTATGTGGCCGTGTATATTTGGACCTGGATTTGTTTGTTTGTTTGATTTGAGGTTTAACGTCCCCGTGGCTTTCAATTTTGTGGGACTTTACCCGACATTGAGATGAAATGACAATTCCCAAGACCTGTCGCCCAATGAAACCAATAGGGTTTATAAGCATGGACGGTCCGACACTCATACCGCTTTGCCTGGGCAGGCTTAGATCCTCTAAGCGGTTTACCAGTACTCGTGTGTGGGTCAGATTCAGCTCTGCGTGGAAGCATCATGCAACCCATATATTTCTTCAAGCCCCAATGGGCGGGGGCCGGGACTTGAATTTAGAATAAGGGCTAAACTACCTTAGTTCCGATGATGGTCGTCTACCCAGGGTTTCTATTACATGTAAGAACGTCCATGTACGTCCATGTACGTCCATGTTTTGGCGTAGTGATCAAAGGTGATAACTCTTAAACATTGATGTTTTCGTGTCCCGATGGTATTTTCTATAGAACGCCAAATATGTTCTTGAGAAGCACCGCATTACGTAGGAAAATAGCGTATACACTAAAGATCTAAATCGTTTGAATGAGGCGGTCCTGAAGAGCATCAACAACGCTTGTTTGGGGTATAAACAAGACAAATTCAGTAAAACTTCGATGGCTCGAACTCCGATGGCTCGTTTACTATGGATGAGTCGAACCCGTTCTTGAGTCCGCAGGGAGTTCCTCCAAATACGAAACAGGGGTAATTTAGGAAGATTTTATTCATTTATCTTGCAAATGTATGTTGTGTGTACTCATTAGAATCGCCTCGATGAGGCGATTCTAATGCGTACACACAACGTACATTTATAATACAGACCACCGAAAAGACACCAACAATTATCTCCATTATGCCTCCTGGTATGGCACTAATAGCATCCCTCTGTGGCTCGAACTACCGCTGTCTCGAACACATTTTCATGGCCCCAAAGTGGTTCGAGCCATCGAAGTTCGACTGTATCAACATTTTTTTTATCAAGAAAATAACGCTTCTGGAGATATGAAAGAATATACTATGTCAAACTGAAGTGTTATCGTAACGCTTTGGTGAAACTATATGTACAGTAGAACTTCGATGGATCGAACACTGAAGGCTCGTTTACCGTGGCTGAGTCGAACCCGTTCTTGAGTCCCTAGGAAATGTCTGTACATAAGAAATAGTGAGGGAACATTAACGATACTTTTGACTTTTTTTCTTGCAAATGTATACTGTGTGTACTCATTAGAATCGCCTCTTAAGGCGATTCTAATGAGTACACACAGTATACATTTTATATTATAGAACACCGAAAAGAAGTCCTAAAATTATTCCCCTTAGTAGCTGTTAGTAGCTCGAACTACCCCTGCCTCGAACAGATTTTCGTGGTCCAAAAGGTGTTCGAGCCATTGAAGTTCGACTGTATATGCACAGGCTTGCATGCGCGTTTTCTGGTCGCCTTTCCTACAAGTACACGTACCTCTATAATAACACACCCGGGTCCCGCCTATTTGGGCTCTAAGCAATAAATGGGCTGCATGATACGTCCACGCAGAGCTGAAACCGACCGCACACGAGTACTGGTAAACCGTTTAAAGGATCTAAGCCTTCCCAGGTAAAGCAGTGCAAGTCGGGTCGCCCATGCTTATAAACCCTATTGGTTGCATTGGGCGACAGGGCTTGAGATGGCATTTCATCTCAATGTCGGGTACAATTTGCACAAAATTGGAAGCAACGTCTCGAAAATGACCTATACAGTGTTGACGGGCACGTTAAACCTCAAACCAAAAAAAACAAACAAACAAAAAACCATACCACACCCGTGTTTCACGTTGCATTCTTTCATATATCTTCAAAATGGCTACTTTTCTGATGAAAATTAGTGATAGCTTTCTTATTTACACCTCAAAGGTAGGCTGTGGGTTCTCAATAAGGCACGAGTATTCACAATCTATATCTTGGAGTAGAAATATGTAAAACGGAACCCGGGAAGGGACATGATTTTTTTATTTTTTATAAGTTGTGCGCACAAGATAATATCTTGTGCAGACAAGATATTATCTTGTTCGGACAACATATTATCTTGTTCGCACAAGAAAATATCTTGTGCGAACAACATATTATCTTGTTCGCACAACATATGTTCTTGTGCGGACAACATAATATCTTGTTCGCACAAGATATTATCTTGTTTGCACAACATAGATCTTGGGAAGTTGTGCGAACAAGATATTATCTTATGCGGACAAGATATTATCTTGTTCGCAAAACATATTATTTTGTGCGGACAAGATAATTTCTACGCGCACAAGATAATATCTTGTCCGCACAAGATAATATCTTGTTCGCACAAGTTCTATGTTGTGCAGACAAGATATTATCTTGTGCGGACAAGATAATATCTTGTTCGCACAACTTAATATCTTGTGCGGACAAGATAATATCTTGTCTAAGATAATATCTTGTCTGCACAAGATAATATGTTGTCCGCACAAGATAATATCTTGTGCGCACAAGATAATATGTTGTGCGGACAAGATAATATCTTGTCCGAACAAGATAATATCTTGTGCGGACAATATATTATTTTATTATCTTGTCCGCACAACATATTATCTTGTGCGCACAAGATATTATCTTGTTAGCACAACTTATAAAATAAAAAAAAATCACGTCCCTTCCCGGGTTCCGTTTAAATCCCTATCAACCAAAGTTTTATTTATTTATTTATTTATTTATTTATTGTTCGGGGTTACGGTCCTTAAAGATTATTTCACTCATCACCAGCCGATTGTTAAACAGAGGTGGGCGAAAAAACCTGAGAAAAAACAACAACACCTGACCTTCTATTGCAGAACTTCACGTCTCACATGTGGCCGGAGTCAGGCGCGAACAATTACCTAAAATAGTGTTGACTCGGCCGCTAAACTCGAAAACAAACAAACCAAATCATGTCTGAGTTAGTGTCGTGTATGCTGTAAACAGAGATGCTCGTAAGTTTTCATCACGAAAACACGCCTATATAATTCTGATCATACTGAACCCCACTTTTATATAGTAAAATTGGGGTTTACAGGGGTCAACTATATTTTCCTTATTTCTTCTCTAAATTATAGATTGCTGGCACTCGTTAGAACCGCCTCAATGAGACGGTTCTAACGAGTACCAACAACATATGTTAAAATATCACAATTTTTTTAAATTCTCGAATTTTCGTTTTTAAAGCGATAAAATTTTGAATGTATTTGTATAGGCGTGTTTTCGTAATGTCTGTATAAAGTGGTGTTGACAGGGGTATACCGTAAATTATGACCCAATTTCTTGTCATTATTAACGGTACATGTACATGTATTAGTTAAGCAGTTTTTCATTTTGACGGCTCATTATAACATTTATATATCATCCCCTGTCCATTTAAAACAGGTCATATACATCTTCACCTATGACCTCAGACATGCGTAATTAGACCCAACAACTTTTAAAATTATTGCAATTGTCAATATTCGACAGAAGCAGAACTGTTGTTACATGTATGACGTCTGCCTTTCCCTTACCAAGATGAGTGACCCATAGCTTATGGTGTTCCTTTTATTGTTTTTTACTATGGCACGGAAAACAAAGAAAACAGGTTTGTAATACAATTGACTCTCAGGGACCAGTTGTTTGAAACTAACGGCGTCGTTAGTTAACATATTGTTAAAAATTTGATCCTTTAATTTGGCAAATATGCTAGTATTTTTGCTGCAAAAATGTGAGCAGCTTTTGCAAATGCAAAAGCTGCTCGTATTTTTGCTTTTTGCTGAAAACATGTGAGCAGCTTTTGCAAATGCAAAAGCTGCTCACATTTTTCCAGCAAAAAATGCCAAAATTTTAGATCTTGTACTTGCTAGAAAAGTTAACAATTTGACCACTAACGAGCTCGTTAAGCTAATGATGCTTTGAACAACTGGCCCCTAATGTCCAACAATAATCACGAAAACACACCTTTATGATTTTAATCCCATTGAACCTCACTTTTATACAGAAAAACTGGGGGTTTACAATGGTATACATTATTTGTCTTATTTCTGCTCTAAAACATAGATTGTGGATATTCATTAGAACCGCCTCGTCGATGCGTTTCTAACGAGTTCCCATGTTCTATGTTTTGGGCAGAAATATGAGAAATATCAGATCTTTTATTTTAACATTTTCGTTTGTTTGTTTGTTTGATTTGAGGTTTAACGTTCCCGTCAACACTGTAAAGGTCATGTTGGAGACGCCGCTTCCAATTTTGTGGGACTTTTACCCGACGTTGAGATGAAACGAACTATCAAGCCCAGCCGCCCAATGAAACCAATAGGGTTTATAAGCATGGACGGTCCGACTCGCACCGCTATGCCTGGACAGGCTTAGATTCTCTGAGTGGGTTACCAGTTCTCGTGTGCGGGTCGGTTTCAGCTCTGTGTGGAAGCATCGTGCAGCCCATCTACACTTTTATGTATTGGTTGCTTGGTTGCTTTGGAAACCAGAATACATAAAAAAAACTTAAAAACCATCTCTGAGGCTTAGACTTGATGGGAATATTCACCATACAGTATTTGCCTTAACAATTTTTTTTTTTATTTTTTATTTCTTTTAATAAATTCGGCTCTTAAGATTGGTTGCTATGGCAACTTAGGATTTCCATAAACTTGTAATTGGGAAAACTGAAAATTGGCATTTTCTGTCAAGCCTTAGCGGGTATTTTTACAAAGCAATATTCTTTAAGCAATTTTTCTACCTGCCATATGATCTTAGGCCGACTGCTCAGCGACATCAGACCTCTGAAGCCACTATGCAAGTTGGGTCCAAATTTTATCTGTAGCATCATTTGCTCAGGGCTTCCATGGTTTATTAAAATGCATGGCTGCCAGTGGGCAGGACACCCTGAGCTCTGGTGAGCATAGTGGCCCCTGGGCCTCTTGTTGCAGTTGTGATAAGAATGGCATTCAGAAAATGACAAAGTTGTTTTTGCTACTCGAATTATCAAGTAATTTAACCGTATTTAACCGTGGTGAAATGTGGATAAAAAACGTTTGTGTTTCTGAACAAACGAAATTGTTATGTAGTGCGCATAGTTGGTAACACCCCGCGGTAACGTCACTGTCAATCTGAGTTTGGCGTAACGTCAATAAATGTCAGAGAATTACACGACGCTGGGTCTGAAATCGCACATGCCCAGTAACTACAAACATACGCCCTTACGCAAATCCATCAAATCTTGACAAATTAAGTGCATTCGAAGCTGCATTGTAACTGTTGTGGTGCTGAAGAGAAAATGCATTGTAACGCAACAGCTCATTGATGATATGTTCTAAATCACATCATTGGTATTTCCCCAATGGTAGCAAATAAAGGCGTTATTTTTATTATTGTCATTATCATTACTATCACTATGATTATTATTATCATTATTATTTTCTTTAATAATTGTAAACGCTGAGCATATGTTGTTCGCGCCAACACTTGTGCCGCTTGGACTTTTTCTTCTGCCGCGGATTGTTCAACCTTGAAATCACCTATGCCGTTCGTTGCCATAACAATGACGTTAGCAAACACTGTTGACGCAGATCAGATGTCGCTTTGCGCGGCGTCTGATCTGCGTCTACATTGTTTTCTTACGTCAATTTTATCTCAAAATCACTTTGCTGTTTTATATGAACCAGACACCCGCTAAATTAGAAATAGAAGGTCAAAACGGTCTGGTCGTACAAAATGGGTTGATTCTTTGTCAGTATCCATACGCCTACGTTCCATCAAGCATGGTGAAATAACGACATTTACAACGTGTCCATTATAGTCACATAATATTTGAACTGGGTCACAGGTCAACGATAAACATTCATTCACATAAAAATCACGAAAACACACCTTTATAATTTTGACCCCTTGAAACCCATTGGGGTTAACAGGGGCATACCTTATTTTTCTTATTTCTGCTCTAATATATAGGTTAGGTGTACTCGTGAGAACGTTCAACATCGAGGCGGTTCTAACGAGTACACACAGTCTATATTTAAAGAAGAAATAAGAAAAATATCACAATTTTTCATCTGAATTTTTTCATTTTCCGCGGTAAAATTTGCAATGTATTTGAATAGGCGTGTTTTCGTTATGCGATAGGGGACGCTTAAATGAGTTTATAAACTCTACATGCACTTGATGCCAAAAAAGAAAAAAAAAACGCAAAAGAACATTTGGAATTTTATAGGTGATGTTTTTTATGTACGAGGCGTGATCAAAACGATTCTAAGGTAATTAAATTTGTAACGAGCACCCACAATCTATGTTTGAATTGAAATTAGGATTTTGTTTGTTTCTGCTGGAGTTTAACGGCCCGGTCAACACTATTTTAGGTTATTTTTGAGCCGGTCAGTTTACCTATCCACACTTTTCCTGGGCAGGCTTATACGTGAGCCGTTAACCAGTAAAGTGCACATTTTTCACCAGAAACTGACAACTGCCCTTTTTGAATCAGCTGAAGGTAGAGAATGGCCGTAGAAACGATTTCACGATCAATCTTCACGAAAGAATGTTGCCGACCCCGGCAGGTATCGTACCCGCGTCCTCCTGATCGTCAGTCAGACGCGCATCCGACTGAGCTATGGGGGTTGCGGTTCTATATGTAACGAGCACTCACAATATGTGTTTGAATCAACAATTAGGATTTTGCTTGTTTGTTTGTATTGGAGTTTAACGGCCCGTCAACACTATTTTAGTTCATTTTTGAGCCGGTCAGTTTCCCTATTCACACCTTTCCTGGACAGGCTTATACGTTAGAGGTTCTTTGATTTTTGTGTTCACGGAGATGTTGCACTGATGAGTTAGGAGGCCTTCATGCGGACTGAACAAATTATTTGTCTAAATCGCGACGGAAGTAAGGGCGAGGATTGTGGCCACGTAAAATCGATTTAAGCCCCCCAGTGGAAATCTTCCACTGACCGTTCCAAGGCAGCTCTTCTGTGGCGATTTATTTATGTTGTTGTTTGTTACTTACTGTGTGTATCACTTGTGTCTTTTAATTTTGGATGGCCATACGGCCATTTTGTGGGAAAGTAACTGTCCTTATGGCCTTCCTTTGTTTAGGTTTCCATTATGGTCTGGTCGCTTAATGTTTGTATTTCTTTCCCTTGGTGTCTTTTATGGGTGGAGTAAGTTAATTGTATCAATTCCTGATCTTTGTTTTACTTCTACTTAACAAGTAAAGTACACATTCTTGCACCAGAAACTGACAACTGCCCTTCTTGAATCAGCGTCAGGGAGGGTATGACCGTAGAAAAGATTTCATGATCAATCATCACGAAACAATGTTGCCGACCCCGGCAGGTATCGAACCCGCAGAAATTAGGATAGCTCTGCATATATTAAACATACCATTATAGCATATATAATGTCGGTTTAAAAGTCCCACAAAATTGGAAGCAACGTTTCCAAAATTGCCTATACAGTGTTGACGGGGACGTTAAACTTCAAATCAAATAATATAAAAAAAAACATGTTCGAATTGCCTGATTGAGGATATTCTAGCGAGCACCCACAACCTATGTTTTGGAGCAGAAATAATAAAAATAATGTATACATGTACCCCTGTAAACTTCCGTTTTCTCTCTATAAAGAGGGGTTCATTACGATAACACACCCGTGCGACATAGTGCATTTTACACATCGCCAAAATGGCGGCTTTTCTGATAAAAATTCGTGATATTTTTCATATTTTCACCACAAATATCGGTTGTGTAAGCTCCTAAGAACCGCCAAATTGAGACGGTTCTATCGAGTACCCACAACCTATGTATTGGAGCAAAAATAAGAAAATAATGTATACCCCCGTAAGCCTCAGTAATCTCTCTATAAAGTGGGGTTAAAGGGGGCGTTCATTTCCCGGATTTGTTAATGTGATGTAGGCGCCGAACGGACTGGATCTTTATTTTCGGAACATTTACGAAAACACACCTATATTAATACATTTTAAATTTTACCGAAAAAAAAATGACAAATTGTGATAGTTTTCTCATTTCTGCTCAGGATATAGCTGGTAGGTACCCGTTAGAACGGCCTCATCGAGGCGGTTAAACATCGAGGCGGTTCTAACGAGTACCCACGGATATAGATTGTGGGTACCCGTTAGAACCGCCTCATCGTGGCGGTTCTAACGAGTACCCACTATCTATTTTTTAGAGCAGAAGTGAAAAAAGTAAGTTTTATCCATGTTAACCCCAGTTTTGGTATATAAAAGTGGGGTTCAAGGGGATCTAAACTATATAGGCGTGTTTTTTTTTTTTTTGTGATGATGATTTAGTTCCTTGTGCGCCTTCTCGTGATGCGGACCGTTTGCGAGATGTCACACCTGCACCATTACTCTAATACACCCGTGCGACATTGTGCATTTTTTCACATTTAAAAAATGGCTACTTTTCTGATTATATATGTTTTGTTTATACAGCAAACATAAGTTGTGGGTACTCGTTAGAACCGCCTCATTGAGGCGGTTCTAACGAGTACCCAAAACCTATGTCGTGGAGCAAAAGTAAGAAAATTAATGTATACCCCCGTAAACCCCAGTTTTCTCTATATAAAGTGGGATGTAGGGGGATATTCATTTCACGGACTTGTTCACGTGATGCGAATACAACTTAGTTTGCCAAAAGTGACTTTCAAGCTTTCAGGTAAGCAATAAGATAATCTAATATTTTTAGAATGAAGAGGACAACAGTCTAACAGAAGAAAAAAGATATTCTTAAGGAAAAGGTTCAACGTGTTTGCAATGTATTTGTTTGTTTGATTTGAGGTTTAACGTCCCCGTCAACACAGTAAAGGTCATTTTGGAGACGTTGCTTCCAATTTTGTGGGACTTTTACCCGACATTGAGATGAAATGACATCTCAAGCCCTGTCGCCCAATGAAACCAATAGGGTTTATTAGCATGGACGGTCCGCCTCGCACCGCGGTTCCTGGACAGGCTTAGATCCTCTAAGCGGTTTACCAGTACCAGTGTGCGGGCCGGGTTCAGCTCTGCGCGGAAGCATCATGCAGCCCATATATTTCTTCAAGCCCCTATGGGCGGGGGCCAATTTGCAATGTATGTTTCTATTGTTTTAACAAGGAAATATATATTGTTTGCAATGTATGTTTCTATTGTTATAACAAGGAAATATATATTTTTTGCTTTAAGTGGAGCCATGCACAAACGTGTACACGTTGAATACTAGATACCGCAAAAACAAACAATATCAAAAATAGTTGACATATCGTGCATCTCAATTAGAAGTGTGGTTTGATTTTGTGTCGTTTTGAATATACATTTACTTGCTTCCTAAATAAAATACAGACAATAATTAACCCATTTCAGACTGGAAACCCCTAAACGGGTACCTTGGCAAACAGTGGAGGCCCAGATCAGACGCCGCAGAACGCGGCGTCTGAACAGGGCCTCCACTGTTTGCTAAAAGTTCAGCCATTTTCCAAATAAATTTTGATGAAAACACAACCTGTCACCCCTAAATTTTGAAATGGACTCCTGCTATATATAATGAGGAAGATTTCATTTGGTACAAAAAGGGTTGAGTAAAATACAGACAATAATTTAGGAGTGTCAATCAATCGCAAGTAATGTGTTTTAGACGTCACGTTTACCCCATTTGTCTTCCTCTTATTTTTCTTTGTCTTATTATTTTCTCTTATTTTTGTGTGTCTTATTTCGCCCTTTAGCGCTAGACGTCTAGACAGAAACTACTAGCAATATTCCACAACAGAGTGTCGCAGAATCACACTTGGTAATTGTCGGAGACTGTCAAATAAAATGAAAAAAGTGATTATTGTCGTTCTGTAGTTATTGACAGCTATCATGGTGGACAGGGTTTACATCATTTAGAAAATAGTAAACAGTGTGTTAAGGCCGCAGCCAATCGTGGCTAGGAAAACCAGATTGGACTGCATGGTTCTTCCATGCAGAGCTGAACCAGATCGTAGATGAGTACTGGTCAACCGCATAGAGGGACTTAGTATGTCCAGGAAACGTGCATGCGAGTCGGAGGTCCACCCCCTATCGGTTTCACTGGGCGACAGGGCTTGAGATGTCATGAGTGTAGGACAAAAGCCCATTAGGACAAAGACCCACCAGGATAAAATCCCACTGGACAAAAGCCCGCTAGGACAAAGGCCCACTAGGACAAAATCCCACTGGACAAAAGTTCACTGGGACAAAATCCTACTGGGACAAAAGCACACCAGGACAAAAGCCACTTATTAGCATCCTTAAGCACTTAAAGGGAAAGTTGAGTATGCGATGTGTTTAATATTATATTATAATTAAAGACATGTAATGCCCTTACAATTATATGATAATTATTGGCAGCCAATGCAAGACGACACCAAGCTCTGCAACGGAAGGTCAGGCTGATTTTTTCTGGACTTTCACCTACCTTTGACTAACGATCGGCTCTGTATAAGTGAAGTTGTCTGGAAAGGGGCATATTAGTGAACGCTAGGCTGGTCGCAAATTTTGATGGTTTGACGAACAGACAGAAAATTGGCAATGATAATAGCAGGCGCGACAAAAACACAGTCACAATCGAATTATATTTTTAGCTCACCTGAGCCGAAGGCTCCGGGGGAGCTATTGTGATCGGTCATTCGTCCATCGTCGTCGTCGTCGTCGTCGTCGTCGTCCGTCCGGATGTCCGTCCACAATTCCTTTAAACAACATCTCCTCCTAAACCACTAAACAGATTTTGACCAAACTTGGCAGAAAAGATCTTTGGGTGGTCCTCTCTCAAATATATTCAAAGTATTCCATTCCATGCAGAACTCTGGTTGCCATGGCAACAAAAGGGGAAAATAAGAAAAAAACCTTTAAAAATCTTCTTATCTGAAACCAGAAGATCCAGGTCATTGATATTTGGTATGAAACATCATCTACTGGACCTCTACCAAGATTTTTCACATTATTGCCCTGGGGCCAAAAATGGCCCCGCCCCGGGCATACGGGTTTTACATAGGCTTGTTTAGGGAAAACCTCTACAAAATCTTCTTGTCTGAAACCAGAAGGCCCAAGTCTTTGATATTTGGTATGAAGCTTCATCTAGTGGACCTCCATCAAGTTTGTTCAAATTATAGCCCTGGAGCCAAAAATGGCCCCGCCCCGGGGCCCTTTGGTTTTACATAGGCTTATATAGGGAAAGTCTTTAAATATCTTCTTCTCTGAAACCAGAAGACACAGGTCTTTGATATTTGGTATGAAGCTTCATCTAGTGGACCTCTACCAAGATTAATCTAATTATAGCCCTGGGGCCATAAATGTTTCCGCGCCAGGGCCAGCTGGTTCTACATATGCTTGTATAGGGAAAACCTTTAAAAATCTTCTTGTCTGAAACCAGATGGCCCAGTTCTTGATATTTGGTATGAAAAGTAGAAGTAAAACAAAGATCAGGAATTGATACAATTAACTTACTCCACCCATAAAAGACACCAAAGGGAAAGAAATACAAACATTAAGCGACCAGACCAAACCTAAACAAAGGAAGGCCATAAGGACAGTTACTTTCCCACAAAATGGCCATATGGCCATCCAAAATTAAAAGACACAAGTGATACACACAGTAAGTAACAAACAACAACATAAATAAATCGCCACAGAAGAGCCGCCTTGGAACGGTCAGTGGAAGATTTCCACTGGGGGGCTTAAATCGATTTTACGTGGCCACAATCCTCGCCTTTACTTCCGTCGCGATTTAGACAATAATTTGTTCAGTCCGCATGAAGGCCTCCTAACTCATCAGTGCAACATCTCCGTGAACACAAAAATTCAAAGAACCACAGAGGTGAGGCAACGGTGAGGACTCGACAGCAAGAAACCACTGGAATGCTGGAGCAAAAGAAAACCAACAGTTAGACTCCGATGGGCCCGACCAGAGACAGAGCATCAGGCACCAACCAACATTACCTTGAATTAGATCTCTCTAATTCTCAATAAGCCTTTACGTTGGAGCCGTCATAGAATCTGAGGCCTGACCCACCGGCGTGCAATTAAAGAGGGAAGCAAAGTTGCCAACCGTGATTGGGTTAACTACCATGCATGCAGTCTGTCGTATAACATCCATGTTGTACCCAATCTTTTTATATCGAAGAATGATTTTACGAAATTGGGTGCTGAAGTCATTGCGATTATATATTTTTCTGAATTTATATACTAAATCACCATAAAATTCGGGTTCCGATAGACCTTGTTGCAGAAGAGATTTAAGTCCAATATTGAATTTTGAAATTAAATCAGAATGGCGTCTATAAAATTTTGAAAAGGCTTTGCGTAGTTTTTGGCACCGATAACCCTGATTAAGGAGTTTAGCCGTTAATAATTTATTACGAGTGTTGAAGTCAGTTACATGACTACACACTCTAGCAAATCGAATTAATTGTGAAATATAAACGCCATAGGATGGCGCACGAGGAACATCACCATCCAAAAAAGGAAAATTTACAATCTCAAAATCAAAGTCATCGCGTTTATCATAAATTTTGCACGAAACAAATCCATCTACAATAGATAGATGTAAATCCAAAAACGGGGCCTCGGTATCAGAAGAATTTGCTTTATGTAACTAAAGTTCTGGGGGGTAAATCTGACTGATCAAACCATCAAAATAGGTATTATCAATATTTAATAAATCATCTAAATATCTAGAAGTGGAGCTAAAAGCTTCAATAATTTCAGATTGGTTATCAATGGAAAGCGACAACATGAAGTCTCTTTCATAACAATACAACGGAAGCCACGTAAAATCGATTTTTAGCCCCCGAGTGGAAATCTTTCCACTGACCGTTCCAAGGCGGTTCTTCTGTGGCGGTTTATTTATGGTGTTGTTTGTTACTTACTGTGTGAATCACTTGTGTCTTTTTATTTTGGATGGCCATATGGCCATTTTGTGGGAAAGTAACTGTCCTTATGGCCTTCCTTTGTTTAGGTTTCCATTATGGTCTGATCGCTTAATGTTTGTGTTTCTTTCCCTTTGGTCTCTTTGATGGGTGGCGTTAATTAATTGTATCGATTCCTGATCTTTGTTTTACTTCTATTCTGAAAGGGCATAGGAACTAGTTGGTCAATTCACTGATGCGTTTAATAAAAATGAGTTCACGGAGGTTCCATTGGCTGGAAGATCGGCCCCATTCATGAATAATATTGTTGTGACAGCTGCAGGCGTGATCAAGTTTCTTCAAGGATTAAACCCCAGTAAGGCCTTAGGACCTGATGAGCTTCATCCTAGAGTCCTGAAGGAACTAGCAAATGAGTTGGGTCCAGTTTATGCACACTTTTTTTAACATTCTCTTGATACGGGTGAAATCCCCAAAGAATGGCTCTTAGCAAACATCAGCCCACTCTTCAAAAAGGAGATAGGGCTCTTGCCCGTAATATTCGACCTGTGTCTCCGACTTGTGTCCTGTGTAAATTGCTTGAACATATAGTCTGCTCAAACATCATGGCCCACTTGGACGAACATAAACTTTTGTCAGACAGACAACATGCATTTAGGAAAAGGCACAGTTGTGAAACTCAGCTAAGCACAGTTAATAATGACTGGGCAAAAATCTTGGACAAAGGGGGACAGGTGGACACATTTATTCTGGACTTCGAGAAGGCTTTTGACACCCCTCCTCATGAACTACTTAAATCTAAGTTACTATGTTATGGAATTTGGGGAAAAACCCTCACATGGATAGATTCTTTTCTTTGCTACAGAAAACAGCGGGTTGTTGTTAATGGTGAATCTTCGGAGTGGGCTCCAGTTTTGTCTGGAGTCCCGCAAGGGACCGTTCTTGGTCCACTTTTGTTCTCCCTGTACATCAATGATATTTCCACTGACATTGACCCAGAAATAAGACTGTTCGCAGATAACTGTGTTTGTTACCGGGAAATTAGAGATACAGATGACTCAGTGAAACTTCAGGCTGACATAGATAGATTATGATGTTGGGCCCGAAAATGGGGCATGAGATTTCAGCCAGTTAAATGCAATATTATGCAATAACTAGGAAGAGATCCAATAAAGTTGAGACTTCTTACACCTTAGAGGGAACATTCCTCGAGAATGTGGTCTCCATTAAATACCTTGGAGTGACAATCTCACACGACTTGAGATGGACTACTCATATTAGCAACATGTGTACTAAGGCAAATAGAACGCTTGGTTTCCTGAGGTGAAATCTTCATCAGTGCCCCCAGGATGTTAAAAAGGCAGCATATAAAAGTCTTGTTCGCCCAATCTTGGAATATGGTAGTTGTATCTGGGACCCCAGTGGAGTGATCCTTAACGATGAAATTGAGAAAGTTCAGAATAGAGCTGCTAGATTTGTAACAGGCAATTACTGCTTTGAAACTGGGAGCATGACTGGAATACTTGGAAAATTAAAATGGGAGTCTCTCAAGAAAAGGAGAAAAGAAAGTAGGCTAATCCTATTATACAAAGGTCTAAAGGGTGTTGCCAGCATTCCAACAGATGGCCTTGTTCCCCCAGCTAGACACTGTAGAAATCACCATTCGTTGAAGTTTCAGACCCTTACTGCAAGAACTGACATTTATAAAGAGTCATTCTTCCCCCAGAACCATTAGAGATTGGATTGTCCTTCCCGATTCGATTATTTCGACAGCTGAAGGTGCTGATGATTGTGTAGCTAAATTTACCTCTTTTGGTTAGAGCTAGGGACTAACTTCCCACATCACAGGTCCTGGTGTATGAATGTCTTTTGACGTGTCACCAGTAACAATTTTGATTCTGATTCTGAAGAGTTGGCTATCTTTATTGTTGTTTTTTTTTGGATTTTCGTTTTTTGGTAACAGCACATATTTGTCACATTTTCTAAACACATATACATATACAGGCCACTGTATGACAAACCGGCCCCGATAGCTCAGTTGGTAGAGTGTCCGCTCCGGGGAACGGGAGGTCTCGGGTTCGATCCCGGGCCGCGACATACCAAATTCGTTAAAAATGGTACTAGCTGCTCCTCGCTTGGCACTCAGATTTACGGGGTAGAGCTAGGACTGGTCGATCCAGTGTCAGGATAATGTGACTGGGTGTGGTATCATGTAATGTGTCTGGGACATGATACTTCAGTGAGGCAGCACTATAAACGTGAGCATTGAGCTCCCTGTCGCAACCAGACACCGTCGTGATATGACTGAAAAATTGTTGAAAGCGACGTTAAACCCGAATTCACACACACACACACACTGTATGACAAAACCAATAATTTGTCTTTGAGCCCAACAAAAACTCAGATTAGCAGGGACAATTCCTTAGTTTGATCAGGGTCTTGACTTTCTTCATGTGGACAGTAAAGATTCATATCAGACTAGGCAGATGCCCAGGCTGTTCGGAGCCTTCACCCCACCCAGTCTTTGCTGAACACAACACTTTGGTTTTATCATACAAAAAAAATAATAATAATAAAATAAAATAAAATAACACAAGGCATGTTTTTAAACTGTTTTGATACAACATATATGTTTATGGTTAGGAAATTAAATTACAAGACATATGTCTGCGTGCTGAATCATCAGGCTCAGCCAGTATACACGCACAAGTATGCAGTTTAAGGGATTCTGTCCACCTTGCGGGATTATGTCCACGTTGCAAAAAAAAACATGGGAGGGATTTTGTCCACCTATATAAAAATTAGTGAAAGGGATTTTGTCCGGGGGATTTTGTCCTACACTCGGTAGAAACAGCCGTGGTGAAATACATGTTCCCCAAATGTTGCTCTTACAGCACGGACCAATGCCTGTCCAAAGTCAGTCACAATGTCTAACGTATCAGCACTTAATCCTAACTCTTCACAATAATCCTGACTGGCACTAAGCCTCGTCTCGTACACGTCGGGAGCAGAGCAGAGCATACGCACATGTCACTGCATTTTCTCAAAGTGGTGCACTGATGATGTAGATTTGCTGGAATAGTCTTGGTGCAGTACTGTGTGTGCCGTCCATGAACCAAGTGTCTGATCTACACCTGGTCCTCAGTCCTTGCTCCGCCCCAAAAAACACAGAATCTGGCTAGCTGTCTCGTGGCCACTGTCATGAAAAAGAAACGGGTAATTGTACGGGTCTGCACCACTTCATGTAGTGAAGCCGGCTCTTTTAGCATAGATCCTTTCTTCTGTCGTCCGATGGTCCCTTTGACAGAGTCCATATCCAACTGCAGCGCGAACTTCTACTGTACATGTTCGTAAGCTATCTGGCCAGGGCGCCCCCTGTTGACTGTTGCATGTTTTATTTTTTTCGCGCACTTTTGTCGCCTGTTTTGTTACATCATTCCCTTCATGAGCTGTATCTGGAAGAAAAGTCAAAACTTTGACAGATTTTACAGAGTAGACCTAGACCATGTAGGTTCGAGGTACTGTTATTATCCTAAGTAAGTGGAGATGGGACAGGCAAACTGTGCAGACTCTTATCAGACTGCTCCTGGAGAACAGTCAGGTTATTGTCTACACTGTTTGCCCTTCTAATCATGGCCTGAGCAAACAGTGCAGATTAAGACTGAGCAGACTGATTTGGTTTTACAGTGTTTTTCTCTGATATACACTGCGCCTTAGGCTTTCTAAGTATAGCTGGCAGGCATAAGCAAACCGTGTTTTACGAAGCAGTCTGATCCAGGTCAAGACTGTTTGTGCCTTAGGAGATGTCTGACTGGGAGATAGGCGATATATAACATGGCCTCCGAAGGAGCGGTCTGATCAGGGTATATATTGTTTCCCTTTCGAAGTATGGTGATAGCAAGGCCTAAGCAAATAGGTCGAACCCAAGCTAGTATGTAGGAGCAGTATGATTAGGGTCTAAACTGTTTGCCATTCTTGACCTTGCAGGATTACGTTTATATTTAATGTGTATCTAAAATACTTTGGATTCATGTGTCGTAGGAAAAAGCCAACTATTCCGATAAATAAAGACAGAAAATATCATTTTTTTTTTTTCAAAAAACGGGACCTAATTTTAAAAATATCATGTACTGACATTCACTCTGAATGTGAAAATACAAGATACTGTTTTGATTATACCTCCAAAGTGGGTGTTTTATCATTGTGATATTTGAACCCCTCTGTTATAAGCAGTGAGCTTTTGTCTAGCAGTGAGATTATGTCCAGTGGGATTTTGTCCAGTGGGCTTTTGTCCTGGTGGAATTTTATCCCAGTGGGCTTTGTCCGTTCCCCAGATGTCATGTCATCTCAATGTCGCGTAAAATAATTCCCACAAAATTGGAAGCAGCATCTCAAAAAGTGTTGAAGGGACGTTAAACATAGAATAAAAAATGCACATGTACACTCAGCTTGACTCCCGGGACATTTGCCCCTTCCCACAATGAAAAAATGTGATAATGGACCTTTGCCATCCAGTTGGAAAAACAACCCGGACATATGCCCCCCAAGTGCTTTATTTTTTTCGGAATGGACATATGCCCCCATTGCTTATTTTGCAGCGGGGCATTTGCCTCCCACTGCTTATTTCAGAAAGGGGCACCCCCCGCCCCACACACACACACCAACCTCATGTCAGAGTGATACATCCAGCATTTTATATACTTTGTGTTATCTGTTTATTTTCTGTTTATATTTATAAACCTAATGTTCTGATCAATATGGTTTCTCTATAGTACTAAAAAGAAAATCAATTGTGTTAATTTTTCAAATATTTCAAGTAAAGTAATGTAATCCATTGAAGACCCCATTTTACCCATGATTGCGATAAAATATCTGTGTAGCCTCGCCCATCAGGGCTTGGAGAAAACACTGGGCTGCATGATGCTTGCGCACAGAGCTGAAATTCTACGAAATTTAGCACTGGTAAAACACCTAGGTCATAGCTTGCCCAGGAAATGCAGCACAAGAAAACCCATCCCTCCAACCGCACTGGTTTCTTTGGGTGGTACATGTAAGGCTTGAGATGTAATTTCATCTCAAGTTGGGTAAAACACGCCTATTCAAATATGTTGAAAATATAACTACCAAAATGAAACTTTTCATATTCGAAATTCTGATATAATTCATATTTCTGCTGAAGAACTCGTTAGAACCGCCTCGGCGAGGCGGTTCTAACAAGTACCCACGGTTTATGTTTTTTATGCCCCCAACTTCGAAGAAGTTGTTAGGGAATATTGGTTCTGTCTTGTCCGTCTGTCCATCTGTCTGTCAGTCTGTTTGACTGCCTGTCCGTCTGTCCGTTACGCTTTCACCCTGTAGGAAACTCAAGAATGGTTTGAGATAGGATCTCGAAATTTCATATATGTGTATGAAAAATAAGCGGACACGTATTTTATTTTATTCTTTTTTGCCGGACTTGTCTGTGCAGAGTTACGCCCCTTTTCGGAGTTATGCATTGTGGCTAAGGGGAAACATTGTGAGCAAGATATCTGGAGAACCACTGGAGCTAGGGTCATGATATTTAGTAAATGGTTTGGGTCTAAGTTGCAGATGACGAAATCTGAAAATATTTAACGGAGTAACGCCCCTTTTCGGACTTATGCATTGCGGCTTTGGGGAAACCTTGTGAACAAAATATCTGAAGAACCGCTAGTAGAGAGTTTGGGTCTAATGTATAGATGACCTGATTAACTTTTGATGAAATTCCGAGTAACGCCCCTTTTCGGACTTTATTTATTATTTATTAGAAATTTCATGGTTACATTCATACACATATATATGTACCATTGGATTGGACGTAGGCATAGCCTATTTTAGTCCTTTCTGAGTGGTACTGTATACGTCATGTTCATCAATAAATACAGTTGAAATCACAATTCAAAATATAATATATATGGATTAGGAATATAACTCAGTCTCAGCAGGCACATGTCGCCGAGGCAACGTCAAGTCCACAACGTGCAGCGCCACGACGTTGCACTGACGCAGATGCCCTGTAGGAAACTCAAGAATGGTTTCAGCTAGGACCTAAAAATTTCATATATGGAATGTGCATGAAAAATAAGCGGACACGTATTTTTTTTTTCGCCGGACTTGTCTTTGCAGAGTTACGCCCCTTTTCGGACTTATGCATTGTGGCAATGGGGAAACCTTGTGAGCAAGATATCTGGAGAACTGCTTCAGCATTGTGTTTAATTATGTCTTTTAATTATGTGTCTATTAGTGGCAAGTATATGGTTGGGGGCATAGTGTTTCACAAACACATTTTCCCGTGTTTTTTTTTTTTTTAATTTCTGCTTGGGAACTCGTTAGAATCCTCGAGTAATGTAACCCCTGTAAAAGTCATGTAACCCCTGCGTAAATATAATGTTGGGTTAGTAAGTTGTTCGTGTTTCAAATCAGGTTAACTTGTCCGTGTTATGAACACCCCTCTAAACTCCAATTTATGTAGAGAAAAGTTGCGTTTACGGGATATACGTAGTTTCCTTATTCTTAATTTCCTTATTTTTGCTCAAAATCATAAATTATTTGTACGCGTTAGAACCGCCTTACTGAGGCGGTGGTAACGAGCACCCACGATCTATGTTTTGACCAGAATTTATGAAAAATATTAAACATTTTCATCTAATTAAACTTAGTTCTGGAGATAAGAGAGCCGCCATTTTAACGCATGGGTGTGTTACATGTATCAGAATGAGAATTCTTTACGTCATGACAAAAAAAAAAAAAAAAAAAAAAAAAAAAAATACAGGCGTTCCACATTTCTGTCAGGTTAATTTCGTCTGACGGATCTTTGAATAATTTTGGATCTGAAAATCTGCATTTAGAGATCGAGCACATGACATTGTGTATATTTTCAGGTGGCTCCACCTTGACTGCATTCTTGATATCAAATCAGTATACTTGCATAATTACAAAAATGCCCTGTTATTCTTCCCTACATTTACAATCTGACCTATTTTGTTAAACTTTTTTTTCAGTTTATCACAAATAACTTGACTTAGTCTGACATGATGAGGTCTAATTTGCCGAAACTAGCTAGTTTGCTCCAGAAACAAAAACTTAAAAGATTCTCAGCTTCAGTTTGTTGTATTCTTCGCTTCTTTGAAAAACTTTTACTATGTTTAGGCAAGCGACGGAAAAAAGTAGTTCACTATGTCGACGCGTGACTCGTTCATTTTTCGCCGTTTGGGTAATTTCGCCTTCCAGGTACACTGTATTCCTTTGATGTGTCATAAAATGTATAATATGGCCCTCAACCAGTAAATAAGAGATTGTCGAACATATATCATGTTGGCAAGTCAGTAAAACCCATTGCATGCGCGAAACCCCTAAATGGGTACCTTGGCAAATAGTGCAGGCCCAGATCAGACGCCGCTGAATGCGGCGTCTGATCAGGGCCTAAACTATTTGCTAACAGAATTTTCCGTCAAAAATAGAATAATAATAATAAAAAAGCCCGACACCCTTTTTATGACAAATGGACTTGTCCAACATATAGCAACGGAAAAAGTCCACTGGCATACAATAGGATAATGAACACCACTAAAAGCCTAACTTTATAAAGAGAAGGTGGGGTTTACAGGGGTATACACTATTTCCCTGATTGTTGCTTAAAACATACATGTACATGTTGATTGTGGGTGCTCGTTAGTTGATGCGGTTGAAACGAGGTCTATATTTTGTCCAGAAGTGAAGTAAGAAAACTACCGAACATTTTTTATCTGAAAAATACTAGATTCAGATGAGACAGACCCCATTTTGCCGCGCGGGCGCCGTAATCAGGAGGTCGCGGGTTCTATACACGCTGGGGTCAGCAACATTCATCATCGAGATCGCACATGAAATATGTTTTATAAAAGGGTATCCAGTGGAAGCAAAGGAATACACACAAAACACTGAAAAGTATGGAGTGTACAAGTTTTCCTGGACCAGACTAGATAGTTTCAGTCAATTAGGCCTTATTAGTGACCCTCAAATATTTTCGAAGGGCAAGAATATAAGAATCTTATATGGGTGTGTGGGGTGGATAGAAAAATCCGTCCTGAGGGACACTGTCCGGCATCACGAGGCTTGCCGAGTGATGCCGGACAGTGATCCCGAGGGACGGATTTTTCTATCCACCCCTCACAGCCATATTGGATTCTTTTTCTTGCATACCTTCCATTTCTATTGCGAATTTTTAATGCTGCTGTCACTTTGGTTACCGACGTCCGCTATTTTGTGATGACACAACAGGAATGTTTAGTGACGTCACGCATGACGACGCCGCGCATGAGGTTGTAATCAACCAGTGCATTTATCAAACACGCAATTATATTCGATTTCGAACACCAGGGTCAGAACATAAATTTCTATCCCAGGGTAAAATCTCGGATTTCCTTGTCTGGTGTGCAAGAAAATATAAAATACACCATCATCACGAAACATGCCAATATACATTGTAATTATGACCCCATTGAACCCCACTTTTATGTGGTAAGACTGGGGTTTACGGGGGTAAACATTTTTTCGTCTTATTTCTGCTCCAAAACATAGATTATGGGTACTCTTTAGAACCGCCTTGATGAGGTGGGTCCAAAGAGTACACAGAATCTATATTTTGAGCATAATTAACAAAAATATTACAATTTTTCAGCATTAAATGTTCGTTTGTTTCGGTGGTAAAGTTTACAATGCATTTGTTTTTTGTTTGATTTGGGGTTTAACGTCCCCGTCAACACTATATAGGTCATTTTGGAGACGTTGCTTCCAATTTTGCGGGACTTTTACCCGATATTGAGATGAAATGACATCTCAAGCCATGTCGGTAACAATGCATTATTATAGGCGTGCTTTCGTTATGGAAGTCTCTCTCTTCTATGGAAAACAAGAAGGACAGTTGTCAATTTCTGGCGAAAGAATGTGCACTGAATTGATAAACCGCTTATTTAAATCCTGCCCAGGAAGTGTTGCAAGGTAAACTGACCGGCTCCATATGACCTAAATATTATTTGCTGATACGTCAAAGTACAAAACAAACAAAGAAAAACACATATGGTCTTATCGTAATAGTGTAATATTGTATGGGCGAAAACATATCTTCGGACATTGGTTGTGTGAGTGCGCATGTGTGTGCGTGCGTGCGTGCGTGCATGTGTGTGTGTGTGTTTGAGTTTTACGTCCAGCCAACAACTAAGGTCAAATAGAGGCGGAACCTCGGTTAAAGGGCCCAAAGGTCTGGAGAAACCCAGAATCGAAACCAGGACCGCTGGTTTATGCGGCGACAGACTTTACCATGACACTACACAATGGAAGCTTCTCTCTTCGAATGTGCGCGCTCAGCGAGGTCTCCTCTTAGCCTGCGTTTCCACTCATTTAAGGGTAATGGGAACTCCTGGCAGATTTTTCCGTCATTTTTTAAAGGAAGACCCTTTCGGGACTTCGTGTTCGCTTTTCCATTACGATAACACACCCGTGTTACATAGTGCATTTTTTTCACTTCTCCAAAATGGCGACTTTTCGGACGGAAATCCATGATATTTTTCTTATTAAAACTTCAAACATAGGTTGTGGGTGCTCGTTAGAACAGCCTCATTGAGGCGGTTCTAACGAGTACCCACAACCTATGTCTTGGAGTAAAACTAAGAAAACTAATGATTACCCCCGTAAACCCCAGTTTTCTCTATATAAAATGGGGTGTAAGGGGGTGTTCATTTCACGGACGTGCTCACGTGATGCTATAAGCCCTATACTACTGAAAAAGATGAAAACGCTTCATGAAGAAAGGCACTTATATAGCACAAAGAAAAGACTCTGAACAGACAAGACGTACATACGTGCAGGCTCCTTTTTCATCTACGAGTACATGTATATGACTCAAGAAAAGTGCGCATTCGGCCATCTGCGCATAGCGAAGATTCAGATGAGCCTGCGCGTGGCTGATCAGAGTCTTTGACGTGCACTGCGTGGATCAGTGAAGGCTACAGCTTGTGCACGTGGAAAGGGAAGTCTGCGCTCGTGCTGAGCATGTCTGTATTCTGATCTGTCTGTTCCCACTGCGCATGTGATTAATAGACATGTTTTTGTTTCGTTTTCAGCGTTTGAATAATGAACGTCATTAACAACGTCCATCCCTGCACACATAGAAGAGTGGGTAGTTAGTGCACAATATTTTTTTTTTTTTTTTTTTTTTTTTTTTTTTTGCGTTACGATAACGGATGTGACGTAGTACACTCTTTCAGACATCTTCCTTCAAAATGTCATCTTCATTACGATAATACACCCGTGCGACAAAGTAGATTTTTTTCACATCTCCAAAATGGCTACTTTTCTGATGAAAATCCGTGATATTTTTCATATTTCTACTGCAAACATAGGTTTTGGGTGCTCGTTAGAACCGCCTCAATGAGGCGGTTCTAACGAGTACCAACAACCTATGCTTGGAGCAGAAATGAGGAAAATGATGTTTACCCCCGCAAACCCAAGTTTTCTCTTTATAAATTTGGGTTTTGGAGGGTCTTTATTTCACGGACTTGTTCACGTGATGTCTGATGAAAAATGTGATACAGTGAAATTCCGCTATTAAGACCATTACGCAAACACGCCTGTACAAATAAATTGCCATCGTTATCGCCGAAAAAATGAAAATTTTATGATGAAAAAATGATATTTTTCTTATTTCTGCTCTAAAATATAGATTGCGGGTACTCGTTAGAACCGCCTAATCTATATTTTAGAGCAGAAATAATAAGGTATACCCCCGAAAACCCCAGTTTTACTATATAAAAGTGGGGTTCAAGGGGGTCAAAATTATATAGGTGTGTTTTCATGATGTAATTCTGCTTCAAAAAGCCTATTCAGAAGGGTGCAGTTACACTGCCTTCGTGTTTTCTGCACACAATGTCCTCTGGTCAGGGACCACCTTTGGGACTGTTCAAAAATGGTCATTAAGACCACTTTTGAACAGTCCCAAAGGTGGTCCAATTATAGGAATTTTACTATATATATCTCTTATTTATACTCTATAAATGGGCTATAAGTATTCGTTAGAACAGCCCCATTGAGGATTTTTATAACCCTGTTAACCCCGATTGTCTCTATAGAAAAAAAGATGTTCATTACATGGACTAGTTCTAGTGATGGCCTCAAAAGCTGAAGGGTTCTAATGAGTACCTACAAGCGAATATCTTGAAAACAGAAAGGAGAAAAATAATGTATAACCCAGTAAAACTATTTTTATCTAAAATGGGGGTTTATAGCGGGCATGCTATCGTAGTGGACCCTACAGTTTACATGTAAGGCTAATGAATGCATCTGTCGTATATTCTGACGTTTGCTTGACAAGACAGACAACCTTTAGAGACTATTGGTACATGTACATTTATCAGCTACCTCCTATATCAATTGCATGTAACACCATGGCCCGATAAAGATATTCTATCTAAGGATAAGTGAGCTTTATCCAGTCAAGGTGACATTGCACTTTCATGAATGAACCGAACTGTTGGAAAAAATGGCAAAAAAGTTATTATCACTGGGAAATGAGAAAAAAATACAAGAAACAATATCATAGGATATATTACGGTCAGATGAATATAGAATACCAGGTTCGTGTCTTTATATATCAAGATTATCAGGCAAGGCTTCGAGAACGCTTGTAGAATCGCGAAGCTTGCCGAGCGATTCTACATGCGTTCTCGAAGCCGAGCCTGATAAACTTGATATCAAATGACTCGAATCTGGTATTCTATTTATCAGTTTATGCCCTTGCAAACTCTTGCATTAGCAATTTACGATTATTTATCGATGGTCCTCAGTGCATGCCAACATTTCGGCGGTCGATATATTATGTATCAGCTGACCATTTGTCTTCCTATAAAATTTTTCTAGTAGTTTTCTTTCCTTTTTTTCAAGTTATAATAACATTTTTGCCAATTTTTCTAGTTGTCCGGTTCATTCATAAAATTGCAATGTCACGCTGACCTTATAAAGCTGTCCTGAGATAGCATATCTTTATCAGGTCAGTGTGCTACAATGCAATTAATATAGGATGTAGCTGAAAATAATAAATATATGGGCCGACTATTGCTCGCCGGAATATTGGGACGCATTGACTGATCGTAAACAGCAAATTTAAACAGTGTACAAGGGGATAACGGATAAGTGTTTTTTTTGTTTGATTTGAGGTTTAATGTCCCCGTCAACACTGTATATGTCATTTAGGGGACATTGCCTTCAATTTTGTTGGACATTTATCCGACACTGAGATGAAATGACATCTCAAGCCATGTGGCCCAATGAAACCAATATGGTTTATAAGCATGGACGCTTCGACTCGCACCGCTTTGCCTGGGCAAGCTTAGACCCTCTAAGCGGATTACCAGTACTTGTGTGAGGTCGGTTTCAGCTCTGCGTGGAAGCATCATGCAGCGCATATATTTCTTCAAGTCCCGATGGGCGGGGGCACAACTGATAAGTAAATACAAGATTAGATACCAGACTCGGCTTTGAGAAGGCGTGTAGAATCGCTCGGCAAGCCTCGCGATTCCACAACTGTTATCGAAGCCTTGCCGATAAAACTCGATATAAAAAGACACGAACCTGGTATTCTCTATTTATCGGGCATTTAGGAGCAAACACGTCTTTGCTAAGATTAGACTCCTACGGAAAAGAGAGAGAGAAAACTCACAGTTAAAACTGCGCAGTATGGTATTTGAATATGGGCGAAGTTCGCGCAGTCTCGCCAGAACCTTCGCAGCTCGTCCATACAAGTAGTGAATCAAGAGGAACCTTCAGACAGAAAGCCATATTCCTGGCCCCTCTGAATGGCTGGGCATGCGCAGTTAAAATGTGTCATGACGGAATGCTCGAAGACACAAATTCGCTTGGCGGGGCTCATATATGTTTGTGTTGAAGTTTCACGTCCCCGTCAACAATGTTTAAGTGATTTTAGAGACGTACGTGTAGCTTCCACTTTTGTGGGACTTTAACCCGTAATTGAGATGAAATGAATTCTCAAGCCCTACCGCCTAAACAAATCAATAGGGTTTATATGCAGGGACGGTCCAACTCGCACCACTTTGCCTGGGCAGGCTAAGTACCAGTACTTATGTTCGGTCGGTTTCAGCCCAATCCGAGCTCCGATCAGTAAACTGGCAATACCGGTTTTACGTTAACTCTTATCCTGCTGTTCACGACAACTCCTATCTTTGGAAACAGTGTAGGTCCATATCAGATGGCTTCTGAAGAAGCCATCTGATCAGGATCTACACTGTTTGACATTCAATTTATGAATTTGTAGCAATAAATTATATCAAGTAATTTGATTGGGTGATAGACAGAAATGGGTGTGGCTTAAATGAATATTCAGCAAGAGAAGGGTTAAAAATCGCTATTGTCAGTTAGATCTCATGCGTATGCTTATTCTGGACTGGTGGGTCTTGTGTCACACGGCTAAGATGCGAATCGTTGAGTTATGTTGTTTGTTTTTATTACGCCAAGCATTTCCATATGAGCCCCGCCAAGCGAATTTGTGTCTTCGAGCATTCCGTCATGATAAATTTTAACTGCGCATGCCCAGCCATTCAGAGGGGCCAGGGATATGGCTTTCTGTCTGAAGGTTCCTCTTGATCCACTGCTTGTATGAGTGAGCAGCGAAGGTTCTGGTGAGACTGCGCGGATGCGCAGGCTCGCCTGAACCTTCGCTGCTCGCATAGGCGATAAGTACCAAAATCGTTTGACGGGGCCAATATGTTGTACTATGTTATATATTGCTGTCTTGGCTTGGCATTTTATCACCTCGGTTGGGAAGAGGTGGAGCGCTTTGGAGCAATGGTAGAGCATCGGATATGTGATCGAGAGGTTGCGGGTTCGATCCTCACGCTGACCAAAGTGTTGTGTCCTTGAGCAAGGTGCTTTATCCACATTGCTTAAAAAAGTACTGGTTACAACCCAGGAAATCCTGCTCGTAATGCTTAGATGTTAGCGAATAGCAGTAATAGGAGAAAGAAAAAAATCTTCTGATTGTTTCTGCCATGGACAGCATTTCACTTGCTATTTTTTTTTCTAAGTGTTGTTTACCATTTAGCCAGGAACGTCATCTTCATTGTGTTATGAATAAAAGGGGTATTCATGCAGTAATGGGAAATCACTTCTCGAACAAGGGTTGGTCTTCTTATTAGTAACAAGTACTTTGTTTACATGAAATAAATTTGATTGCTCTGGCAGACTTAAGTTGTTAAATATCTAAGTTAACCCATTTCAGACTGGAAACCCCTAAACGGGTACCTTGGCAAACAGTGCTGGCCCAGATCAGACGCCGCAGAACGCGGCGTCTGATCAGGGCCTCTACTGTTCGCTCAAAGGTCAGTCATTTTCCAAATAAGTTTTGAAGAAAACACAACCTGACACCCCTACATTTTGAAATGATCTCGTGCTATATATAAGGAGGAAGATTCCATCTGGTACAAAAGGGGTTAATGAGGACACCGAGACATGGTATACATCAGGAGAACACGCCTATATAATTTGACCCTCTTGAACCCCCTGCAAAACTGGGGTTTACAGGGGTTAACCTTAGTTTCCTTGTTTCTCCTTTAAAATACAGATTGTGGGTACTCGTTAGAACCGCCTCGATGAGTACTCGATGAGGCGGTTCTTACGAGTACCTACAATCTATATTTTGAGCAAAAATTAGAAAATAATCACAATTCTTCATCTTAAATTTTTCAATTTTTTGGCGGTGAAATTTACAGTGTATTTGTATAGGCGTGTTTTCGTAATGGTGTGTAAAACTTACGTTGTTTCTTCGGGTGACTCCTTGACGCATTAGACGGTTTTAATGAGTACTCACTAGCTATATTTTAGAGCAGAAATGAGAAAAATAATGTTTAGCTCTGTAAACCCCAGTTTTACTATATACATGTAACGGTTGGGTTCAAGGGGGACAAAACTATATAGGCGTATTTTAGTGATGATAATTGTACATTAAGGGGAATCTATACATCTTCAGCGAGACAAATCTTTCCTAAATAGTTGCCTCCCTTTTCCATAGACATTTGCTCTTAAGAGCTGACTCTGACCACACACGAGTACTGGTAAACCGCTTAGAAGGACTAAGCCTGCCCAGGCAAAGCGGTGCGAGTCAGATCGCCCAATGCATATAAGCCTTCTGGTTTCATTGAGCGGCGGGGCTTGAGATGTCAGTTCACCTCAACGTCGGGTAAAAGTCCCACATAATTGGAAGCAACGTGTCCAAAATGACCTAATTAGTGTTGACGGGAACGTTAAACCCAATTTCAAACAAACAACGGCCTCGCTAGGTGCTCTATCAGTGAATATTATTTCAGAATTCAATGGACTAAGCCCATCGATGTTCAAGCTTTGCAATCCCGTCCTGGAATAAGGCTTCATATGGAGCTTCAATATACAACGAAAGGGCGATAACTCAAACATGGATGGCTCGTTTATCATGGTTAATTCGAGCTCGTTCTGGACTCCCTGGAGATATATATCCTTGTACTGTGAAATTCGGCTATGAACACCACCTAAAATTAAGTCTCACTCTGCATTGAAGAGTTAGTTAAGTAGGTTGCAGCTTTTTTTTTATTGCCTGCATACAGTGTCCTCTGGTCAGAGACCATCATTGGAACTGTTCAAAAGTGGTCTTAAAGAGTACAAAGTCCCAAAGAAGGTCTTAATAAAGTAATTTTTATTACTGTATATTTAGAATGCTTTCATTTCATCTTTAAAAAGATATGTTGTTTATACTCATTAGAATCCGGCACCCGGGCGTCGGGGCTTGAAAAATAGATGGGCTGCATGGTGCTTCCACGCAGAACTGAATCCGAGCCGCACTAGAGTACTGGTACACCGCTTAGAGGATCTAAGCCTGCCCAGGCAAAGAGGTGCGAGTGTCGGACCGTCCATGCTTATAAACCCAATTGGAGGTATTGGGCGGCAGGGCTTGAGCTGTTATTTCATCTCAGTGTCGGGTAAAAGTCCCACAAAATTGGAAGCAACGTCTCCAAAATGACCTTTACAGTGTCGACGCGGACGTTAAACCTCATATGAAACAAACAAACAAACAAACAAACAAACAATACTCATTAGAATCGCTTCAATGAGGCAAAACACAACACATACGTTTATTTTTTCATCACAATAATAAGTCCGTGAAAGGAAGACCCCACTAAATCCTACTTTATATAGAGAAAAGTGGGGTTTACGGGGGTATACATTATCTGCCTTATTTTTGCTCAAACACATAGATTGTGGGTACTCGTTAGAACCGCCTCATTGAGGCGGTTCTAACGAGCACCCACAATCTATGTTGAAAGCAGAAATAATAAAGATGTTATCATTTTTACCTAATATTTATTATTTTCTGACACCATGTTGGACGCCATTATTCCTTACGGACATGTTTTCCTAATGTAAAGGATCGCAAAGGATATCCTTTAAGTTTATCCAAAAATGCCTCATGCCCTGGGCTATGATAAACCCTCAGTTGTTCGAACTATCCTGGTTGTTCGAAATTTCTGGTATGCAGAAAACACAAAGAAAGAATAACTGCAAGCTACTAAATAAGCTTTTTAAAACCGAATTTGTCTTAATTTTAGGTGGTTTTTATCATCACGAAAACACGCCTATATAATTTTGACCCCCTTGAACCCCATTTATTTATAGTAAAACTGGGGTTTCCGGGGGTATACCTTATTTTTCTTATTTCTGCTCTAAAATATAGATTGTGGGTACTCGTTAGAACCGCCTCATCGAGCAGAAATAAGAAAAATATCACAATTTTTCATCCTAAAATTTTCATTTACTCGGCAGTAAAATACACAATGTATTTATATAGGCATGTTTTCGTAATGTTAGGGAAAAAGTAAAAAAAAAAAAAAAAAAAAAAAGAAAAACATTACGACAACATATCCGCATCTTACGAATACCGACAATCTATATTTTTGAGCAAATATAAAGAAAATAAGCTGAACCCCTATAAACCCAACTTGTCTCTATATAAAGCGGAATTTCTCACCGGCCGTTCCAAGGCGGTTGCTCTGTCGCTTTTTTAAGTCATGGTTTGTCTTTGAGTGTGTGTATCGCTTATTGGACGGGGTTTTCAAGGAAAAAATCCGTTCTTTAGAATAGGGATGTCCGTGTGGGCGGGCGGGCGGACGGCTGGGCGTCCGTGTCCCGGTTTACCTTTTGGTTAACCTTTTTTTCAAAAACCCGTCCATAATGCCATTTGGCGTTTTTCTTGTATTTTTCATTTTGGATACATGTAGCCAATTGGCCATTTTGTGGGAAAGCAATTGTCCTCTAGACCTTGCGCTATTGCTGTTTCGACGGGGTCAAGATATTTCATGTATGTACTTCTTTCCCTTCGGTGCCTCTGGTTGGAGCTGTGGGTTAATTGTATCGATTCCTGATCATCATCACGAACACACGCCTATATAATTTTGACCCCCCCCTTGAACCCCACTTTTATAAAGTAAAACTGGGGTTTCCGGTGGTATACCTTATTTTTCTCATTTCTGCTCTAAAATATAGATTGTTGGTACTCGTTAGAACCGCCTCGATGAGGCGGTTCTAACGAATGCCCACAATTTATATTTGGAGCAGAAATAAGAAAAATATCACAATTTTTCATTATAAAATTTTCATTTTTTCGGCGATAAAGGTGGTAATGTATTTGTATTGGCGTATTTGCGTAATGATTATAGGGCGCCCTTTACCATTTATTCCCTATTTATAGATATCCATAATTATTTATGGATATCCATAATTTGAATTATGGATATCCATAATTCGAATTATGCATATCCATAATTATTTATGGTTATCAATAATTATTTATGGATATCCATAATTCCAATTAATGATATCCATAATTCAATTATGGATATGGATATCTGTAATTCGAATTATGAATATCCATAAACCAGTCGAATTATATATATCCATAATTCGAATTATGGGATATACATAACTCGAATTATGGATATCCATAAATCGAATAATGGATATCCATAATTTGATTTATGGATATCCATAATTCAGATCGATTTATGGATATCCATAATTCGAATTGTGGATATCATTAATTCGATTTAAGGATATCCATAATTCGGTCCATTTATGGACATCCATAATTCGATTTATTGATATCCATAATTCGTCGCGGATATAAATACAATGAATAATGACTGAAACCAAAAGGCTTTTGCGGAGAATTATGGATATCTATAATTCGAAATTTGGATATCCATAATTCAGCCCGATTAATAGATATCCATAATTCGATTATGGATATCCATAAATTAGAGGAATAATGGATATCCATACTTTGATTTATTGATATCCATAATAAGAACTTGTGATATTCATAATTTACCTTTCCCACTGTTAGTTAAGTATAGCGGGAAAGAATTGGCTTTTCATTACGTAAATTTAAGTTTGAACCAATGGGTGTAGTTACTTTTGGCACGTGATATGTTTTGCCTCGTGTAATATCAGTTTTAGCGAGCTTACTGAATGATATACATCAGCTTTAAGCAGATAAAAGGTTGTTTGTTTTGACGTGGCATAAAAAACAAACGGAGTTATGGAGCTTGTTTGAATTGCTTGAATCACATATTAGAAACAGACTTGCTTTTCCGTCAAGTAAGGTCCGATACCTGCCGCTGAGGCTGTTAAACATTGTCATACATCGGATACACGTTTTGTCCTAAAGGGTTTTTCCTGGGCCATAGCTGGCAGTCAATGAAGGTGGGGGGGGGGGGGGGGGTCATATGACTTTAAATGAACAGCTGAAGATCATAACAGTTAAAGACTTTCATAAAAAACGGCTTATGGCACATATACCATTGATATCTCATGTCCATCTTAGCAAGTCAAGCTAATAAATTTCAAAGAATAAACAGGTGTTTATTTATTTATTGAGCAGTATATAAAATAGTATAGACAAGACTTCGAAGTATGGATCCATATATCGCTCTGAATTAATGATATCCATAATTCGATTTATGGATATCTATAATTCGATTTATGGATATCTATAATTCGAATTATGGATATCTATTATTCGTCTGATTTATGGAAATCCATTATTCGAATTATGGATATCCATAAATTGAACTATGAATGTCTCTAAATATGGACTAAATATTAAAACGGCACCTCATAGATCATTGCCTTCACTTCTATTTTAGAGGGATGTTCATTGCACGGATGGGTTAACCTGATGGCCAGACGGTGCAAGTTCGCCTGTTGTACACGAATGCCTTGCCGTCAAGCTCAGACAACTCACAATACAATACAAACTCTTACAGTCGATCCAGAGTTTCACGACTGACAGGAGCCAACCAGACTTGGTTTGAGGCCAGTCTTCCACTATTGCCCCAGCTGTATCCATGCTCGGACTGTGTTATTCCTACCGTGCATAAATGACCTGCCATAGAAAAATTAAGCTCTGTAGCTCGCCTCTTTGCTGAGAGCCAGCATGCATTTTGAATTCGAAGATCTCAAACACGAATAATAATGCTATTCTAATGCTAGCGGTCCCCGGTTTGACCCCTGGCAGCGGTAATAGAATGTCGGTGTCCAAAAATGCTTCACTGGCACCATTTTCGGATAAGCCTGCCACAAAGTGGACCGTGCCCGGAGCGGGATGATAAATGAAGTTTCTCCACCGACTTTGCAAGGAGAACCATCCCCTGTGAAGGTCAAAGGTGGATCCCTACCTTTGTTACATGATTACTCCGTAGGCTTTCGTCCTGCAGTACTGGAGTGTAGAGTGTATTTAGTGTACATCGGCGAGTAATTAGATAGATAGATACATGTAGATAGATAGATAGATAGATAGATAGATAGATAGATAGATAGATAGATAGATAGATAGATAGATAGATAGATAGATAGATAGATAGATAGATAGTGTCATGTCTCTCCCTAAATTCTATTTACTAATATTCTTTCTTACACAGGTTTTCGGCACATTCCCAGTTCCGATTCCTCCTATACTATTATTTCAATCAATTCAACTTCTTCTATTCTGTCTGGTAAATTGAAAATAATATTATATTCAAAAATGCTCCGGTAAATCGTAGGACCAAAGGCGGTGCGTGACGTATCAGTTTTTTTCCGTGACATAGTTTGCGTGACGTAGTTCGAATGTTTTCCGAGGGAGTCTGATGCATGTATTGTTGATATGGACGCTTTACAATTATATCGACCTTATTTAAATTAGAAGGTTTAATTCTGTTTGATTTTGTGAAGCCGTTTTGTATGTGAATTGGCCTCTTTTGAACTCTGTCTAATTTCATGATGGTGGACTTCTCGTACGAAGTTTGTACGAGGGTCCGGGCGAGATTCGGGTGCCTGATCCAAGTGGGGTGCTTGTTAACTCTGCGTCTACATGGTCTAGGCAGGTTTAGCAATGCACACTCTTCGCTTCTCAGATTGAACATTTCAAGAAAACAAAACAGATAAGAAACATATTGGACCCAGATACTACCGATTTCAGTACCATTAGACTCTCAGTCAAGTGTGTACATTCTGGGCCAAGGATTACAATGCGTACTTAAATTTTAAGTACCTACTTAAACTGAGTATTTACTTAACTGTCGTTAAAAGTGAACTACAAAGAATATCTTTCGTTTAAGTCGATACTTAAACAAAGGAAATACTTAAATATTTAAGGTAACCCAGGTAGGTACCTTAACTTTTAAGATTTGACCTTGACACATGCATGTATATATCAACAACGGCAAACATGAGAGCTTTTATTTGCTCAAAATCATCAGTCATGCTCGGTAGCTCAGACGGTAGAGTGTTTGCGTCACATGCGAGAGGCCCTGTGTTCGGGTCCCGGTCGAGCTACTTTTTTTTTCTCCCTGTGATGCAAGTCGACATTATACTACTGGGATGTATTTCTCCCTTGGTGTGTCAAAGTTTTCGACGAATAGAGCTGTATAAAAACTTCCCTTTACATTATATTGTATAAAACTGGGGACAGGGCAACAGTTTATTGTTTGGTGTAGGAATGTTCTTACAAGCGAAAGGGAGTCTTAAACGACTTGTGTATTTATGTAAAGGTAGGTGTGTGTATGTTTGATTGATTGGTTTGGTGTTTAACGTCCCCGACGTCGCGCAATGAAACCAATAGGGTTTATAAGCATGGACGGTCCGACTCGCTCAGCTTTTCCTGGGCAGGCTTAGATCCTGTAAGTGGGTAACCATTACTCGTGTGCTCTGCGTGTAAGCGTAATGCAGCCCATTTATTTCTTCAAGCCCCGATGGGTGGGCGGGGGCCGACAGGTGTGTGTGTGTGGTAGAGGGAGGCTAGCGCATATCACTTTTGTCTGTTATTAAAAAACTGATCCTGTGGCACATCGGGTCCATGTTCCTACGCTTATGCATGTCCCGCTACTTTTACGCATACAATGTTCACAACGTTCATATGCCGTCTTTATATTCAGTGTCATGAAATAGTATGGCGCCACGTGCATTTAAGAAATGACTTTTATTTTTCTGCTGTTCATGAAAGTATGAACGAACAGGGTCGCCTCAAAGTAAATGAACTCCGAAGGGGTATAAACTTTGCTAGCCTTCATGAACCTTTTCATACCTTCATGAACATCGAAAAAAATATTTCTCACATTTACATTCTTTTGTCCTCATCACTGGGCGAAAAAATGCTTATAAGGCAAACTGTTAAAGCTGAAAAAACATTTACACGCTGTTTTTCTATAAAGAATGGAACAGCACTGTCGTCGTCAACGCCCAATGAGATCATAGAGAACCATGGTTTAGACTGACGTCACTTGACGTCATTGAAAATATGTGGCTCGATGCGTTCATGGAAGTATGTACAGCATCAGGCTTTACACTTGAAATGTAAATAATTACTATTTTGTCGTGAACAACTGTAACGTATGTCAACGGTGTACTTTTGCTGGGCAAATGGTCATGGTAAAGGCAATAAAATCAAATTTAAAATCCAATTCGATGGCCCGTTTCGTAACTTTCATATGAAAGGACCATTTGTGTAAGATTCTCGATATCAAAATTTATGAAAACCAAAAAAAAAATTTTTTTGATTGATTTGAGATTTAACGTCCTCGCAACACTATTAAGGTTTGATTTTGGAAGTGTTGCTTCCAATTTTGTCGGACTATTACCCGACATTGAGATGAAATTACATCTCAGGCTTTGTCGCCCAATGAAACCAACAAGATTTATTTTCATGGTCGGCCCGACTTGCACCACTTTGCCTGGACAGGCTTAGACCTTCTAAGTGGTTTACTGGAGGCCGCGTGTGGTCGGCTTTTGCTGGTTGGTTGAGGCAAGGTGACGTGTATCTTGCGTCACTGGGACATCCAACTGATATTGGCCACGACCAATCATATGCTTCTCCTCCCTGCCTTGAAATGCTCAATAAAAATAAGTTTGAGGCGTGCCAACTCCCTTGTAAGCTCGGGCATGTGAGTGATTGAGCGTGTTTATGAGGTGAATCAATGAGCGCTTTATGTCTCACCAACTGCAAGGTTATACGCAGATAAGGATACGCAGATACTCAAAAAAAAAAGACGGTGAAATCCAAGATTCTTATATCCCATTTTTTTTTTACTCCGACTGGAGCTACGGTTTTTACCGTGTTTGTCTGCACGATGTTTGATCAAGTCCTTAATGACTATATAAACTACATACATGTATAATAATGACATCCGAAAACAATATTGTAGCTTGGGTTAAATGTGGGGTGGTTTCTGCGGGAGTCTTCCCTGTTCTTCACCATAGCGCAGAATATATTTATTTTCTTAAATTATCGACTTGAATATTATGCAAAAAGCCTAACGGCATCAGAAGGGTTGAATCATGGACAGACTCCATAAAACCGATTCAGCCCCCACCCCTCGGGGCTTGAAGAAACAGATTTGGCTGCATGGTGCTTCCATGCAGAGCTGAAACTGACCACACTGGCATGAGTACTGGTAAACAGCTTAAAAGGACAAAGCCTGCCCAGGCAAAGTGGTGTGTCAGACCGTCCACTGCATACAAGCATTTTGGTTTCAATGGGTGACAGGGCTTGAGACGTCATTTCATCACAGTGTCGGGTAAAAGTCCCACAAAATTGGAAGCAACGTCTCCAAAATGACCTACATAGTGTTGACGGGGACGTTAAACCTCAATTAAAAAAAAGACTCCATAAAACCGATTTTTGCATTCAAATATTGTATGATTTCTTGTTTCTAAAGGGACCCCGTAGAAACAGCGTTTTAAATATGTCGTAGTGCTACATTGTGACCAATGTTTGTCCGCACAAATCGAGATCGAGTGTGATCCTTCAATGAAACACGTTTTATAGTGTATAAAACATGTTTCATGCTTTATGTAGTGAAATGGCAACAAACCATCATATTTCCTATTGTCTTCATTCAACCAAGCAGAAGAAGTGATTTTTGACAGATCGCGGGAAATTTGTGGGCCGCCTACATCAATGTGAAATTGAAACTTACGTGCTAATCTTCGTGAAAATTTCCGTCAAAATTACGACTTCATCCGAAGTTAAATGCTTAGCTAAGTAGACGAAATAGGCGGCTTTCGAATGCACTTTTTAAGGAAATACTTTACTAAGGTAAGAATTCCTCCTTAAATCGTTAAGTCGACCTTAACTTAAGAAACGATTGTAATCCTGGGCCCAGATGTAAATTTAGGAGGTTAGTGCACCAGAAAGATACATTAAACTTCCACCTATTTCTTTGTACTCCAGACATGCCACAGGTGATTGACGTATGTCTTATTCGCATGTGCTAACAATTTTACTGAAAGTAGAAATTGTACCTGCACACTTGCTGTGTCATAATCTGTCTATTACTTTTCTAGTCTTGTCAGTTTGTGACATCATAATCAAAAGTTCAAAGGTGCAGCAGCAGCAGCTTAGAAATGGAAGTTATTGAGCATCATGTCCACTCAAATGTCTAATTGAATACTGAAATCGGGAGTATCTCATAGACTCATATGCAATCTTTCAACCATTAGCTTTCCAAGGGCACACAGTGTAAATGCAACGTCGTATCACGGTCAATGCTACTGGATGATGTTGATGCGACGTTGCTTAGACGTTATGTGTCAGAACCATTGCCAATTTTAACAGTGTCTAATGTATCGCTAACCTTAAGTTTTACCAAATTCACTGACTACACATCACGAAATCACGCCTTTATAATTTTGACCCACTTGAACCCTACTTTTATATAAAAAAATGGGGTTTACAGGGTCAACTCTCATTTGTCTCATTTCTGCTCTAAAATATAGATTGTGGGTATTCGATGAGGCGGTTCTTACGAATACCCACAAGCTATATTTTGAGCAGATATAAGCAAAAATTTCATTTTATTTTTTCATCTTAAATGTTTCTTTTTCGGCGGAAAAATTTACAATGTATTTGTATTGGTGTTTTTCGAAATGATGTAGAAGTAACGGTGACGATACTGACCAGACACCGTTTATTGATTTAACTGGAATAAATGTTGCTCACGTACAGTGTAGCTACATGATAAAACATTCCTTTCGGCAGTGTTGTTGTAAAAGAACTTTTGGCAAATGTGAGGTGGTTTGCATGACAATGCCTTTTTTTGCAATTCCTTGTAAATTATGTCGTTTATGACATCACGTGAACAAGTCCGTGAAATGAGAACCCCCTTAAACCCCACTTAATATAAAAACTGGGGTGTACTGGGGTATACATTATTCTTCTTTTTTCTGCTCCAAGACATAGGTTGTGGGTTCTCGTTAGAACCGCCTACCGCCTCAATGAGGCGGTTCTAACGAGCAACTTATGTTTTGAGCAGAAATAACAAACAAGAGGGCCATGATGGCCCTGGATCGCTCACCTGATCCATAGTGTAACAAGTGGGCCCCAGGGAGGGCCATTATTGGCCCAAGGGCTTTAATGTGCATAATGTTGAGGGAGGTCTTAAAGGTGAAGCTTCATACCAAACATCAACAAAGGCTATAATTTGAACAATCTTGGTAGAGGTCCACTAGATGACGCTTCATACCAAATATCAAAGACCTGGGCCTTCTGGTTTCAGACAAGAAGATTTTTAAAGGTTTTCCCTATAAAAGCTTATGTAAAACCAGTGGGCCCTGGCGCGGGGGCGTTTTGGCCCCAGGGCTATAATTTGAACAATCTTGGTAGCGGTCTACTTTACGAAGCTACTTACCAAATATCAAAGACCTGGGCCTTCTGGTTTCAGTCAAGACGATTTTTAAAGGTTTTCCCAATATAAGCCTATGTAAAACCAGTGGGCCTCAGGAAGAGGCCGGTTTTGGCCCCAGGGCTATAATTTGAACAAGCTTGGTAGAGGTCCACTAGATGAAGCTTCATACCAAATATCAAAGACCTGGGCCTTCTGGTTTCAGACAAGAAGATTTTTAAAGGTTTTCCATATATAAGCCTATGTAAAACCAGTGGGCCCCGGGGTGGGGCTGTTTTTTTGCACCAGGGCTATAATTTGAACAATCTTGGTAGCGGTCCACTTGACAAAGATACATACCAAATATCAAAGACCTGGGCCTTCTGGTTTCAGACAAGAAGATTTTTAAAGGTTTTCCCTATATAAGCCTATATAAAACCAGTGGGCCCCGGGACAGGGCCGTTTTTGGCCCCAGGGCTATCAATCCATTCACTGGTTAAGCAGGAGAAGCTCTGACGGCCATTTTGTTCACCGGAGCGGAACAGTATGAGCAATTTTGGTAGAGGGTCACCAAACGGACATTGCTGTGAAATAATTTCAAAATCCATCCACTGGTTAAGGAGAAGTCATTTAAAGGTTTTTCTATTTTTAGCTCTGGTGGCCATCTTGTTCACCCGAGCGGAAGGGTTTGAGCATTGTTGGTAAAGGGTCACCCAAGGAAAATACCTGTGAAGTAATTTCAAAATCCATCCACTGGTTAAGGAGAAAGAGTCGTTTAAAGGTTATTCTATTTTTAGCTCTGGCAGCCATCTTGTTCACCCGTGCAGAACGGTTTGAGCAATTTTGGTAGAGGGTCACCCAAGGAACATTCCTTTGAAGTAATTTCAAAATCCATTCACTAGTTAAGGAGAAGAAGTCGTTTAAAGGTTTTTCTATTTTTAGCTCTGGCAGCCATTTTGTTCACCCTAGCGGAACGGTTTGAGCAAATTTGGTAGAGGGTCACCCAAGGAACATTCCTATGAAGTAATTTCGAAATCCAGCCATTGGTTAAGGAGAAGAAGTCTTTTAAAGGTTTTTTCTATTTTTAGCTCTGGTGGCCATTTTGTTCACCCATGCGGAACGGTTTGAGCCATTTTGGTAGAGGGTCACCCAAGGAACATTCCAGTGAAATAATTTCAAAATCCATCCACTGGTTAAGAAGAAGAAGTCGTTTAAAGGTTTTTTCTATTTTTAGCTCTGGCGGCCATCTTGTTTACCCGAGCGGAACGGTTTGAGCAATTTTGGTAGAGGGTCACCCAAGGAACATTCCTGTGAAGTAATTTCAAAATCCATCCACTAGTTAAGGAGGAGAAGTCGTTTAAAGGTTTTTCTATTTTTAGCTCTAGCGGCCATCTTGTTCACCCAAGCGGAACGGTTTGAGCAATTTTGGTAGAGGGTCACCCAAGGAACATTCCTGTGAAGTAATTTCAAAATCCATCCACTAGTAAAGGAGAAGATGTCGTTTAAAGGTTTTTCTATTTTTAGCTCTGGCGGCCATCTTGTTCACCCGAGCGGAACGGTTTGAGCAATTTTAGTAGAGGGTCACCCAAGGAACATTCCTGTGCAATAATTTCAAAATCCATCCACTGGTTAAGGAGAAGAAGTCGTTTAAAGGTTTTTCTATTTTTAGCTCTGGCGGCCATTTTGTTCACCCGAGCGGAACGGTTTGAGCAATTTTGGTAGAAGGTCATCCAAGGAATATTCCTGTGAAATAATTTCAAAATCCATCCACTGGTTAAGCAGGAGAAGTCGTTTAAAGGTTTTTCTATTATTAGCTCTGGCGGCCATCTTGTTCACCCGAGCGGAACAGTTTGAGCAATTTTGGTAGAGGATCACCCAAGGAGCATTCCTGTGAAATTAGATCAAAATCTGTCCAGCAGTTTTGGAGAAGAAGTTGTTTAAAGCAAAAGTTGACGACGGACGCACGGACGCACGGACGCACGGACGCACGGACGACGGACGACGGACGACGGACAAAGACCGATCCCAAAAGCTCACCTTGAGCACTTCGTGCTCAGGTGAGCTAAAAATATTACAAATTCTCATCCTTCAATGTGAAGTTTACAATGTATTTGTATAGGCGTGTTGTCGTAATGGAAGTCTATTCTACAGTCATTCTCTTTCTTCGGCGTAGTTGTTGCGAAAGAACTTTTGACAAATGTGAGGTGGTTTGCATGACAATGCCTTTTTGCAGTTCCTTGTAAATTATGTAATTTTTTGACATGACGACTATATTTTTGCTGAAACGATAAAGACATTTTGTGTGGTATACATCACTCAAGTCATATTACAATTATTCAAAGGTGAAGACCAAATCCTTAAAAAACACAATTTGCAATGCATATTTTTCCCCTGCAAAATGAATGTTCAATTTATGCAAATTATGTTTTTTGAATTCAGTGCATTTTAGGCACTGCAGTGCATGGTACAAAATCATGTGCCTATATGTAAGTTACACTGGGGCACCATTACGAAAACACGCCCATAAAAGTGGGGTTAAATGGGGTCAAAAATATACAGGCGTGTTTTCGTGATGACTACCAATGCATTTCTGTCGCACATTACGATAGCTCACCCGTGCAAGATAGGGCATTTTTCAAATCTCCAAAACGGCTACTTTTCTGATGAAAATCCATGATAATTTTGTTATAAATGTTCAAAACATAGGTTGAGGGTGCTCGTTAGAACCGCCTCAGTGAGGCGGTTCTAACGAGTACCCACAACCTATGTATTGGAGCAGAAATAAGAAAAATAATGTATACCCCGTAAACCCCAGTTTTCTCTATATAATGTGGGGTGTAGGGGGGTCTTCATTTCACGGACGTGTTCGCGTGATGAGCGAAACGTTGGCAAGTCCATATAATGAACATTTCCGCAGTCTGAGGATAACCGCATTATGATAACACACCCGTGCGCTGAATCGCATTTTTTTCAGATGAAAATGGGGAGGTCCAAATCAGTCCACACACAGATTTGCTTGAATCTTCAGTTGTTGCTGCCTTGGGGAAGATCAACTACAAAAATAACTTTTTCACTTGAAGGCCTCGGTTACTCAGTCGGATGCGCGTCTGACTGGTGATCAGGAGGACGCGGGTTTGATATCTGCCGGGATGGGCAACATTCTTTCGTGGATGTTGATCATGAACTCTTTTCTACGGTCACTCTCTCCCTTCCGTTGATTCAACAAGGGCAGTTGTCAGTTTCTGGCGAACGAATGTGCACTGTACTGGTTAACCGCTTACTTATAAACCTGCACAGTAAAAGTGTGGAGAGGTCTACTGACCGGCTCAAAAATGACATATTTATTGTTGACTGGGCCATTAAACTCCAACACAAACAAACAAACAACGCATTTCATTTGATAAATTACTATAGGTCTTAGATGAGCTTCATGAGGTAATCCCCTGTTGAGGTCATACACACCTGTGACCTTTTCATTCTTAAATCAACAGGTTTCAAATTTTGCTGCTTTGATTGGCAACAGAACTCTATTAGGATTAATCTAATACAAAAACAAATGTAAATGTGTCCATGCCTTTTAATTTTCCTGATAAATTTATTTACAAAATTTCTTCATTTTTTTTCATGAAAAGTTATAAAAAATATAAGATGTTCTTTATAAGTATTAGATGTGTTACTGAACTTGTCACCCAAGATATTGCATATGAAATAGACTACATATATCCTCTATATAGCAAACAAATTAAAAACATATCAGAATACAGTAATATTGTTTTTGATTGCTAGATATGAGTTCAGGTCCAATTTTGTGCTAAAATCAGTTGCAATATCAGGGCCCAATAGTCTCTTAAAGTGTACTTTTATTGTGGTTTGTGACCATTTAGTTCCATCTTATCAGACAAAGCTTAGCACAGGCATTTATTCACAAATTTAAAAACAAAATCAGAAACCAGTAACAGTTTCTTTGGAAGCTAGATATGTGGTCAGGTCTACTTTTGTGCTAAAATCAGTTGCAATATAAGGGGTGAAGATTTTCTTAAAGAATATATTTATTGTGTTTTTATGACCATTTTGTGCCACATTATCATTCTGATACCGCGGCCCCGTTTTTGGATTTACATGTATCTATTGTGGATGGGTTTGTTTCTTGCAAAATTTATGATAAACGCGATGATTTTGATTTTGATATTGTAAACTTTCCTTTTTTCGATGGTGATGTTCCACGTGCGCCATCCTATAGCGTTTATATTTCACAATTAATTCGACTTGCCAGTATGTGTAGTCATGTAACTGACTTCAACACTCGTAATAAATTGTTAACGGCTAAACTTCTTAATCAGGGTTATCGGTACCATACAATACGCACAGCCTTTTCAAAATTTTATAGACGTCATTCTGATTTAATTTCAAAATTCAATACTGGACTTAAATCTCTTCTGCAACAAGGTCTATCGGAACCCGAATTTTATGGTGACTTAGTATAAAAGAAAAATTCATAACCACAATGACTTCAGCACCCAATTTCGTAAAACCATTCTTCGATATAAAAAAGATTGGGTACAACACAAATGTTATACGACAGACTCCATGCATGGTAGTTAACCCAATCAAGGTTGACAACTTTGCTTCCCTCTTTAATTGCACGCCGATGGGTCAGGCCTCAGGTTCCATGACGGTTCCAACGTAAAGGCTTATGTTGGTTGGTACCTGATGCTCTGTCTCTGGTCGGGCCCATTGGAGTCTAACTGTTGGTTTTCTTTTGCTCCAGCATTTCTGTTGTTTCTTGCTGTCGAGTCCTCACCGTTGTTTCATTTCTGTGGTTGTTTGATTTTTGTGTTCAAGGAGATGTTGCACTGATGAGTTAGGAGGCCTTCATGCGGACTGAACAAATCATTTGTCTTAATCGCGACGGAAGTAAGGGCGAGGATTGTGGCCACGTAAAATCGATTTAAGCCCCACCCCCAACCCCCCCCCCACCCACCCCCGGTGGAATTGGTTTCCGCTGACCGTTCCGAGGCTATTCTTCTGTCGCGGTTTATTTTTGTTATGGCTTGTCTTTGGGTGTTTGTGTCGCTTATATTATTTTATTTTGGATAGCCTTTTGGCCATTCTGTGGGAAAGTAACTGTCCTTTTGGCTTTTCGCTGTTGGTGTTTGTGTTGGGGTCTGTTGCTTCATGTTTGTGTTTCTTTCCCTTTGGTGTCTCTGATGGGAGCTGTGTGTTAATTGTATCGATTCCTGATCATTGCCGCTACTTCTATTTAGCATAGGCATTTATATAATAACAACCCGCCACCAATCCCACGCCCAACGCACCCCACAAAAAATGATGCTGTTTAAAGACATGATTTTTTAGTTTGGCTTTTAAAAAGTAAATGAGAACATACACTAGCACGATATACAAGTTATATCCAAACATTTTAAAGAGTCAGTGTTTACAGTATTGCAAAAATGAAAATGCTGAAAAACTTATATTATGACAGAATAGGAATAAGATAAGGGGTATTTTTTTATCCTATTATATTATTATTATTATTATTATTATTATTATTATTATTGCACATTTGTAAACCCTGCAATACAAAGACACATGATGTCAGTAATACACAATGAAGTATTGAATTTACTTAATAAATTAGTTCCACAATCCTGTTTTTTTTTTGTTGTTGTAATTTTCTTCTTTAAAATAAAACAGCTGTCAATAATTTGCCAACTGCGAAGGGACAGACTGATTTTCTGATTTGTTCTTTTGATTGTCCAATCCAAGTATTGGTAATTTTTTCTTACATCACTTGGTCAAAGAGACTCATACTTCGCTCCACCACCTAAGGTTTTATGAGATCATGAAAAGCATTTTCTGCATTTTTGTGTTTCGGTTCATTGTAACATCTGTAAGCAACAATGTTTTAGTCTTGAAAATAAATGCATAGCTTGGAACAATGGAATTAGTAGTACATTTGGCATTTTGCATACACTTTCCTAAATGAAATAGATTGAAGGCAAGTTGCTGTAACTAATTCATTTTATTTAGCTGCTGTAATGTCATTCGCATATTTAGTCATCGTAAGTATGCAGTACTTGCCATCTATGTTAAGTTTTCTGCCTTTGTATTCACCAGTTTCACAAATGACATGAATCATTTGCTAGTTGTACCACTAGCATATTTCCTGAACCAAAATCTGTAGTTGGCTTTACATTTTTCTATAGTACTTATAGTATGTACTGTTTGCTATTTTCTTGCACTGAAATCGTTTGAAAGTTTAATTGAACATCTTCTCTATTATATTATTTTATTCAAAAATAACTGCATGTTTTCTGGATCATATTCAAAAATATAACTAGATCATATATAAGCATATAACTTTCTTGCAATGATTTGCCCAGCAGGCCACAGTTCGTGCGATTAAAGTAGATTGTACTTAGTTCAGATTTTGAAGGGACATTGTCTGAGTGACAAAAGGGCCAAAGGATGAGTGTTGCCATTTTGTCTACAGTAATCTGTATATACAGTGGGCCAAAAGATCAGAAAATATTGTCTGTGTTATTATGAGATACCTGGCTCAACCACAATAAAACATCATCACTCTTGGCCATTCAAACAAGCTGTGTCATTCCATTATGACAATCAGACTTTTCAAACTTATTTTAAGTACAATGCATCAGTTCAATATATACTTACTGGAGGGTCAAGCAAAAATTGTCAGGTTTACAGAACCATCCATTTTACTTGTCATTTCAACAATCCTTGTCATACTAAGCTTGTTCTGAAATGATTTTATTTAATATACCAGTTTTGGTCGATTGTCATGTATATCAAAAATTTGTCACTGACGAACAAAATTATACTGCTCCAAACTTCCCAGCAGGCACATGACGTAATTGTGACGTTAAGTCAACGTCGATACAACCACAGGACGATTATGCAACGTTACATCTACGTTTATTTGACGTTGCCCTAACGACGTGTGTCTGTTGGGTTAATCTTAAGGTGTTGTGTACCCTCATCAAGAAAACACACCTATATAATATTGACTCCTTTTAACTCCACTTTTTATACTTGTAACTGCGGTTTACACGGCTAAACATTATTTTTCTTATTTCTGCTCTAAAAATAGATTTTGGGTACTCGTTAGAACCGGTGGTTCTAACATGTACAAACAATCTATATTTCTAACGTGTACCCACAATCTATATTTGAGGAGGAATAAGAACAAAATCGCATTTTGTCGTATTTTGTTTTTCGGCGATAAAATTTACAATGCATTTGTACATGTATAGGCGTGTTTTCTTTTTTATAATTGTAGACAGTGTCAGCTTCAATATACCGAGTGCCAGTTTCTTTTTTTATTCGTTGCATTGAAAAAAAAACAGATCGGACGTTGATTCGATGATCCACGGCCTGAAAGGCCTCTTGTCAAACTGGGGGCAGTCTTTGAAAACTAACGATTCCGTTAGTTAACGAATTGTTAAAATTTTGATCATTTGATATGACAAACATACTAAATGCTTTGCTGAACAAAATGTCTGTAGCAAAGGCTACTCATAACAAGATGTGTTTGTGGAACACGAATATGTTCCCGGGCATGGTCTTTTTTTTTAAAGTTGGTCACAGTTCAAATCATGGTCACAGGTCAAGATTTTTGGTTTGAGTGAGGAGCCCTTGGCACAAGGAACTTACATGCCAAATATGAAGGCTCTATCTTAAATGGTTCGAAAGTTATGAACAATAATATTTTTTTTCTTTAAAGTAGGTTATAGGTCAAGGCCACAGGTCAAAAACTTTTGCAGCTCTAGTCACAAGGAACCTACATGCCAAATATGAAGGCTCTATCTTAAACGATTCAAAAGTTATGAGCAATTTTATTTGCTCTTTAAAGTAGGTCAAAGGTCAAAGTCATGGTAAAAAAATGCATGAATGTAAAGCTCTTATCATAAGGAACCTATATGTCAGATATGAAGGCCCTATACCAAACGGTTTGAAAGTTATGACAAAAATGTTATTTTTTTCTTTTAAGTAGGTCAAAGGTCAAGGACATTCATGCAATTTTTTTTTTGCATGAATGTAAAGCTCTTAATACAAGGAACCTACATACCAAACGTGAAGGCAGTATCTCAAACGGTTCAAAAGTTATGACCAATTTTAACTTTTTATTTTCTGTAGGTCCAAGGTCAAGGTCACAGTCAAAATGTTTGTGTAAATTTAAAGCTCTTGTCACAAGGAACCTACATGCAAAATATGAAGGCTATATCTCAAAGGATTCAAAAGTTATGACCAAAATGTTATTTTTTATTTTAAGTAGGTCAAAGGTCAAGGTCACAGATCATTTTTTGCATGAATGTAAAGCATTTGTCACAAGGAACATACATGCCAAATATGAAGGCTGTATCTCAAGCGGTTCAAAAGTAATGACCAATGTTAATTTTTTCTTGTAAGTAGGTCAGAGTTCAAGGTTAAGGTCACGGTCAAAATTTTTTGTGTGAATGTAAAGCTCTTGTCACAAGGAATCTACATGCAAAACATGAAGGCTGTATCTCAAATGGTTCAAATGTTATGACCAAAATGTTATTTTTCATTTTAAGTAGGTCAAAGGTCAAGGTCACAGGTCAAAATGTTTGCATGAATGTAAATTTTTTGTCACAAGGGACACACATGCCAAATATGAAGGCTGTATCTCAAGCGGTTCAAAAGTTATGAGCGATGTTATTTTTTTCTTCCAAGTAGGTCAAAGGTCAAGGTCACAGATCATTTTTTTGCATACATGTGAAGCTCTTGTCACAAGGAACGTTCATGCCAAATATGAATACTCTATCTCCAATCGTTCAAAAGTTATGACCAACGTTAAAGTTGCCATGTACAAACCAACAAACCAACCAACCAACCAACAAACAAGCAAACAGACCAACAAACAGACAGGGCAAAAACAATATGTTCCCGCTATCGCTATCGGGGACATAAAAATACCTGAATTAAAGACATTGTACCAGCTAGAACAGTAACTTTTAGTAATTTGACCCTTAACGAGCTAGTTAAGCTAATGTTGCTTTGAGTAACTGGACCCTGGAAGGATGAACAGGTGTGCCTGAATCTCTGTCGGTCATACTGTAGGTTTTGCTATCGGCCAGCTTTTTGGGAGGATTATTTTTCAATCGACCCAAAGTTACTAAGCGTAGAAGCTCTTCAGTGCTAACGTCCGCGAGACTGTCACTGAAGATAACTGTTATTTATAGAAAATGGCCGCCTTATTCTTATCGCTGTGAGAATGGTGTGTATCGTAATAGGGTCACGCCTATACAAATACATTGTCACCTTTATCGCCGGAAAAATGAAACATTTAAGATGAAAAATTGTGATATTTTTCTTATTTCTGCTCAAAATATAGATTGTGGGCACTCGTTAGAACCGCCTCATCGAGGCGGTTCTAACGAGTACCCACAATCTATATTTTAGAGCAGAAATAAGAAAAATAATGTTGACCCCTGTAAACCCCAGTTTTACTATATAAAATTGGGGCTCAAGGGGGTCAGAATTACATAGGCATATTTTCGTGATGCTGGACTGGAATCATGTGTTGGGTTTGGCAAACAGTGTAGGCCCAGATCAGACGCCGCAAAACGGGGCGTCTGATCAGGGTCTACATTTTTTGCTTACAGTGCAGAAATGTAAGGGTTTAACGAAATGTTAACAGTCTAAGTCGCCGTTCAATTTTTTAGCCTATACTGGAGACAGTCGACCAACCAGTGCTGTTGGTGCCTTAACCCTTTTTGTACTAAATGGAATATTCCTCTTTATATATAAACAGGAGTCCATTTCAAAATGTAGGGGTGTCAGTTTGTGCTTTCTTCAAAATGTATCTGAAAATGGCTGAACTTTTTCCAAACAGTGTAGGCCCTGATCAGCCGCCGCGTTTTGCGGCGTCTGATCTGGGCCTGCACTGTTTGCCAACTACCCGTTTTAGGGTTTCTGGTACAAAATGGTTAATATTTCGGGTCTTGGTACACATTTGCGGGCCCATCGATTACCCTTATTCTTGATGTATCCAATTACTCTCCGAGGTCACCATCATCAAAACTTAGACAGCTATTAAGTCAAGCTGCCTTTCATTTATTAAAATTAGTTTAATTAGGCCTAGTTATGTCAGTCTTAAAGATAAAGTGAATTTTTATGGTTCACATATGTTTAGCATACTGTTTCTTACACTTAGTAACCTAAGTAGCCACATAAAAAGACTAGCCCCGCCCGTCGGGGCTTGAAAAAATAGATGGGTTGCATGATGCTTCCACGCGGAGCTGAAACCGACCGCACACGAATACTGGTAAACCGCTCAGAGGAGCTAAGCCGGCCCAGGCAAAGCGGTGCAAGTCCATGCTTATAAAACTTATTGGTTTCAATGGGCGACAGGTCTTGAGATGTCATTTCATCTCAATGTCGGGTAAAAGTCCCACAAAATTGGAAGCAGAGTCTCCAAAATGGCCCATAAAGTGTTGACCAGGACGTTAAACCTACAATCAAACCTGGTTCCTAGTCTGAAGGTTTTCAGTGTTGGAAAAACAGGTAACCAGACCCCCCTGACCTTAAAAGGTCAGGGTTACCTGTTTTTCCAATATTGACAATGTGCAAGCTGGAAGCCAGCATATAATAGAAATATGGTGAATACTGAGAGGATCGAAGTTCGAGGGCGTAAGTGGCCGGACCTGTTAACTTTACTAGCTCAATAAATTACAATAGAAGAAAAATCGGGTAACACAATAATCAAAGAACACTGAATGAAAAAACTACGATCAGCAACAACAAGCAAAATTCTACAGCACTCGAACCATTTATTCAGTGACCCATGTCCCTGCCATTTACGTCAGAGGATGCCGTTCATTGAGGCGTCGTGCGGGTTAGAAATACAATGACGACATGTACTTTTGGAATGTCGGAGGTCTCGGTGATATTAGAGCATGGTATGTTCCTATCAGAAGTTAAACAAGAGCAGCGCATGCGGGTGCCAACGCTCGGCTGCAAAAATTCTAAGTCGAAAAAGGGGCATAACTGTGCCAAAAATATTTTTTAAAGTTACCTCACCTATTGGTATGCGTCCCCCTTTTCATAATGAACAACATGTCCGAGTGTCAAGTAAATATGTTCAGTAATGACAGAGATATTACAAAATGTCCAAGTTTTTGCACGACGACGACGCAAAAATTCTAAGTCTGGTAAACTTGATAAATGTTCAAGAATTAAAAGCAATTTTGGTATTGAGAAATACCTAAGTTCCCTTCATTTCACCCATAGAAAAGATTTGACTGGAATACGTATTTAATCTCACAGGCTTAATATAGAAATAGGTAGGTATGCTACAATTGAAAGATCCGATTGCATATGTTCAAAATTCCCAATAGGTGTTTCAGGCGATGAAATACATTTTATGCTAGAATGTCCTACTTTTCAGGCATTCACTTGTGGTCAATAACAGAAGAAATTTTAACATGAAGTGCAATTCTAATAAATATTTCTGGCTGTTAAATTGTGAAAATGACAAAATAATACAAGAACTAGTTAAATTTGTTCATATTAATTTAGACTAGTATATACTTGTTGAACTTCCTTTTAACAAAAACATGATTGATAATTCCGCCTCATGTGTGCAGGATAATGTATGTAATCAAGTTGTTATATATGTATTGTACTCGTCTTATGTAATAATGTTTAAGCTACAGAGAACGAGGCTGTGCTAGCAAATACATTCACATTTCCCAGTAATAACATAGTGTCGGCTGAATCACGGTATTGTGGCCACCGTGGTTGCACCTGTAGTCAAAAATAAACTTTTCAAGATTTCTATGAAACCTTTTTTTTCGCAAAGTTTAGTGCCCCAATTTTACAGCGTTAAAAGTGTTTCGGGCTGCAAGAAGTAAAAATGTGTTTTTTTAATACTTTACATTCACAATGGTGCAAAGTGGTTACGGACACTACAGGGTAAGCATAACACAGTAGAAAAACAACAATAACCTTATGAAACTTTATTAACTCTGCCTGAAACGTGGCTATGAACACAAACGAGTAAAAATAGAAACTCTAGGTAAAAATAATACAACTTGATAAAAAATAATGTCAGTATGTTATCTGTACTGTTCAATTCATCAAAATAACAAACTAAATCTTTTTCATAATAATGTGGATAGGCCAATAATTCCAGATACAATTCATTTAAACTACACATTGGAGTTTTAGGTACCAACTAAAACAAGTTAGATATCAGTTGCCAAAAATCAAATGAAAAATTAGCAATTGATTAACTGTTGTAAAACAGGTTACGGACACTACATATTCCAAGAATATTGTACACATTAAATTTTAACTATAAAACAAATAATTTAAAATTGGTCAGTAGAAATATGCAATGAATTGTAAAAAACGTATCCCAAAATACATAATACAACAAAAATCTACTATAAATTTGACATTTTTGGATTCTGATACCGCATGAAATGACTAATTTCAGATGTAAAAAAGTAAAACTCTGGTTCAATGCTATATTTTTGTTTTACAAATTTGGATAGAAATTCATTGAAAACACACTTTTAACCATCCACTATACAAAATAGTTGATAAACTCAATGTGGCTTATAGATATTTACTCTAAATTTGAAAATAACTTTCAGTGGTCTTGAAAGTTACGGACACTACAGCCATTTCAAATTCAATGGTCTTTAGAAATTTATTTTGATAAATAAGTTCTCTACTATTTTGACTATAAATATGATTTAAAACATAAATAATTCATTCAAAAAATCAAATTATAAATAACATTTGGCCATTAAATTTTAACAAATTTAGGCAGTGGCTCACAGTAAATGGGTAAATTTTTAACTATGAAAACCAGAACCCTTAATTAATGATACCGATATATACTAGTTAAACTAAATAGGATTTCATTCATAAAATACATTAAACTCAAAACGGATTAAACTTTCCTAAGATTCAACATGTTCAAGAAACTTCTAAATACTAACAAGAAATATGTAAATAACGGAGACATAGGCCAAAATGGTTACGGGCACTACATTTGTTATAAAATTCTGTTTTGATGAAACAATTAATTAGGGAACAATTAGGTGAACATGAACTGAGATTGTGTCTACAATTCTAATTGTAAGTGGTCTCCAAAGTTTGTTGACAAGTCAAAAAATTTAGATATTTATGTTTTTTTTTTTTTTTTTCAATATATATTTTCTACAAAAACAAAGGTTACCATGGCTACATGTAAATAGTAAATTGGTGAGTATTTTGATTATTGAATGTTAAGATGGTGTTATCAATTAAGATTTTGGATTTCAGTTTTAGGCACAGGTTTTGACTAGAACTTGAGAACATGAATAAATGTAATAAACTTTAACAAATTTTAACAGTAACATTTATACAGGTTTAAGTGCTACAAATTGGAATTTTGCTGTAGCTTTGACTGATAGGTTATCAAGCAACAACCAAATGTGGCTGACAACAACAAACACAGTTAAAACCAATGAGTGTTAATATGACTTTAAAACCTGTTTGAAAATAACATGCCACAGCTAAAAGTGATCCATAGCAAGTTGTGCCTAGAAAGGTGATTACACTGCATCACTTATTGAGTCATCTGGGTTTGCAGTTGTCAGTCACCATGTCAGGTGTGTTTGTTATCTTGGGATAATCCTTTCTTATCCTTCAGGTAGCCTACAGAGGCAAACCTTTTGGCATAAAGCAGCCTAAGTAATTCATTTATCCAAACAGTGAACAACACAGAGGCACTTTGAATCTTTACAGCAATAGATTGTCATAAACTATCAGAGACTTTATTTGAAATATACATGCTTGTATTTTTCCAGCTGCTTAGACCTGATTTTCTCAAATTGAGAAGCACTGAATTTAAAAAAGCCCCTTTCATTTTTAAGTTGTGGTCTAACTGTTGGTTTTCTTTTGCTTCAGCATTTCAGTGGTTTCTTACTGTCGAATCCTCACCGTTGTCTCACCTCTGTGGTTCTTTGATTTTTTGTGTTCACGGAGATGTTGCACTGATGAGTTAGGAGGCCTTCATGCGGACTGAACAAATTATTTGTCTAAATCGCGACGGAAGTAAGGGCGATGATTGTGGCCACGTAAAATCGATTTAAGCCCCCCCCCCCCCCAGTGGAAATCTTTCCACTGACCGTTCCAAGGCGGTTCTTCTGTGGCTGTTTATTTATGGTGTTGTTTGTTACTTACTGTGTGTATCACTTGTGTCTTTTTATTTTGGATGGCCATATGGCCATTTTGTGGGAAAGGAACTGTCCTTATGGCCATCCTTTGTTTAGGTTTTCATTATGGTCTGGTCGCTTAATGTTTGTGTTTCTTTCCCTTTGGTGTCTTTGATGGGTGGAGTAAGTTAATTGTATCGATTCCTGATCTTTGTTTTACTTCTACTTTGCTTCCCTCTTTAATTGCACGCCGGTGGGTCAGGCCTCAGATTCTATGACGGCTCCAACGTAAAGGCTTATTGAGAATTAGAGAGATCTAATTCGAGGTAATGTTGGTTGGTGCCTGATGCTCTGTCTCTGGTCGGGCCCATCGGAGTCTAACTGTTGGTTTTCTTTTGCTCCAGCATATCAGTGGTTTCTTGCTGTCGAGTCCTCACCGTTGTCTCACCTTTGTGGTTCTTTGATTATGTGTGTTCACGGAGATGTTGCACTGATGAGTTAGGAGGCCTTCATGCGGACTGAACAAATTATTTGTTTAAATCGCGACGGAAGTAAGGGCGAGGATTGTGGCCACGTAAAATCGATTTAAGCCCCCCAGTGGAAATCATTCCACTGACGGTTCCAAGGCGGTTCTTCTGTGGCGGTTTATTTATGGTGTTGTTTGTTACTTACTGTGTGTTTCACTTTTGTCTTTTTATTTTGGATGACCATATGGCCATTTTGTGGGAAAGTAACTGTCCTTATGGCCTTCCTTTATTTAGGTTTCCATTATGGTCTGGTCGCTTAATGTTTGTGTTTCTTTCCCTTTGGTGTCTTTGATGGGTGGAGTAAGTTAATTGTATCGATTCCTGATCTTTGTTTTACTTCTACTTTGCATATCAGGGCTGTTTTGTTTGTGCCGTGTGGCGGCTGTTAAAGGTCTCCCCGTACATACATTTAATTGTCTTATTTTTCCAATCCTCAGGGATTGCGTATGCAATTGCTTTTCACTGTTCCATCAATTGACATCCTTTAGATACCTGTTGAAGGTCAATATTAAACCGATGTTCGTTCCTCGTTGTATAACAACTGCTTGTTTGACATCCCTGAACTTTAAGTAGACTCATTTTTGATTTTTATTAGATGTTTTGTGGGCTTTTGTTGTACCTTCCTTCTATTCGAAGGAAATTTCTTCAGTAATTTTATATGCTGTTTTACATAATGACCGGAATGAAGATCGCTTTAGTTTTGACGGTAGCGAAACCTTCTAAACCCACATGAGTATCACAAATACATTTAAAATATCAATAACACCCCTTAGGTTACACTCTGCTTCTTCTGTACGGATTCCCCATTCTATTAAGAACTTTAATACTATGTTGCCTTCGGTATTGATTAGACCCTGAAACTTGTCTTCTGTAACTTCAGTTAATCTCAATGGAGCAGGCAATACCAATGTTTTTGGGAGTAGTCTTCGTATAAGACTATCTCCTCTCAAATCGCCCATCCTTCGAAAATATACTAATCCGTGGAAAAGAAGTGGAATGTATCCTAGTATTTCTAAGTGCAATGCCAAGAGGTGCAGATGTTGTTCGCATTTAAGCACTGCGTCTACCGTTACTTCATCTGTAAACGGTAGACGCTTCTCTGTAGTTAACATGTCTGATTTGACATGACAGTCTACAGATTTAATTTATCTAATTATAAGACGTACTGCAAATTGTAATATGCAGTACGTCGGTCAAACTAACCGCATGCTTAAAACTAGATTGAACGAGCATTATCGTAGAATGAGTAAGCCTAAGAAAACTGACACTTTCTTGTACCGTCACTTTCGACGTGCAGGTCATTCTGTAAATACAATTGTTATACAACCAGTGGAAAAACTTTATTACGATGCAAATTCTACATCTAGATTCAAAATAATCAAAAGACATGAAGCTGAACTGAAATGGATTAAATTTTTAGAGACCCCTTTTCCACTGGGATTTAATGACAACATTTATCATGAGGGTAATATTTCCAGAATGCCGGACTTTGATATTTTCTCGCTCCTGGAATGTCGAAAACGCAGAACTAGATCTCACGGCACCAGGAAAAATGGTAACTTTAAACGTAAATCACGTGCGTTTAAACGAAACAATACTAGACTGAAGTGACTGTCAATTATATTATTAAATAATGGACGCCACTCTATGCTTTCATTTTTAAGTTCATTACCCGTTTCTGTTTCACGTCTTCTGGACACCGAGACGAATAAATTCTACGATAGTTCTCATCAGTTATATGATGCGGCACTCTTAACTAGAGGCTATACTCAGCATACTCTCCGTCCTTACATTGATTCTGAAATTAATCATAAACGCCATTTCTTCAAAATATCCTTCATTAATAAGGGTATGGATTTTATAGATTTGCCCAGTATCTTCCGTGAGAGATCGGTGCTTTCTTCCATTCCTGCTTATTTTCATAATACTGAAACACCTATAATTTGCTATAAATATAACGAACCTGTTAGATCTATCATTTTTAATTTCAATAAACTTGTTTCAGATCTTAATATTGATACTAATACTCCTGATTCATGTGATTGTAAAAACTCAAAGTATTGCTATCCTGCTGCTGGTCATGTAATTACTGGCAATTTGAAAATTATTCCTGATTCTAGGATAAGGAATATAATTTCTAAAGGACCGAAACATCGGTTTCCTTCTAAAATTGATTTCAGTAAATGTAGAGATGAAATCGCTGCTTCCTTGAATGAATTCGGTAATCGATGGTGTAAGCGAGAGTATGTTGAGCATAAAGCCCTTAAGGACTGGAAACTTATTATTTTAAAACTAGTGAATAAACGCATTTCTTTCTATTCTCAAAATACTAACTTATTACCTCCTAAGCCCAAGACGTCTTTACGTCATCTTAAACTAGGTATTCAAGAATTTCATAAGAAGTTTGTTTTGGCCCCTGCAGACAAGGCCGCTAACAACGTCGTCGTTGTGTGACGGCTCCACTATGTTAACACGCTTAAGCAGGAGCTTGGTGGTACTAAGGCCTATGAACTTCAGCCATTAGCTGAAGAGAGAGCTATAGTAGATAAACATGTTTGTCATTCAGCAACCAAGTTTGTTGTGTGTGTTAACGAACGCCAAGACAAGCTTCCTACGCTATACTGGTTACCAAAACTTCATAAAAGACCTTACAAAGTAGAAGTAAAACAAAGATCAGGAATTGATACAATTAACTTACTCCATCCATAAAAGACACCAAAGCACGGTTTATTGCAAATTCTAGCTCTTGCACTACCACTGAACTTTCTAAATTATTAACTCCTGTCTTACTGCTATTAAAACGCATGTGATTAAATATTGTAATAAAGTCTTTGAAAGATCAGGAAGAAATCTGTTTTGGTCTATTAAAAATTCGAATGAGGTTTTAAAGAAATTGAAATCCAGACATTTTCGTGCTTCATGTCTGTCTACTTACGATTTTTCCACTCTTTACACTACACTTCCTCATAATCTTATTAAAGAAAAGCTTAATGATTTAATTGAATGGGCTTTTCACAAAGAAGATTCTCTCTATCTTGCATGTAATGTCAGAAATGCATTTTTCACTTCTAAAGAGCATAAGAATTATACACTTTGGTCTTGTCAGAAAGCGTGTGATGCCCTCACCTTTCTACTTGACAATATTTATATTAGATTCGGTACTAAGTTATTTAGACAAATTGTGGGTATTCCGATGGGTACGATTTGCGCACCTCTTGTGGCTGATCTGTTCTTGTATTGTTATGAAAGAGACTTCATGTTGTCGCTTTCCATTGATAACCAATCTGAAATTATTGAAGCTTTTAGCTCCACTTCTAGATATTTAGATGATTTATTAAATATTGATAATACCTATTTCGATGGTTTGATCAGTCAGATTTACCCCCTAGAACTTCAGTTAAATAAAGCAAATTCTTCTGATACCGAGGCCCCGTTTTTGGATTTACATCTATCTATTGTAGATGGATTTGTTTCGTGCAAAATTTATGATAAACGCGATGACTTTGATTTTGAGATTGTAATTTTTCCTTTTTTGGATGGTGATGTTCCTCGTGCGCCATCCCATGGCGTTTATATTTCGCAATTAATTCGATTTGCTAGAGTGTGTAGTCATGTAACTGACTTCAACACTCGTAATAAATTATTAACGGCTAAACTCCTTAATCAGGGTTATCGGTACCATAAACTACGCAAAGCCTTTTCAAAATTTTATAGACACCATTCTGATTTAATTTCAAAATTCAATATTGGACTTAAATCTCTTCTGCAACAAGGTCTATCGGAACCCGAATTTTATGGTGACTTAGTATATAAATTCAGAAAAATATATAACCGTAATGACTTCAGCACCCAATTTCGTAAAATCATTCTTCGATATAAAAAGATTGGGTACAACATGGATGTCATACGACAGACTGCATGCATGGTAGTTAACCCAATCACGGTTGGCAACTTTGCTTCCCTCTTTAATTGCACGCCGGTGGGTCAGGCCTCAGATTCTATGACGGCTCAAACGTAAAGGCTTATTGAGAATTAGAGAGATCTAATTCAAGGTAATGTTGGTTGGTGCCTGATGCTCTGTCTCTGGTCGGGCCCATCGACGTCTAACTGTTGGTTTTCTTTTGCTCCAGCATTTCAGTGGTTTCTTGCTGTCGAGTACTCACCGTTGTCTCACCTCTGTTGTTCTTTAATTTTTTGTGTTCACGGAGATGTTGCACTGATGAGTTAGGAGGCCTTCATGCGGACTGAACAAATTATTTGTCTAAATCGCGACGGAAGTAACGGCAAGGATTGTGGCCACGTAAAATCGATTTAAGCCCCCCCCCCCACCACCACCCCCAGTGGAAATCATTCCACTGACCGTTCCAAGGCGGTTCTTCTGTGGCGGTTTATTTATGGTGTTGTTTGTTACTTACTGTGTGTATCACTTGTTATTTTGGATGGCCATATGGCCATTTTGTGGGAAAGTAACTGTCCTTATGGCCATCTTTAGTTTAGGTTTTCAATTTAATTGAATGGGCTTTTCACAGAGAAGATTCTCTCTATCTTGCATGTAATGTCAGAAATGCATTTTTCACTTCTAAAGAGCATAAGAATTATACACTTTGGTCATGTCAGAAAGTGTGTGATGCCCTCACCTTTCTACTTGACAATATTTATATTAGATTCGGTACTAAGTTATTTAGACAAATTGTGGGTATTCCGATGGGTACTAATTGCGCACCTCTTGTGGCTGATCTGTTCTTGTATTGTTATGAAAGAGACTTCATTTTGTCGCTTTCCATTGATAACCAATCTGAAATTATTGAAGCTTTTAGCTCTACTTCTAGATATTTAGATGATTTATTAAATATTGATAATACCTATTTGATGGTTTGATCAGTCAGATTTACCCCCTAGAACTTCAGCTAAATAAAGCAAATTCTTCTGATACCGAGGCCCCGTTTTTGGATTTACATCTATCTATTGTAGATGGATTTGTTTCGTGCAAAATTTATGATAAACGCGATGACTTTGATTTTGAGATTGTAAATTTTCCTTTTTTGGATGGTGATGTTCCTCGTGCGCCATCCTATGGCGTTTATATTTCGCAATAATTTCGATTTGCTAGAGTGTGTAGTCATGTAACTGACTTCAACACTCGTAATAAATTATTAACGGCTAAACTCCTTAATCAGGGTTATCGGTACCATAAACTACGCAAAGCCTTTTCAAAATTTTATAGACGCCATTCTGATTTAATTTCAAAATTCAATATTGGACTTAAATCTCTTCTGCAACAAGGTCTATCGGAACCCGAATTTTATGGTGACTTAGTATATAAATTCAGAAAAATATATAACCGCAATGACTTCAGCACCCAATTACGTAAAATCATTCTTCGATATAAAAAGATTGGGTACAACATGGATATTATACGACAGACTGCATGCATGGTAGTTAACCCAATCACGGTTGGCAACTTTGCTTCCCTCTTTAATTGCACGCCGGTGGGTCAGGCCTCAGATTCTATGACGGCTCCAACGTAAAGGCTTATTGAGAATTAGAGAGATAATTCTGGTTGGTGCCTGATGCTCTGTCTCTGGTTGGGCTCATCGGAGTCTAACTGTTGGTTTTCTTTTACTCCAGCATTTCAGTGGTTTCTTGCTGTCGAGTCCTCACCGTTGTCTCACCCCTGTGGTTCTTTGATTTTTGTGTTCACGGAGATGTTGCACTGATGAGTTAGGAGGCCTTCATGCGGACTGAACAAATTATTTGTCTAAATCGCGACGGAAGTAAGGGCGAGGATTGTGGCCACGTAAAATCGATTTAAGCCCCCCAGTGGAAATCTTCCACTGACCGTTCCAAGGCGGCTCTTCTGTGGTGATTTATTTATGTTGTTGTTTGTTACTTACTGTGTGTTTTATCACTTGTGTCTTTTAATTTCGGATGGCCATATGGCCATTTTGTGGGAAAGTGACTGTCCTTATGGCCTTCCTTTGTTTAGGTTTCCATTATGGTCTGGTCGCTTAATGTTTGTATTTCTTTCCCTTTGGTGTCTTTTATGGGCGGAGTAAGTTAATTGTATCAATTCCTGATCTTTGTTTTACTTCTACTTTTCATTATGTCTGGTCGCTTAATGTTTGTGTTTCTTTCCCTTTGGTGTCTTTGATGGGTGGAGTAAGTTAATTGTATCGATTCCTGATCTTTGTTTTACTTCTACTTTGCTTCCCTCTTTAATTGCACGCCGGTGGGTCAGGCCTCAGATTCTATGACGGCTCCAACGTAAAGGCTTATTGAGAATTAGAGAGATCTAATTCGAGGTAATGTTGGTTGGTGCCTGATGCTTTGTCTCTGGTCGGGCCCATCGGAGTCTAACTGTTGGTTTTCTTTTGCTCCAGCATTTCAGTGGTTTCTTGTTGTCGAGTCCACACCGTTGTCTCACCTCTGTGGTTCTTTGATTATGTGTGTTCACAGAGATGTTGCACTGATGAGTTAGGAGGCCTTCATGCGGACTGAACACATTATTTGTCTAAATCGCGACGGAAGTAAGGGCGAGGATTGTGGCCACGTAAAATCGATTTAAGCCCCCCAGTGGAAATCATTCCACTGACCGTTCCAAGGCGGTTCTTCTGTGGCGGTTTATTTATGGTGTTGTTTGTTACTTACTGTGTGTATCACTTTTGTCTTTTTATTTTGGATGGCCATACGGCCATTTTGTGGGAAAGTAACTGTCCTTATGGCCTTCCTTTGTTTAGTTTTCCATTATGGTCTGGTCGCTTAATGTTTGTGTTTCTTTCCCTTTGGTGTCTTTGATGGGTGGAGTAAGTTAATTGTTTCGATTCCTGATCTTTGTTTTACTTCTACTTTGTTAGTGTCCCAACAATGCGGTCCTCTGGTTCACATGTGATTTCATCTTTGGATGCATCTGGCCAGATGTACACTTTTCCAGATTTCTTCATGTACCGGGCTTCACTCCCATTGTATGAAACACTCAGAACTTTAGCAATGTATATATCAGATGTAAAGCCTCTGGAGGATTCGAGCGAGACTGCAACAAACGTTCCTGGCTTAATGATAGTTTCAGTTTCTGCTGCTGTTAATTCGTTAAGGAAATTAAAAATACTGATGATAATCAACTTTCTGCAAACGGGTTGAAATGTTTAACTATATTTGACCACAGAGGACAGACAATTGTACATTTTCAACTATCATTTTCTCTGAAAATAAAAGGGCTTGAAGAAAGTGTTAACTTTAACCCATTCAGTACCAGAAACTCCTAAAGGGGTATCTTGGCAAACAGTGCAAGCCCAGACCAGACACCGCAGAATGCGGCGTCTGATCAGGGCCTACACTGTTTGCAAAAAGTTCAGCCATTTTCCAAATCAATTTTGAAGAAAACACAACCTAACACCTCTAAATTTTGAAATGGACTCCTGCTATATATAAGGTTGAAGATTCCATTTGGTACAAAAAGGGTTAAAGGCTATATACCAACATTTATGAAAAAGGAAAAGGATACAAGAAGAGGACGTCTTTGGAACAGGCTCCCTGGCACACTGTTGTTTCCTGTCTGCAGCTGTCTGTACAATCTCTGTACATTCTTGACTGTTTGCGTCGGCTGTTTTTTTTTTTGTTTTTTTTTTTTTTCATTGTTTTTTTCTCCCACTGACAAACATAGTCTTTATTTTCACAATCATTTTGATGATTTGTTCACATGTCACAATAGCAGCTTAAGTTCCTAGTGTCTAGTACAGTTCCTAGTGTCTAGTACATAATCCTTACCAGTAGTTCTAACAACATGTCACTTTCTGGTTCCTTTCAATGTCTGCACCTCAGTTTCATTTCTTTCAATGTCAGTTAAACTGATAAACAGAGATACTGATATTTTCTCACCTTCACTGTTCTCCCTCTTGAGTTTATCTTCACAGAAAGTGAACACACCTGACGCATCAGATATCACCTTTTACCCTGACACTACTGCTCTATAGCAAACGTTTTTTACAGTTGCCCCTAGCCCGTCGCACACGTTTTTACCGTGGCTTGTTTCGAAGAAGTTTCGCATCACAGGTAGTTTCTGTAGGGTTATGTCGGCAAATGATTTTTTGCCTTTGTACTGGGCGGCGCACCCATCTGTCCATTCATGTATCTCTTCTACTTTAACCCTTTGGTCTATAAATCTGTCTATGGCTTTGCTCTCAAACATTTTAACTGGGTCAGGGTCATGTTTCGTATCATTACTTATACCAATGATAGCATGCTTGACCAACACTTCCTCCTGATTGTTTTCCCTATCAACTGAACTCCGCTTATAGTAGGCCATCATTGGAGGGACTGTAACTTGATTCCTTTCGAAAAACCCAGACTGTGCTTCATTTTGATAAACACACCCATAGTTCTCACTGAAATCCATGACTAAGGCTACAGAGCCCTGTTTAAGACCATTTATACAGTTACTCATTTGTTGTTGCTGCCAAGCAGCTCTAAAACTATGTTCAGGATATTGATTGAAGTCGTTTTTCATCTCAGCCATGAATTCCTTATATGAGCCTTCTTTTGGGAGGCATGCTACACATTTCTTTACCTGATCACTTTTACTAATTTCGGTCATTCTCCACTGGTACCAAATTACCTTTAAATGGTTACTCTCGTCTGTCAATGGTTTCAGATACTTATCAAGATTGTTAACACTGCACTTTTCACATTCTCTGGTCAGACATTTCGATGATGGTGTAACCTCATACTGACAGAAGGTTGCGTCCCTTAGAGCACTCTTGTCTATAGAAACATCCAATACTTTCCTGTTCTTATCTGTAGATACTGTTTTCACATGCTTCTGCAGTGCCTCTTCTTTCAAGGCAACATTACAACACACTTGACAAGGGCATGAGCGCCTACTAGTCTCTGACACCTTACGAATATTCTCAGGCTTAATCTTCCTAAACAGTGTCAGGCCTCTCTTATGCTGCGGAAACTTGCTTTTATACATTTGATGAGCATCTTCCAGTGTCGTGGTCATCACAAGCTTCTGTACTAACTGCTTTTGTCCATCAGGGCCATTTATCTTTAGAACATCCTTTTTGCATGGAACTTCTCGACTAACCTCAGGACTAAGATAGAAGTTTCTTACCGACTGTTTCACTTCATCACTCAGAGCATCACTTCTTTTCTTACGATTTTGCTTTGCCCACCATTCCCCCTTCAGTTGCCTTGACCTATACGACGTTTGCAGGACTCTTTTTGCTAGAACACGTCTCTTCGTACTTTTCTTAAGTATAGCAGCACGTACTACTTCATAAGCATGGTCGTTCTCACTGTCTTTTGATACCGTCACATTTACTTCGTCTTAGCTGTCTCGTACAGAGCTGGCAATGGCATCTGCTATTTCAAGTTTCTTTCCTACATTCAGGGCTCAGAATGACATTATCTTCTGATAAAATCTTTGAAGTGGCTGGAGAATCCAGCAGATGTTTTATTACTTCGGCTTTCTTTTTAGGTGTCAAAGGAAGTACAGTTTTGACCTTTCTGATCTTTCTGCTCTTTGAAAACTTTGAGGTTAACCCTATGTCCGTATCATGCAATGAGTCTTGAGAGCATTATTCTTTTTCTCATACGCCATTCTTGTGTCCGTTTAACTGCAAGTTGTTTCTGTAGAATTTTGCCACTGACACCTTCCATCTGATTACCAAATGTACTCTCAGGATTACCAGATCTACTCTCAGGAACTTCAATACCTTTCTGACATGCTTTATGTTTTCTCACTTTTTTCTCTGGACTTTTGCATTACTTCACGTTTTTTCTTTCTCAGCTCTTCCATTTTGTTTTGTGATGTTTCTGCTTGTTGTTTTTGCTTTTGTCTTTGTTCTCTCTTTCTTTCCCTATCTTTTTGTTTCATCATCTCATATTTTACTGTGTCTAAGTTTTGCTTGGCTCTCTATTTTCTTAGCTTTTCAGTGTTTTTACATCTGTGTTCCTCATTGCTATCAGTCTTAAGCTTTTTGTACTGCTGCCAGTCTGTTCCTCTGACTTCCTCTTTGACCTGGTATCCATGACTTCTGAAAGAGTAAAATGGGGAGGTGCTCATCAAACAGATAAAGACACACTTCTGCTCAAAACATATATTGTGGGTACTCATTAGAACTGCCTCAGTGAGGCACTTTGATTGGGCAGCTCTTACAAGTACTCACAATCTTTGTTTAAGAGCAGAAATAAGAAAAAATGTCGCCCATAGGGGCTTGAAGGAATATATGGGCTGCACGATGCTTCCACGCAGAGCTGAATCCGGCCCGCACAATAGTACTGGTAAACAGCTTAGAGGATCTAAGCCTGTTCAGGAACAGCGGTGTGAGGCTGACCGTCCATGCTAATAAACCCTATTGGTTTCATTGGGCGACAGGGCTTGAGATGTCATTTCATCTCAATGTCGGGTAAAAAGCCAACAAAATTGGAAGCAACGTCTCCGAAATGACCTTTACAGTGTTGACTGGGACGTTAAACCTCAAATCAAACAAAGAAAGAAAAAATGTTTACCCCTGCAAACCCCAAATATTTCAAAGCAACAGATAAGATGGGTGTTTCATTGACAATTCTGGGAGAGTTTTTTTGTTTTACTATTTACAAATACAAAATTTTCGCGGCCCCCGCCCATTGGGGCTTGAAGAAAAAGGTGGGCAGCATGATGCTTCCACGCAGGGCTGAAACTGAGCACACGAGTACTGGTAAACAGCTTAGTTTGTTTTGTGTTTGTTTTGAATTTTAATGGCCCGGTTAACAGTATGTTAGGTCATTTTTGTGCCAGTCAGTTTACCTATCACACTTTTCCTAAGCACACCTATACGTAAGCGGTTAACCAGCACAGTGCACATTCTTTCGCCAGAAACTGACAACAGCCCTTCTGAAAGCAGCGGGAGAGAATGACTATAGAAAAGATTTCATGATCCCAGGCAAAGTTGTGCGAGTCGTCCCGTCCATGCTTATAAACCCTATTGATTACATTGGGCGGCAGGGCTTGAGATGTCATTTCATCTCAGTGTCAGGTGAAAGTCCCACAAAATTGGAAGGGATGTCTCCAAAATGACCTTTACAGTGTTAATGGGGACGTTAAACCCCAAATCAAACAAACAAAAACAACAACAACAAAATTTTCTGGGTTTTACTCAGTTATTATGAAAGACTAGTTTTCAACCTGTATTCCTGTGTTACAGCTGATTGAACCAGATTTCCGCGATGCAGTGGTTGCGCTACTCGCCTTGTAAACCAGGGATCGCAGAATCGATCCCAGGCTTCTCCAGACTTTCGGAGAAGTCTATAAACAGAGGTCCCGTCTCCGTATGACCTTAGCTGTTGGTGGGACGTAAAACTCAAACACTCACTCACTTAAATAAATTTATAAAAATAAACAGAAACTAGAGCAAAGTCGATTGGGAGCCAATCATAAATATCCGCACTTTTTACCTTGACCTTTGTCCCCGGAGGTCACATCCAGCATACGAAACCTTATGTGTAATCTACACATCCTAGGCAATCATCCTGTCAAATATGAACACCATCTGACGACCGGTGTAGGAGGAGTTCGCGTTATGAGGAAAATGTGCGCTGGCTGACTGACGGACTGACTGACGGACCGACTGACTGACGGACGGACTGACGGACGGGACCGATTACAGTATATCCTAATTTTCTTTGAAAGTGAGGATATAAAAAGATATATGTTTGGTCGTTAACAAAACACTTAAATCATCTGTAGTGTCCGTAACCATTTTAGGCTTTGAGGCAAAAACCTAAACTTATTTTACATTTTAACCAGTTTAGATACCTACCCAAAACCTATGCAATGTGTATATCTAAAGATCAAATAACATTTTTCATCAAGCTTACCTGTTTGTTCATGAAAATTTAATTTTTCATGGCAGTTCTATGCACCCTTATCCTTTAAATGAAAGGGTTTTTTGCAATTAATTGGGCAAAAAATATACTCCAGAGTGCTATTTTAACATCTAGAACCTTATTTCTTGGTCAGTTTTCAAAAAGAACTTGTCACTCAGATAGAAATGCATCAAACCACTGCTCAAAGAACCCAGAAATTAAGATTACGGACACTAGACAAACTCCACCGTTTACTTACCTTTGGAGAATGGCTAAGGGTCACACTGCACTAGCTTCTTCAGCTTTTTATCAGTGGTTGATGTTTACTCTGATATAACAGTTGAAAATAAATGACTCAGCAACCATGTGGAAACATCTGTTTACTTGCAGTCATGCATAAAAAGACTGATGCACTTTTTCAAACTATTGCGCAATATTGCATCATAAAGTGCACAATGTTACATCATTCATTTTGCAATAACTGCTTCATTTTAAATAAGCCTTATGGTTAATAATACCATTTAAAAAGCATTATTTATGTTACATACACCATTTTTTTTAAATTCAATGTCAGCTTGTAAGCATGTATTTTCAGGTTATGGACACTTCAGCACTTTTGTAGTGTCCGTAACCAAAAAATAAGTCACAAACAACATGTAGATAACAGAAAAAGTGTTTTTTTTTAAGTTTGTTTTTACAGTTGTTATGCAAATAGTAGCAAAAAACATGGTAAATTGATACAGAAAGATAAAAATAAAGAAAATGTGTCCTGGTTACGGACACTACCATCTTTTTTTCGTCTTTACTTTTTTAGATACAGGATCTTGTCATTTCTATAGCGTTATCATAGGAGAAAAAATGAAATGTCTACAACTTTGCCCATCTCAGAGGAATATTTTAAAGAAAAATCTATGTCATAAAAGCTATTTTTTCAAGGACTTCTGTGTGCATAACAAGAAGTAGGTGTTTGAAATGGTAAAATGTATAACGAACTACCACCTTCACAATTATGGTGATATCTTGAAAACATTAATAAAGTTTAAAATCTAACTACAAAATAGTGCATTATGCCATAATTTTGTTTCAAAAAAGGTAATTTTCCAAGTGCAACCCATAACGGTAAAAAATGCCATTTTTGGGGGTCTTTGCTGGATGCTATACACTTGGTAAAGTAGATAGATAATTCATTTCTTTTATACATCAAAGGCACATACATTGCTAAGTCCCTATGCCAGATTTTTTTTATTTTAAGTCCAAACTGGGCCAGAGAGTGGTGTATAACATGCAAAAACTAAAAAAGCCACAATACCGTGATTCACCCGTATGGTTCACATTGAAGATTATGCCATCCACGTGTCTCGCATGCTGATGATTGCTCCTGTCATTTCACAAGTAGATGTTATTATGTTCCCTGTTCCCCGGATGTGTCCATACTGGCGGAATATTTAGTGAAGGGTATGCAAGCGGCCCCTTAACAAGGGTGGTTGTCTTGGGTATACAGTATGATGTGTGCACCAAATCCGCTGGTCGAAGTTGTTCTGGAGGGACTGGTATTATGCTCTGTGCCATTTTGTACAGGTGTTTATGATGGACACCTTGTTAAGGGCATTGCACCAGGGAAAACATATGTAGCAGAGTCAAAACTTTAATTTTACTTTGATTTCTACCACATCGAAAAATACACAAGCTCATTTTTTTTTCTTTTAATACCCACAATGAGATAATCCAATTCAATATTCACAAACATCCAGAAAAAGAACAACCCCAGGATTGTGTTCTGGCAAGTTTATATAGTCATGTTACCGCCAAATTATCCACAGGAAACTCATGATACTCATTAAAAGTATGACAAGGAGCAGCTACGAGTATCCAGTTCCAGCAGGAGAATATCAAACATAAACAACAAGGAGAATACTATTCATAGTCAATAAGGAACAAGTCATAATCCATTGACTCGTGTTCTTCACGACACTCCCACCCGGAGGAAAGTCATCATATTATCCTTTTAACACGTTCAAGTTCCTGGATGGTATTTATTTATCAAATTCAAAATATTCTCGTTCCACAATTACACTAGTACCAACTAACTCATCCCTCAAGTATTTCAATTGTTTAGTGACAGTAAAAGTATAAACTTGATGTTTTTTTTTTTGAGTTCTGACTTGTCAATTTCATGGCAGTTCACTGATTCATCATCTGAAATAACAATAACGCCATCTTCTTCATTGTCCATAATCTGCTCACCATTTTTGTCCTCATTCACATTTTTATCTCTTTCTTGTTAACCTTTCTCATTTTTATCTGGTCTATCGTTCTCATTTTCATCCATAAATCCATAACAATTTACACTTTCTTCTTCACATATGTATTCTTCGTCAGTCACGTCTTCAAATACATTTGTGTATCCAGTGTCACTCAAATGTTTTCCATCATCATTTCTATTTTTCATGTAACTAACGTTTTCCATATCTACTTCCATCTCATCATCTGTTCGTATATTGATAATACTTATCATCTCAGTCTTGCTTTCCTCATTGCTCATTTTATGAACGTCAGGTAAGGTAACGCCATTTGTTATTTCAGATTCATTCACGTTTTGTACATCCATAATACTATCCAAAAATTCATCACTGGACGCTTGTTTAAAAACGTAACGGTTCACGAAGTCGTCAAGTTCGGCCACCATGTCCAACACACTATCATCGTCGCTAACGTCACTGTATTTTGACCTTGTGTTAGTAGTAAATTGTTTTGCCTTTATACTTTGTTTCCTGGCTTCATCTTTTGTGCATTTATGGAGCTTTTCCAAATGACACTTCAGATTGCTCCTCCGAACAAATTTACTTGAACACTTGTCAACTGTACATTTCCAATATTTAAGATTGTTATGCTGTTGGTTTATATGCCTTTTTTAAGTTCCTTTTTTCGTAAACTTTCGGTCACAGGTATCACAACGATTAGCCATTTTCAGTATCAACTAAAGCGTATTTATTCAACTCTATGTTTCAGTGCAAACAAATAGCTAATATATATTTATCTAAACTCGATGTCCACGTGCGGTTTATGTATACAGGAACGGTGCGATATTCTCGTGCATTTGGCTTGGAAGTAGAGTTCGCTATAGACTGTTTGCTCCTAACTGGATTATAAATTACACTTTGCTCCTTAATATATATGTATATGTATATATATATTGAATTGCTGAAACTCATATACGAATTTACACTGATAAAAAAATAATCACTGTTATTACACTTCAACAATTCCGCAATGTGACAAGTTACTCAACTTCGAGAACATTTTTAAGCCGTTCACTGGCACTTACTCCTGCCTTTCTAACGGGAAGAAGGTTTGTGTTTTCTCCTTTCATAGGTGCTTTATCATTTGATTCATTTTCTTTGTTATCTGACGTTTCAATTGGGTAAATCAAACAGAGTGGACGGCCTAATATTCTACCAGACTGTATTTGAACCCTAGCAGATCGGACAAATCCATCCGCACTTTGAATAAGCTCTATCTCTTTTCCTAACCTCCAACTCCCTCTTGGCATATTGTCTTTAATCAACACTATATCTCCTATGCGACAAATAACTTTCGATTGTAGTTTTCTGCTTTTGAGTTTCATTTGGGTCCTTTCACGTAAACTAGTCAAATATTCGTGGCGCCAAATATTCCAAAAACTATCAAGAAGCTTTTGACCTTTCTTCCAGATTCGTAATAACACATCGGCGGAACTTTCCTTCGGTTTGAAATCGGGGTCCTTATCATGAATTTCGGTCTCAGGAATTCCCGTGTTTTGATTCAGGCAAATAAAATATTCGGGCGTCATCACTACAGTAGAGTTTATATCATCTCCTACATATACTAAAGGTCTTGAATTCACTGTTGCTTCTGCTTCCTTTAACACGGTGTTGAGTTTATCACTATCCAACAATTTTCGACCGATCGCCTTTCGTTATGACCTTTTTATCACACCTACCAGTCTTTCATAGAACCCGCCCATCCAAGGGGTAAGTTCTACGATGAAAGTCCATTTTATTTTTTGGCTTGAACTGTAACTTTGGACCTCATCACACCTGATAATATCTCTCCATATCAGTTCAGTGGTTTCACTGGCCAATTTCAAATGCATCGCATACTATTTCATATGGCGCCCCTCTACAAGCAGTGAACCTTCGAAAACAGTTTAATACCGAGGCCCCGTTTTTGGATTTACATCTATCTATTGTAGATGGATTTGTTTCGTGCAAAATTTATAATAAACGCGATGACTTTGATTTTGAGATTGTAAATTTTCCTTTTTTGGATGGTGATGTTCCTCGTGCGCCATCCTATGGCGTTTAAATTTCGCAATTAATTCGATTTGCTAGAGTGTGTAGTCATGTAACTGACTTCAACACTCGTAATAAATTATTAACGGCTAAACTCCTTAATCAGGGTTATCGGTACCATAAACTACGCAAAGCCTTTTCATAGACGCCATTCTGATTTAATTTCAATATTGGACTTAAATCTCTTCTGCAACAAGGTCTATCGGAACCCGAATTTTATGGTGACTTAGTATATAAATTCAGAAAAATATATAACCGTAATGACTTCAGCACCCAATTTCGTAAAATCATTCTGCGATATAAAAAGATTGGGTACAACATGGATATTATACGACAGCCTGCATGCACGGTAGTTAACCCAATCACGGTTGGCAACTTTGCTTCCCTCTTTAATTGCACGCCGGTGGGTCAGGCCTCAGATTCTATGACGGCTCCAACGTAAAGGCTTATTGAGGATTAGAGAGATAATGTCGGTTGGTGCCTGATGCTCTGTCTCTGGTCGGGCTCATCGGAGTCTAACTGTTGGTTTTCTTTTGCTCCAGCATTTCAGTGGTTTCTTGCTGTCGAGTCCTCACCGTTGTCTCACCTCTGTGGTTCTTTGATTTTTGTGTTCACGGAGATGTTGCACTGATGAGTTAGGAGGCCTTCATGCGGACTGAACAAATTATTTGTCTAAATCGCGACGGAAGTAAGGGCGAGGATTGTGGCCACGTAAAATCGATTTAAGCCCCCCAGTGGAAATCTTCCACTGACCGTTCCAAGGCGGCTCTTCTGTGGCGATTTATTTATGTTCTTGTTTGTTGCTTGATGTGTGTGTCGCTTGTGTCTTTTTATTTTTGGATGGCCATATGGCCATTTTGTGGGAAAGTAACTGTCCTTATCGCCTTCCTTTGTTTAGGTTTCCGTTATGGTCTGGTCGCTTAATGTTTGTATTTCTTTCCCTTTGGTGTCTTTTATGGGTGGAGTAAGTTAATTGTATCACTTCCTGATCTTTGTTTTACTTCTACTTAAAAAGGCATTTGTCGACATGTCGGCAACCATCTCTATGTGCACAGCACGTGTAACCATACATGTAAAGAGACATACCCAGACCTTTTTAGTTTGCTTTTCTTCTTTAATATAGAGAGGGTCCAGGAGGTAATTGAGCAATTGGTGACATTTTGTAAGGGCCACCTTCTGTACGTCGACAGAGTAAACAGTTATTTATCACTTTTCTGACCGTTGCTCTTCCTTTAGGCACCCAGAATCTATATCTTAGTTTACTTAATGTCTGAGAGACTCTACTGTGTAACAACTGCTTATGAACACTTTCAATGATCAAGTGTGTAAGCGTATCTGTGTTAGGTAACAAAATTGGATGCCTAGCTGCTTCCGTTAAACTTGAATATTCTAGACGACCTTTACAGCGCAAAATGCCATGACCGTCGACATATACACCGGGCTGTGATTGTTAGTTATTTTTTTTCTTTGATGTGATCGAGTGAAAGACGTCCTCAAAATTTATTCTCTGAATATGTAACACCCACATTTGTTCAACCTTTTCCACTTCATCTTTTGTAAGATGTGGTGTTGTAAATGTTTCACCTTTAAGTCTTTTAATAAATCGCATTGCTCTCGCAGTAACTCTTAAAAGTTTTATCACAGAAGAGTATTGTCTAGAATCTCTCAAAAGGTGCTAAAGAAACATCTTTTCTCACCTTCTCTTATATCGCCAGAGAGAAGGCTTTTCACGTCAATCTTCCTCTCGTGCTTTATTTCAGACTCAAATTCCTTTTTAACCTTTCCTTCCGTTAAACAAGCGCCGTCTTCTGGTGGCCACTCATTTAGAGGTTTCTTTAACCATTCAGGCCCATGCCACCATAGTGCATTATTTGCCAGTTTTTGCATAGTGCTTCCGCTTCGGAGTCTAACTGTTGGTTTTCTTTTGCTCCAGCATTTCAGTGGTTTCTTGCTGTCGAGTCCTCACTGTTGTCTCACCTCTGTGGTTCTTTGATTTTTTGTGTTCACGGAGATGTTGCACTGATGAGTTCGGAGGCCTTCATGCGGACAAATTATTTGTCTAAATCGCGACGGAAGTAAGGGCGAGGATTGTGGCCACGTAAAATCGATATAAGCCTCCCAGTGGAAATCATTCCGCTGACCGTTCCAAGGCGGTTCTTCTGTGGCGGTTTATTTATGGTGTTGTTTGTTGCTTACTGTGTTAATCACTTGTGTATTTTTATTTTGGATGGCCATATGGCCATTTTGTGGGAAAGTAACTGTCCTTATGGCCTTCCTTTGTTTAGGTTTCCATTATGATCTGGTCGCTTAATGTTTGTATTTCTTTCCCTTTGGTGTCTTTTATGGGTGGAGTACGTTAATTGTATCGATTCCTGATCTTTGTTTTACTTATACTTTGCAATGTCAGCTGGATTGCTTTTTGTATCAACATAATGGAACTCGATGTCTTTGTAGCTTCTAATTTCTTGTACTCTGTTCTTTACGAACACGGATAGTTGTTTTGTTGATACAATCCATTTCAATGTACATTGTGAATCTGTGAATAGATAGATACAATCCACTAGAGCCGCAATTTGTTTGCGCACAAATTCAACAGATCTCACTCCAATGAGTACAACCATAAGTTCTAGTCTTGGAATTGTAGTGCTTATTGTTGGAGCTAGTCTCGTCTTAGTTAACATTAATTCCGCTTTTCTTTCCCTTTTAATGTGTTGAACTAAGTAAACAGTAGTGGCATAAGCTTTATTGGAAGCATCACAAAAGCATACAAGGAAACTTGCAATCCCATCTTGTTTGTTCGCTGTTACTCGTCTCGATGTTTCGTAGTCAGAGACTGTTATCAAATCGTTTTTGATAGGTAACCAAATCTTGACATCCTCTTCAACCAGATCCTCATTCCATTGGAGATGTTTAATCCAAAGACTTTGAAGTAACAGCTTTCCTTTCAAGATTATCGGGGAAAATAAACCAAGTGGATCAAACACCCCAGCTATTTGTTTTAACACGGTTCGTTTTGTAATACCAGTATCTTTCAAAATCTTTATTTGCTGTAATCGGATTGTATCACTTTCTCTATTCCACACAAGACCCAACACTTTCATTGTTTCTTCTTCAGCTCTATCATTAACAGTTAAACTGATATTGACCACTTCTGCATTTGATGCCCACTCTCGCAGATTCATGTTTGCTTCTGAAAATATTTGTTTTGAACTCTTATATAAGGTAATTGCTTCACTAACTGAATTTACTCCTGTTATTAAATTGTCCATGTAAATGTCTCTCTTGATTTTCTTGGCGATATCTGTATCATATGAATCTAGGTGGTAATTAATGGTTGCTCCTAATAAAAATGGGCTAGAAATTACACCGAAGGATACCCTACAGAAGCGATATTATTGTATATTCTCTTGGTTCACCGAAGGATGTTCTAAATCTTTCAGCCATAAGAATCGTGTAACATCTCTCTAGCTGTTCTGTAGACATATCTGAAGGAACGCTTACTCAATATCTGCCACTATGCCTATCTTGTGTAAACGAAATCGAATAAGCGTTCCACAAAGATCGTTAAGTAAGACAGGGCCTCTGTATAAACATTCGTTAAAACTTCTGTTTTCACTCTTGCTTTTTGCTGAAGCATCATACACAATCCTTAATTTCGTTGTTGATTTTTCCGGTTTTATAACAGCGTGATGAGGAATATAATGGCGTATGCCATCACTATCTGTTTTGTCTACTGTTTCGATTATATTCTTGTCCAACTGGTTTTTGATAACTGCATTATATTTTTTCAAAACATCTGGTCTGGACTGTAATCTTGATATCAAAGATTTGAGACGTCCTACAGCTAATGGACGATTGTCAATAATTTCTGGATTTTCTTCTTTCCACGGCCAAGTAATATGGCATCTTTCATCACGAAAGGTTAAAGTGTCTCTGAAGTTTTTCTTTGCTCGTTCATCATCGGTATTTTCCATGTTCTCACTAATTCCGATGGCTTCCATTTTCTAAAAGTCCTCTAAGTCTGGTTTGCTAGGGAGTGACTCGTCTATACTAGTAAACACCTCGGGTTTAGTAATATTATTACCATAGGTCAAGATCAACATGTTAATGTCGTTAACATTTTCTTCTACTTCGTTTGTTCTTCCAGTCAAAATCCAAACAAGCTTTGATGACAGAAGATATAGACCTGGTTGGACTTCAATCTTGTGTCCCATAACAATATCCAAATAGTAGTCATTGCCTATTAAATGATCTATCGTATCTGTTTCAGGTTCTCTTGGAACAGTATCAGCAAGATTTAGATTTTTAGTCAGAGCATCAAAGCTTCTCATGTCTAGAATATTCACTGGTTTCCTATGTATTGCACTTGTAATGTTTGGTACAATGTTAGCAACGACTTTCATTTCTTCTCCATTTTTAGTTGGATGTTTAACTTTGTAGATGTAGTCTTTTAACTTTGTAGATGTGTCTTTTATGGGTGGAGTAAGTTAATTGTATCAATTCCTGATCTTTGTTTTACTTCTACTTTTTTTATTACTTTAGGCATTACACTTCCAAATGTTACAAGTCGAATTTCTTGCTCACTTCCTTTTTCTAGGTTGAGAGATTTAGCCAAACGTTCAGTAACGTACGTTCGCTGAGATCCAGAATCTAGCAAAATTCTAACTTCCAGGTCTCTAAGACCTAAAGGATCTTTTAATTAGATACGTGCAGTTTGCATAAATACTATTTCACTTGATGAAAGAAATGCATTTTCTTTTTCCGCAGGAATGGATTCAGACAAGTCAATCTCTTCATCGGCCACATGAACACTTTCTTTTATGACACTTTTTAGCTCACCTGACCGAAGGTCATGGTGAGCTTTTGTGACAGTAAGATGTCCGGCGTCGTCGTGCGTCGTGCGTCGTCCGTCGTCCGTCGTGCGTCGTCCGTGCGTAAACTTTTTCTTGTGAACACACTAGAGGCCACAGTTTTGGTCCAATTATCATCAAACTTGCTCAGAATGATAATCATGACAATATCTCGGTCAAGTTCGAATTTGGGTCATGTCGGGTAAAAAAGTAGGTCAGTAGGTCAAATCATAGAAAAACCTTGTGAACACTCGAGAGGCCACAATTTTGGTCCAATCATCATCAAACTTGCTCAGAATGATCATTGTGACAATATTTTAGTGAAGTTTGAATATGGATCATGTCGGCTTAAAAAGTAGGTCAGCGGGTCAAATCATAGAAAAACCTTGTGAACACCCTAGAGGCCACAATTTTGGTCCAATCATAATCAAACTTGCTCAGAATGATCATCATGACAATATCTTGGTCAAGTTCGAATATGGGTCATGTCCGGTCAAAAAGTAGGTCAGTAGGTCAAATCATAGAAAAACCTTGTGAACACTCTGAAGGCCACTGTTTTGGTCCAATTATCATGAAACTTGCTCAGAATGACCATTGTGACAATATTTCAGTCCAGTTCGAATATGGGTCATATCGGGTTAAAAAGTAGGTCAGCGGGTCAAATCATATAAAAACCTTGTGAACACCCTAGGGGCCACAATTTTGGTCCAATCTTAATCAAACTTGCTCAGAATGATCATCATGACAATATCTCGGTCAAGTTTGAATATGGGTCAAATGGTTCCGGTCCGTTGCACATCTAGGTCACAGGAGCCAAAAACAGATTTTTTTCACCAAAAACTTAAAAAATCTTCTTCTCTGAAACCACAAGGCCCAGGTCTTTGTTATTTGGTATGAAGCTTCATCTAGTGGACCCCTACCAAGATTGTTCAAATTATAGTGCTGGGGCCAAAAATGCCCCCGCACGGGGGCCCTTTGGTTTTACATAGGCTTATATAGGGAAAATCTTTAAAAATCTTCTTCTCTGAAACCACAAGGCCCAGGACTTTGATATTTGGTATGAAGCTTCATCTAGTGGACCCCTACCAAGATTGTTCAAATTTGAGTGCTGGGACGAAAAATGCCCCCGCCACGGGGCCCTTTGGTTTTACATTGGCTTATATAGGGAAAATCTTTAAAAATCTTGTTCTCTGAAACCACAAGGCCCAGGTCTTTGATATTTGGTATGAAGCTTCATCTAGTGGACCCCTACCAAGATTGTTCAAATTATAGTGCTGGGGCCAAAAATGCCCCCGCCCCAGGGCCCTTTGGTTTTACATAGGCTTATATAGGGAAAATCTTCAAAAATCTTCTACTCTGAAACCACAAGGCCCAGGACTTTGATATTTGGTATGAAGCTTCATCTAGTGGACCCCTACCAAGATTGTTCAAATTATAGTGCTGGGACAAAAAATGCCCCCGCCACGGGGCCCTTTGGTTTTACATTGGCTTATATAGGGAAAATCTTTAAAAATCTTCTTCTCTGAAACCACAAGGCCCAGGTCTTTGATATTTGGTATGAAGCTTCATCTAGTTGACCCCTACCAAGATTGTTCAAATTACAGTGCTGGGGCCAAAAATGCCCCCGCCCCGGGGCCCTTTGGTTTTACATAGGCTTATATAGGGAAAATCTTAAAAAATCTTCTTCTCTGAAACCACAAGGCCCAGGTCTTTGATATTTGGTATGAAGCTTCATCTAGTGGACCCCTACCAAGATTGTTCAAATTTTAGTGCTGGGACAAAAAATGCCCCCGCCACGGGGCCCTTTGGTTTTACATGGGCTTATATAGGGAAAATCTTTAAAAATTTTCTTTTCTGAAACCACAAGGCCCAGGACTTTGATATTTGGTATGAAGCTTCATCTAGTGGACCCCTACCAAGATTGTTCAAATTTTAGTGCTGGGACAAAAATGCCCCCGCCACGGGGCCATTTGCTTTTACATTGGCTTATATAGGGAAAATTTTTAAAAATCTTCTTCTCTGAAACCACAAGGCCCAGGTCTTATATATTTGGTATGAAGCTTCATCTAGTGGACCCCTACCAAGATTGTTCAAATTATAGTGCTGGGGCCAAAAATGCCCCCGCCACGGGGCCCTTTGGTTTTACATAGGCTTATATAGGGAAAATCTTTAAAAATTTTCTTCTCTAAAACCACAAGGCCCAGGACTTTGATATTTGGTATGAAGCTTCATCTAGTGAACCCCTACCAAGATTGTTCCAATTTTAGTGCTGGGGCCAAAAATGCCCCTGCCCCGGGGCCCTTTGGTTTTACATAGGCTTATATAGGGAAAATCTTTAAAAATCTTCTTCTCTGAAACCACAAGGCCCAGGACTTTGATATTTGGTATGAAGCTTCGTCTAGTGGACCCCTACCAAGATTGTTCAAATTATAGTGCTGGGACAAAAAATTCCCCCCTGCCACGGGGCCCTTTGGTTTTACATAGGCTTATATAGGGGAAAATCTTTAAAAATCTTCTTCTCTGAAACCACAAGGCCCAGAACTTTGATATTTGGTATGAAGCTTCATCTAGTGGACCCCTACCAAGATTGTTCAAACTATAGTGCTGGGGCAAAAAATGCCCCTGTCCCGGGGCCCTTTGATTTTACATAGGCTTATATAGGCAAAATCTTTAAAAATCTTCTTCTCTGAAACCGCTAGGCCCAGGTCTTTGATATTTGATGTGTAGCTTCATCTAGTGGACCTTTGACAAGATTGTTCAAATTTTAGCCTTTGTTGATGTTTGGTATGAAGCTTCACCTTTAAGACCTCCCTCAACATTATGTACATTAAAGCCCTGGGGCCAATAATGGCCCTCTCTGGGGCCCACTTGTTACACTATGGATCAGGTGAGCGATCCAGGGCCATCATGGCCCTCTTGTTTAACTTTTGTGGGCAAAGACTTCTGTGATGGGCATTCATTTCATTACAGTATACGCACATTTGTTTACTTTGACACTCCTTTGATAGGTGTCCTTGTTTCAAGCACCTGTAGCAACTCCCTTTTAAACACTCTTTCCTTCCATCGATTGATTTATATTCTGGACATCCGTCACTCAAATGACTTCTAGAGCAATATATACACTGTAGTTTATTCAATGGTTGGGAGTTTCCTTTGGCGTCTACAGTCAAGGCCTCAAATGCGCCCTTGTTTCGAACTTCTCGAGTACTAAATTCCTTTGTTCTATTAAAAGTTGACGTATATCTTCTCTGGCTGTTAAATGTGCGATTCGTTAAACTTACATTTTCCCGTTTCACCTTTTCTGCCTTTTCAGAAGCAATAACATATTCTTTCAGTAAATCAAGTATCTTAGCCACAGTCCATTTGGATTGTGTACCTTTCTGAATCTCAAGATGACGAATCACATTCCGAGGTAATTTTGACTTTGCTCTGTCTCTGGTCGGGCGCATCGGAGTCTAACTGTTGGTTTTCTTTTGCTCCAGCATTTCAGTGGTTTCTTGCTGTCGAGTCCTCACCGTTGTCTCACCTCTGTGGTTCTTTGATTTTTGTGTTCACGGAGATGTTGCACTGATGAGTTAGGAGGCCTTCATGCGGACTGAACACATTATTTGTTTAAATCGCGACGGAAGTAAGGGCGAGGATTGTGGCCACGTAAAATCGATTTAAGCCCCCCAGTGGAAATCTTTCCACTGACCGTTCCAAGGCGGTTCTTCTGTGGCGATTTATTTATGTTGTTGTTTGTTACTTACTGTGTGTATCACTTGTGTCTTTTTATTTTGGATGGCCATATGGCCATTTTGTGGGAAAGTAACTGTCCTTATGGCTTTCCTTTGTTTAGGTTTCCATTATGGTCTGGTCGCTTAATGTTTGTATTTCTTTCCCTTTGGTGTCTTTTATAGGTGGAGTAAGTTAATTGTATCAATTCCTGATCTTTGTTTTACTTCTACTTTTTATAACTGAAACAAAAACATTCTGACTGATATTCTGTCCCAGAACTTCTAAGCTCCTGAGATGTTTGTCAACACTATCAGTCAGGTGTCTGAAACTGTCCACTGAATCACTGGCCGACTGCAAATTAATCATCTTGTTGTAATGAACGTCTATTATTTCTTGAACATTTCCAAATCTGTCGCCTGATGCTCTGTCTCTGGTCGGGCCCATCGGAGTCTAACTGTTGGTTTTCTTTTGCTCCAGCATTTCAGTGGTTTCTTGCTGTCGAGCCCTCACCGTTGTCTCACCTCTGTGGTTCTTTGATTTTTGTGTTCACGGAGATGTTGCACTGATGAGTTAGGAGGCCTTCATGTGGACTGAACAAATTATTTGTCTAAATCGCGACGGAAGTAAGGGTGAGGATTGTGGCCACGTAAAATCGATTTAAGCCCCCCAGTCGAAATCATTCAGCTGACCGTTCCAAGGCGGTTCTTCTGTGGCGGTTTATTTATGGTGTTGTTTGTTACTTACTGTGTGTATCACTTGTGTATTTTTATTTTGGATGGCCATATGGCCATTTTGTGGGAAAGTAACTGTCCTTATGGCCTTCCTTTGTTTAGGTTTCCATTATGGTCTGGTCGCTTAATGTTTGTGTTTCTTTCCCTTTGGTGTCTTTTATGGGTGGAGTAAGTTAATTATATCGATTCCTGATCTTTGTTTTACTTCTACTTTTCAATATCTCTATAGCAATCCCATAGTTTTCAGTTGAAAGAGATAATCCGGCAATGGCACCTCTAGCCTCACCTGTAAGTTTGCTTCTTAGATAATTGAATTTATCTATACTACTCAGATTTTCATTCTTATGCACTGAGTTCTCAAATGATTGCCAAAATTCTAATCATCGTATTTTATCACCACTAAAACAACTTATTTCAAGTTTAGGAAGTTTCAATGATGTTCTTTGATCTTTAGGACGAACGACACGAGTTTCAAGTAACTCCTGTTGCAGTTATTTTTGCTTATCTAGCATCTTCTGTATTTCTTCATGCATACTTGGTTTCCTATCCTCTGAAATATTCTCTTTAAATTGTGCTTCTTCTTGCTTAATCATTTTATTTAACTGCATTTCAAGCTTGTTTAGCTGCGAACATGCGTTTAAAGCCGAATCACACAGCTGAGTATCCTCTTCAAGAGTTCTTTCAATAAAATTTTCATCACTTTCACCAACTGCTGCAGTTATTTTTTCTGACTGACTCTCCAGTTTAGCAGAATATGTTTGTAATTTTTCAAAACATATGGAAATGTTAAATAGTATTTCATTTTTTCCTCTTCCATTAAATCACTTTGTATTAGCAATGATGCGTTATGCACCTCCTTTTCAGGGGTATTGAAATATCGCGTCCGCATGCCTTTCAGATATTTTACATTTGACAAGGTGAATTAACATGAAAAATTTACTTACTTATAATTTTGAACACTTCAGACCTCATTACAAGAAGCTACATCCACAAACACATTGATGAAATACACCCTTCCAACATTTCACAGTTGCCATGGTTTTTCTTTAACTGTTCCACACACTTCCCGGGTTCCGGCACCAATCAATGTAGCAGACTCAAAACTTTAATTTTACTTTGATTTCTACCACATCGAAAAATAAACAAGCTTTTTTTTTTCTTTTAATACCCACAATGTGATAATCCAATTCAATATCAACAAACATCCAGAAAAAGAACAACCCCAGGATTGTGTTCTGGCAATTTTTTCATTGGTGTTAAAGGAAATCATTTTTGATTTTTATTTGCCTTCAATGCAGCTGATGTTGTGCCGTGTGGTGGCCGTAAAACGTCTCCCCGTACATCAACCACAGTGCAGTTTATATTTTACTTTTGGTCCTTTGAGATCAGTGTGAATATTCTGAGAAATCAGAAATAAATTATTGGTTTAGACTCATATTCTAGACAGGTACTCATGATACTCATGAAAATTATGACAAGGAGCAGTTAAGAGTATCCAGTTCCAGCAGGAGACTATCAAACATAAACAACAAGGAGAAAACTATCCATAGTCAATAAGGAGCAAGTCTAACTCCATTGACTCGTGTTCTTCACGACAACATATCGGTGGAATAGGTCGATACAGGTTTAGGAAAGACAACCTTTTCTATATCATATAGGTAATTTTTGTCTTGTCATATTTTTTTTTTTTACTTTCTTTTCATGATCTGTCATTTGGAACTCTTCCCTAGATTATTCATTTGTTAGTACATTATGATGCATCTGTATATGCTTCTATGTGAGTCGAAAATTCTTAATAAAATATCTTGTATCTTATATTGTACTTGATAACAAGATATTTTGAGTGTAAGTCACATAAATTTAACTCTGTATATCATTTGTTAATTGATGACTATTTCACCAGGGGCCAGTACGACGTCGTTAGTTAACGTATCGTTAAAACTTTGATCATTTAATATGGCAAATATACTAATATTTTTGCAGAAAAAATGTGAGCAGCTTTTACAGATGCAAAAGCTGCTCACATTTTTTCAGCAAAAATAACAAAATTGTATGTATTAATCTTGCTAGAATAGTTAATAATTTGACCTCTAACGAGCTCGTTAAGCTAACGATGCTTTGAACAACTGGACCCAGGTCAACACATTTATAGTCAAAATTGGTTCTTCTCCCAAATATCTTTTAATTCATTTTGTTCTATTCTATACTATCGCACAGAATTAGCCCCATCTTAGAAATTGTACGAATAATTATGTCTGATAACAAGGACAACTTCCAAATGTATTGATTTTTTCAGGTTTTCAGAAACTACGTAGTATGACCCATCTTCTTTCTTATGAATGTTTTCATTGCTCTTAAAGGAACTTATCTTTTTATTTTTATTTGCCTTCACTGCAGCTGGTGTTGTGCGGTGTGGCGGCCGTAAAACGTCTCCCCATACATCAACCATAGTGCAGTTTATATTTTACTTTTGGTCCTTTGAGATCAGCGTGAATATTCTGAGAAACTAGAAATAAATTATTGGTTTAGACTCATATTCTAGTCAGTTTTTTAATTATTTGTCCCCATTTTGATTATATCAGTCTTTGAATCGACTGCCTATTCGAAATTCGCAAAAATGCAGTATGTTTCCTCTAGCTTTCTTTGCCAGATCATTACAGGGTCACTGATGAGGCTTTATTAGCCGAAACTACGTAGTATGACCCATCTTCTTTCTTATGATTTTTTTCATATGTCTTAAAGGAACTCATTTTTGATTTTTATTATATAGTCATGTTACCGCCAAATTATCCACAGGAAACTCATGATACTCATGAAAATTATGACAAGGAGTAGCTAAGAGTATCCAGTTCCAGCAGGAGACTATCAAACATAAACAACAAGGAGAAAACTCTCCATAGTCAATAAGGAGCAAGTCATACTCCATTGACTCGTGTTCTTCACGACAACATATCGGTGGAATAGGTCGATACAGGTTTAGGAAAGACAACCTTTTCTATATCATATAGGTCTTTTTTGTCTTGTCATATTTTTTTTTTTACTTTCTTTTCATGATCTGTCATTTGGAACTCTTCCCTAGATTATTCATTTGTTAGTACATTATGATGCATCTGTATATGCTTCTATGTGAGTCGAAAATTCTTAATAAAATATCTTGTTATTTTTGCTGAAAAAAATGTGAGCAGCTTTTGCATCTGTAAAAGCTGCTCACATTTTTTCAGCAAAAATAACAAAATTGTATGTATTAATCTTGGTAGAATAGTTAATAATTTGACCTCTAACGAGCTCGTTAAGCTAACGATGCTTTGAACAACTGGACCCAGGTCAACACATTTTTAGTCAAAATTGGTTCTTCTCCCAAATATCTTTTAATTCATTTTGTTCTATTCTATACTATCACACAGAATTAGCCCCATCTTAGAAATTGTACGAACAATAATGTCTGATAACAAGGACAACTTCCAAATGTATTGATTTTTTCAGGTTTTCAGAAACTACAGACCCATCTTCTTTCTTATGAATGTTTTCATTGCTCTTAAAGGAGCTTATTTTTTTTTTATTTGCCTTCACTGCAGCTGGTGTTGTGCCGTGTGGCGGCCGTAAAACGTCTCCCCATACATCAACCATAGTGCAGTTTATATTTTACTTTTGGTCCTTTGAGATCAGCGTGAATATTCTGAGAAACTAGAAATAAATTATTGGTTTAGACTCATATTCTAGTCAGTTTTTTAATTATTTCTCCCCATTTTGATTTATATCAGTCTTTGAATCGACTGCCTATTCGAAATTCGCAAAATTGCAGTATGTTTGCTCTGGCTTTCTTTGCCGGATCATTACAGGGTCACTGATGAGGCATTAAAGCATGTATTTAATCGACCCCTTTATTGGTAACTAAAATGGCTGATTGTGGTATAAATAAATATGCACCCAGTGTTATTGGGCTATTAGACAGAAAACAATGAAAATCCGCTATTAAGGTCAGCTAAACTGAAGTTTTTTTTTTTAATTTATAGGTGTATGTAATAGGCTATATATTTCATTATTTCTTTCATTCTGTGGTTGTTGGATTTTTGTGTTCTCGGAGATGTTGCACTGATGAGTTAAGAGGCCTTCATGCTGACTGAAAAATTATTTGTCTAAATCACGACGAAAGTAAGGGGCGAGGATTGCATCTGCGTAAAATCGATTTAAGCACCCCCCCCCCCACACACACACACATACACACACACACTCTCCCCTCACACAGTGGAATCCGTTTCACTGATCGTTCCTTTCTAAGGCGGTTCGTCTGTCGCGGTTTATTTGTATTGTGGTTTATCTTTGGGTGTGCGTTTCGCTTATATTATTTTGTTTTCGATAGCCATTTGGCCATTTTGTGGAAAAGTAACTGTCCTTTTGGCTTTCCGCTATCCATGTTTACATAAGGGTGTAGTTATTTCATGTATGTGTTTCTTTCCCTTTGGTGTCACTTCTGGGAGCTGTGGGTTAATTGTATCGATTCCTGATCATTCTATTTTATGTGTTTATACCCAGTTTCCTCTAGTGAGAGACAACCTTTGGCACTGAAGTTCACCATATTATACTTGTCTTTAAAGAGTTTAATTTAACCATTTTCGTCCGATCCCAGGACCAGAGAAAATAAGTGTTGAAACCTTGATCAGTCATTCTAGTAACCTAATAAAGGGGGTCGAATTTCAGTAGTGACCTACATATGTAATAGGTATACATGTACAAGAAGGTCTAGTGACCGTTTAAAGATCGGACCCTTTTTTCAGGTACCTAATTTACCTAATTTACAAGTGTAAACAACAACATGCAATCTTTGATAACCGGGAAAACAACTAAACTGCAATTTATCATCTTTACTATCTGTACATGTGTATTTAAATAGACTTCATATAAAGTCTTACCTTCTCAGGATAACCCGACATGGAATAATTGCTCACTGCTACTGCGGTTGCGTCTAAACCTCGAGCTAAAATTGTAGATTTTCATACAGAATGTAAAGCGCCGATAAACTTTCAGCGACCGTGTTGTTTGTTACGTCTTTGTGGCTTGCTGAAGTGTGAAACGTTGCACTATCTGACGTCACGTTATGCTACGTGTATGCGCGCCATTTTAACCTGTCACACTGTCTGCAGGCCTATTTGGTGAAATGCAAAGTAGAAGTAAAACAAAGATCAGGAATTGATACAATTAACTTACTCCATCCATAAAAGACACCAAAGGGAAAGAAATACAAACATTTAGCGACCAGACCATAATGGAAACCTAAACAAAGGAAGGCCATATGGACAGTTACTTTCCCACAAAATGGCCATATGGACATCCAAAATTAAAAGACACAAGTGATACACACAGTAAGTAACAAACAACAACATAAATAAATCGCCACAGAAGAGCCGCCTTGGAACGGTCAGTGGAAGATTTCCACTGGGGGGCTTAAATCGATTTTACGTGGCCACAATCCTCGCCCTTACTTCCGTCGCGATTTAGACAAATAATTTGTTCAGTCCGCATGAAGGCCTCCTAACTCATCAGTGCAACACCCCCGTGAACACAGAAATCAAAGAACCACAGAGGTGAGACAACGGTGAGGACTCGACAGCAAGAAACCACTGAAATGCTGGAGCAAAAGAAAACCAACAGTTAGACTCCGATGAGCCTGACCAGAGACAGAGCATCAGGCACCAACCAACATTATCTCTTTAATTTTCAACAAGCCTTTACGTTGGAGCCGTCATAGAATCTGAGGCCTGACCCACCGGCGTGGAATTAAAGAGGGAAGCAAAGTTGCCAACCGTGATTGGGTTAACTACCATGCATGCAGTCTGTCGTATAATATCCATGTTGTACCCAATCTTTTTATATCGAAGAATGATTTTACGAAATTGGGTGCTGAAGTCATTGCGGTTATATATTTTTCTGAATTTATATACTAAGTCACCATAAAATTCGGGTTCCGATAGACCTTGTTGCAGAAGAGATTTAAGTCCAATATTGAATTTTGAAATTAAATCAGAATGGCGTCTATAAAATTTTGAAAAGGCTTTGCGTAGTTTATGGTACCGATAACCCTGATTAAGAAGTTTAGCCGTTAATAATTTATTACGAGTGTTGAAGTCAGTTACATGACTACACACTCTAGCAAATCGAATTAATTGCGAAATATAAACGCCATAGGATGGCGCACGAGGAACATCACCATCCAAAAAAGGAAAATTTACAATCTCAAAATCAAAGTCATCGCGTTTATCATAAATTTTGCACGAAACAAATCCATCTACAATAGAAAGATGTAAATCCAACCCGTTTGTGTGTGTGTGTGTGTTTGTGTGTGTGTGTGTGTGTGTGTGTGTGTGTGTGTGTGTGTGTTTTAGATTGTGGTATCTTCTAAGAACTAGTAATAAAATATAATCGGTTTGCGGTGTTAATTTTATAGGGGCTCCTCTAAAACAGTCTAAGGCTCACCGATTTATTTTATTGTTAAATACACTAGCCAGACAGACATACTGCAGACTAGTATCAGTCTGTTAAATAGAGCAGTTTCGTATAAAACTAATTCACAAATTAACTGCAAAACATATACATGTACACTAACATTTTGTTCTCAAGTAATGTCTGATTTAACACCTGTATAAGGGGAGATAATAATACATATTTCTATAGGTTAGCCGTAGTTGTGTACCTTGTTACATGTAATAAGAATGACTTAAATGCAGAGCCTAGCGCTGTATAATAAGTTACCTGTAAGCATTCACCTTATTTGCACTATATGGTGGTTCCTAGTCTGAACGTTATCAGTGTTGGAAAAACAGGTAACCAGACCCCCCTGACCTTGCAAGGTCAGGGGGGTCTGGTTACATGTTTTTCCAATATTGACAATGTGCAAGCTGGGAGCCAGAAAATAATGCAAATATGGTGAATAAGTCGGATGCAAATGGTCGTGACATTTAAGCAGAAAATAATAAAACCGTAGGCGGAAGCAACTGTTCTAGAACCATTAAAAGATCAGCTCGAACTCCCACTAAGGTAAAACTCCCATGTGAGATAAAACTGTCCTATCTGACTCTGCGACAGGCATGTTTCCAAGTGGATAACAAAAAAGTATGATTTTCTGTGGTATCATTTACATTTACAAGTATTTTCCATTTCGGTTGACTGTTTGTCAATCGACCCAAAGTTACTTAGCACAGTGGTTTTTCGTTGTCGACGTGCATGCGTCTATTACTGAATTGTTGACACTCCAGTTAGTGGTTTATTATATCCGCGCTACACTTATCGCTGTGAAGTTAGAGGGTTGCATATTAGGGTTACATGTATCCACTGAATCTGCACTCAGACACCGCAGAAAGCGGCGCGTGATCAGGGTCTGCACTGTTGCGTACAGTAAAGGCATTTAAGGGTTAAAAGAAACAGTCTAAGTCCCCATCAGACCCATTTTCCAGGCCTACACTCAGAGACAATCGACCCACAGTGCTACAAGTGCTTGGATTAATATGCGATCCTGCACATATCACATTACATCACGAAAACACGCCTATACAAATACATAGTAAATTTATCGCCGAAAATCGAAAATTTTAAGATGAAATATTTTGATATTGTTCTTGCTTCTGGTCAAAATATAGATTGTGGGTACACGTTAGAACCACCTCATCGAGGTGGTTCTAACTGGTACCCACGATCTATATTTACGATTTTGTTTCTTTTGAGGTTTAACGTCCCCGTCAACCTTGTATAGGTCATTTTGGAGATGTTGCTTCCATTGGTGTGGGACTTTTATCCGACATTGAGATGAAATGATATCTCAATCATGTCGCCCGATGAAACCAAAATGGATCATAATCATGGACGGTCCGACTCGCACCGCTTTGTTTGGGCAGGCTTATATCCTCTAAGCGGTTTACCAGTACTCGTGTGCGGTCGGATTTCAGCTCTGCGTGGAAGCATCATGCAGCCCATATATTTCTTCAAGCCCCGATAGGCGGGGGCCGTCTATATTTGAGAACTGAAATAGGAAAAATAAGGTGTACATGTCCCAGTTTTACTATATAAGTGTGGGGTTCAAAGGGGTCAGAATTATATAGGCGTGTTTTCATGATGAACGGAGGCGCTTTAGCACGTGAAACCATATCGCATACCCCGTGCCACATCGTTTGCTATATTATGCCACACATTTTGCTATATCGCACATCTGACGTCACAATCTTAGGAACACTCCGCTTTCTTCATATTTGCTCTGCTACATTTGTATTTGTACAACAAAGCAACCAGTCAACACGAAGGCTATAATTAACGCAGAAACTGTCAAACTCATGGATCTACATTTCATGATATTTCCAGGACTTCGTTTATTTAGTTTGATTGATTCGTTTGGGTTCCTTGTGTGTGAGATTTGGTCGTCACCCAGAGAAAAAGAGAATAGAGATGAAATAGAAGGAATGAAACGTCAAGGGAAAAAGAGGAAACTGAATGGAAGTGTAGGAATAATAACGCCCCCTTCACCCTTACATGTTGCAAGGACAGCAGGCCGTGCCAAACTGTAAGCCAATATCAGTTGGGCGCCCCAGTGATATGCAAGAAAATATAAATTAAAAAAACAATGGGGTATGTTATGAAAATGCCATATGAAAATCTCTATTTATGGCTTCAAACATGCATCACGTGAGCAAGTCCGTGAAATAACACCCCACTTTATACAGAGAAAACTTGACTTTACGGGATATACATTATTTTTCTTATTTCTGCTCCCTGCTCCAAGACGTAGGTTGTGGGTACTCGTTAGAACTTCCTCAATGAGGCGGTTTCTTTGGGTGGTAGGGCTTAAGATGTCATTTCATCCCAATGCTCCAACTCGGTAATAAAGCCTCCAAAAATGACCTAAATGGTCCTTATTATCCCCACGTTTTTAAAAAAAGTGGGGATATTGTTATCGCCTCCGTCCGTCTGTCTGTCTGTCTGTCCGTCTGTCTGTCCGGCTATCTCCTCCTAAACCGTTAGCCGGAATTCAACCAAATTTGGTATGCGAGTTGCTTACATGAATGGCTTGCGCAAGAGCACATTTTTTTTGTCCCCGCCCCCAGGGGCCCTGGGGAGGGGTCAAAAGGTCAAATATCAATAAAATTCAATTACAAAGTCAATTTTGAAGATTTTGATGCCAAACTTTGCACATGTACTTAGTTATGAAAAAAATAAAACATATTGAACGGGATTTTGGCTGTGACCGCTAGGTCACGCCCTGGGGGTCGGACTTGGGGGGGTCGGGGGTCAAAATTAAAGTTTTTCAGAACATAGTCATGTTGCATATCTATGCGAAGGGGATAATGGGTAGAATAAACTACAAGTAAAATTTTGACCCTGGGGTCAGATTGGGGCCCTGGGAGAGGGGTCAAAGGGTCAAAATTTAAGTTTTTTGGAACATAGTCATGTGGCATATGAAATTGAAGGGCATTAGTAGAATATAATACAGGTAATATTTTGACCATGGAGTCAAATTAGGGCCCAGGGTGAGGGGTTTTCGGTACTTGGCCCCTCTGTAGAAAACGTGGGGATTTGCGATGGCGCGCCATCGACAGTATTCTAGTATAGATATATCTATGGTATACAATGGTGCGAGTAGGTAACCCATGCGGTTTCTTTGGGTGTAGGGCTTGATTGTTTGTTTGTTGATTTATCGTCCCCGATATCACTGTATATGTCATTTTGGAGACGTTGGAGATATAGGGTTTATAAGCATGGATGATTCGACTCCCACCGCTTTGCCTGGACAGGCTTAGATCCTCTAAACGGTTTGCCAGTACTCGTGTGCGGTCGTTTACAGCTCTGCCATGAAGCATCATGCGGCCCACCTATTTCTTCAGGCCCCGATTTGCGGGGGCCAACGGTAGGGCTTCAGATGGCATTTCATCTCAATGGACAAAATCAGAAATATCATCTACAAAATGACCTAAATAGCGTTGACAGGGACGTAATATCTCAAGAATGTATATGATATACGTTATTTCCTTATTTTGGCACCAGACATAAGTTGTGGGTACTCCTTAGAACCACCCGAAATTCGAAGCTAGCTGGGTCGATAGCTTTGTCGGAGGGCTTCAGATGTCATTTCATCTTAATGTACAAAATCGGAAATATCATCTACAAAATGACCCAAATAGCGTTGACGGGGACGTAATATCTAAAGAACGTATATGATATACGTTATTTCCTTATTTTGGCGCCAGACATAAGTTGTGGGTACTCCTAGGAAACACCGCAATTCGGAGCTAGCTGAGTCGATAGCTCAGTCGGATTTGCCTTTGACTGGTGATAAGGAGGTCGTGGGTTCGATATCTGCCTGGTCGGCAACATGCTTTTTGATATATCATGATGTTTGTTTTTTTCCTACGGCCATTCTCTTCCTTCCGCTGGCGAAAGAATATGCACTGCCGAGGTTAAGCCTTTCGAGGCATTACGAAAATACGCCTATATAAATACATTGTAAATTTTTCCACCGAAAAAATAAAATTTCATATGAAAATTTGTGATATTTTTTTCTTATTTCTGCTCAAAACATAGTTTGTAGATACTCGTTAGAACCGCCTCGACGAAGCGGTTCTAACGAGTACCTACAATCTATGTTTTTGAGCAGAAATAAGAAAAATAATGTATATCCCTGAAAACCCCAGTTTTACTATATAAAAGTTGGGTTTAAAGGGGTCAAAATTATATAGGCATGTTTTCGTGATGGAAAAGTGTGGTGAGATAAAATGACCGGCTCGATATAAACCAAAAAGTGTCGGATGAGGCGTTACATTCCAAACCAACAATCAAATATGTTGATTGCACAGGTTTTGTAGGTTGATTTAACGTGACCCAGCGCAAGTAATATATTCGGCACTTCTTGACTTATAATAGTACATCTTGCTGCTATAACTTTTGTCAATTTGATATAAAAATATACTATAATTGTCACATGTCACTCATTCATCCTTTAGCAACCGTCCGAATTACAAAATCTGTCATGGACCACACATACGAATCACTAATATTACACTTATGCCCGTGAGCCCACGTTTTAGAAAGACGTATATGTTTTAATTAAGTAACTGACTTTAAAGATAATTTAATGATTTTAACATATAAGCCAGGGCACAGCATTTCCTATAATTTACATGTATGCACAACGAAGACTCAGATCAGCCTGCGCATCCGCGCAGTCTGATCAGAGTTTTCGTTGTGCGCTCTAAAGATAGCTAAGGACCCAATGCTCCTTCATGCAGCAAGAGAAGTATCTGTTCATACTATATAGATGTGCAAGCTGATCTGATTCTTCGCTGGGCGCACATGCAAATTGCAGAAAATGCTGAGCCCCGGCTCATTTATTAATATCCTGTTAATTGATTCGCGTCGTGAGTTAATATGTTCCATATAAAGGTTATCTTTTGGAAGGAAAGAAAATACACCGACGTACTAAAAAGTATGGAATGTACAAGTATTTCTGGCCCAGACTAGCTAGATTCGGTCAATGTGACCTCATCACTGATACTCATATATTTTCAAAACGTCACAGTGGAATCAGTGATCCCAAAGGACAAGAAAATTTAATCTATAATATAATGAAGGGTAGGGAGACTTTTTTACGGCCGCAACACACCCCCATAACACCAGCTGTAATGACGTTTAATATGTTCTATAAACGGATCATCCTTTGGAAGCAGACAATACGCCGAAGGACTGAAATGTTTGGAATGTGTAAGTATTTCTGGGCCAGACTAGCTAGTTTCGGCCAACCTTAAATATTTTCAAAACTCTGAAATGAAATCAATGATCCCAAAGGACAAGAAAATGCAAACTACACTATGATTAGGGTCAGGGATACTTTTTGCGCCCGCCACTTATTCCCAAAACACCAGCTGCAGTGGCGTTAAATATGTTCTATAAAATGGCTACCCTTTAGAACCAAAGACTACACAGCAGAAATGAAAACAATAGAATGTACAAATATTTCTGGTCTAGACTAGTTAGTTTTGGCCGATTAGGCCTCATCAGTGTTATTTTGGCATTCACGACCAACAAAGATGAAGTTCCCCTGCACTTTTCGCGCTGCTCATTACAAACACCCAGTCTATAACTTTCATGGCCAAACAGGCAAGTTCGATCACATCCAACAGCCCGTGAAATCCACCTTTCTTTAACCCTGAACAGACTCTGCGTTTTGTGGATTCTGATGTTGAGATTTATTTTGTGGCCATTGTTCTATGCTTTGGATCACGAAAACATGCCTATATAATTTTGACCCCTTTGAACCCCACTTTTATATAGTTTTCAGGGGTAAACCTTATTTTTCTTATTTCTGCTCTAAAACATAGATTGTGGGTACTCGTTAGAACCGCCTCATCGAGGCGGTTCTAACGAGTATCCACAATCTGTGTTTCGAGCATAAATAAGAAAAATATCAAATTTTTTCCTCTTAACATTTTTGTTTTTCGGCGAAAAAAATACAATGTATTTGTATAGCCGTGTTTTCGTAATGGAACGTCGGACATTAAAATAACGACTTTGATCATTAATCACTGTTCCAGTTTAAAATAACGAATGCGGAAGCACAAAACTTGAACCAATACCAACCATTAGGGAAGATGAGTGAACTTTAAAATGTATATATTACTTTATTACAGAATACCAATATGACAACTGAATAATAATTAAACTCCGTTCAGAAAATCTGAATCATCGATTTTTTCGTTTCTCGCTTTTAATACTCATTTTAGCCCATACATCACTATGGGAAAATTTTAAACCTCACCCTCCGCCGATTTCTCCAGCAAGTCGTATGCCTCAGTTGTAACTAATATGTCATCACATTTTCTATAAAAAGAAATGACGCTAACAACCAGCTAGAATTAAGACTAATTCTGCTTTTAATATCATATTTAGAAAGTGTTAGTTTTTCTATATATGTGTTTTTCACAATTCGTATCCTCTGGTACGAGGCAATCTTTAGAACCATTCAAACGTGGCCACTTTTGAACAGAAAAGTTGTCTAACTATAGGAGTTTTACGGTATTTAAAAGTTTTCATAGGGCGGTGTTAATATTAAGTAAGGCTGGATTTTTGTTAGAAAACTGTTATTGTATTGGATATTTTACTTTAGTCAATCAAAGAGGACCCGCGTTATAACGACATTCGTTATAACGACAATTGCAATGGAATGAATTCTTAGCTCACGTCTTAGCCTCGATTCCGAGCGGCTTGGGCTTCCCCTGGGTTGGAAATACGAATCCATGGTCATAAAAGATTTTTGTAATTTAATACTCCAAGAAACAAATGTTATAGATATTTGTTAGAATCGCCTCGAAGAAATAAATGTTATAGACATTTGCTAGAATCGCCTCATCGTTAAATGTCTTTAACATTTGTTTCTTGGAGTAACGATGTGGAAAAGACCTTTTATAAGCTATCATACTCCTGACTGGGATTTTTTATAACGGCAAATTCATTATAACGGCACAATGATAGGGAACAAATACTGCCGTTATAACGCGGGTACTCTGTAGTATTATTAGCCACATTTAGGCGTGAAACGTTTCTTGGAGTAACGATGTGGAAAAGACCTTTTATAAACTATCATACTCCTGACTGGGATTTTTTATAACGGCAAATTCATTATAACGGCACAATGATAGGGAACAAATACTGCCGTTATAACGCGGGTACTCTGTAGTATTATTAGCAAAATATAGGCGTGAAACGTTTTCTCCAGATCACACCTTGATGCCTACCCATATAGTATGACAAAACCGATCAATCGCCATATATTATAATTCTGAAATATAGTTGTCGCAGATAAGATTGACTAGGCGGAGCTATTCAGGTGTTGTCAGTATATGTCAAATTCGCTGAGTCCACCAGAAGATTCGGTAGAGTGCGTTTCGCATGCTTTCTCCAAGCGGACCAACACAGCTTTGCTTGTGTTACAGCTGAATTTACACATTCGGGTGACTTGGTTTACCTTTTTGTAAATATGACGTTCCAAAGGCAGCTACAAACGAGAGCTCCGTCTATCTGCGACTACTATACACTACTAGATGACACTTAAACATGTCGTTTTGAAAACGATAAATCCCATAAGTCACGTTTAACCCTACACATAGAAGCTCCTAATACATTTAATTATCACTGATCATTGTCAGTAATGGCATAATATTATCGAATAGTTTCAAAGACACGGCCATCAGGGTTCTGATTTAAAGTGGTACTGTTTTCATAGCCGGGTTTTTAGAACAAGGCACACTTATAAATTAATGCGATAGTCACAAATAAATGTTGCAGGTAAATAACACAATCTTAACAACACAAAAAATTCATATATTCCTACTCATTTTCAACATACGGAAACACCAATCATTTGCTATAAGTACGACCTGCTCGATGTATCATTTTAATTTCAATAAACCAGTTTCTGGGGCCAGTTGTTCAAAGCATCGTTAGCTTAACGAGCTCGTCAGCGGTCAAATTGTTAACTGTTCTGGCAAGTACAATATCTACAATTCTGTTATTTTTGCTGAAAAATGTGAGCAGCTTTTGCATTGGCAAAAGCTGCTATTATTTTTGCAGCAATAATATTAGCATATTTGATATATTAAATGATCAAAGTTTTAACAATACGTTAACTAACGACATCGTTAGTTTTGAACAACTGACCCCAGATCTTGATATTGGTCGTAACACTATTGATACCTGCGATTGTAAAGTCTCCGTGTATTGCTGCCCAGCAGTTGGCTATATAATTACTAGGAATTTAAACATAATTCCTTAATTTAATTTCTAAATGACCGAAATACTGTTTTCATTTTATAAGGGTAGGGAAGAAACTGCGGCTGCATTGAATGCATTCGGTAATCGATGGTGTAAGCGAAAGTATGTCGAGGATAATCCCTTAAAGACTGGAAACGTAGCATTTTAAAACTGGTTAAAAGGCATTGTTTCTCTTCTCAAACAAATGATTTACTACCTTTTAAACCAAAGTCGTCTTTACGTCACCTTAAACTAGGTATTCAAGAATTTCATAGGAAGTATGCTTCGGCTCCTGCAGTCAAGACCGCAAACATTGCCTTCGTTGTTTGACGGTTCCACTATGTTAACACTATTCAGCAAGAACTTGGTGGTAAAAAGGCGGGGGAAGTGCAGCCTTTGTCTGAAGAGAGGCCTGTGGTTATTCAGCCAGCAAATAAAAATCAAAAATGAGTTTGCAAGTTTGCAGTATGTGTTAAAAAGTCCAATATAGGATTTTTGTGCTATATTGTATACCAAAACTTCATAAAATATAATACAAAAACTGATCAGGAATCGATACAATTAACTCACAGCTCCCATCAGAGACACCAAAGACAAAGAAACACGATCATAAATTGCTAGTCTATCAGGCTATTAAAAGGCATTGTTTCTCTTCTCAAACAAATGATTTACTACCTTTTAAACCAAAGACGTCTTTACGTCACCTTAAACTAGGTATTCAAGAATTTCATAGGAAGTATGCTTCGGCTCCTGCAGACAAGACCGCAAACATTGCCTTCGTTGTTTGACGGTTCCACTATGTTAACACTATTCAGCAAGAACTTGGTGGTAAAAAGGCGGGGGAAGTGCAGCCTTTGTCTGAAGAGAGGCCTGTGGTTATTCAGCCAGCAAATAAAAATCAAAAATGAGTTTGCAAGTTTGCAGTATGTGTTAAAAAGTCCAATATAGGATTTTTGTGCTATATTGTATACCAAAACTTCATAAAATATAATACAAAAACTGATCAGGAATCGATACAATTAACTCACAGCTCCCATCAGAGACACCAAAGACAAAGAAACACGATCATAAATTGCTAGTCTATCAGGCTATTAAAAGGCATTGTTTCTCTTCTCAAACAAATGATTTACTACCTTTTAAACCAAAGACGTCTTTACGTCACCTTAAACTAGGTATTCAAGAATTTCATAGGAAGTTTGCTTTGGCTCCTGCAGACAAGGCCGCAAACATTGCCGTCGTTGTTTGACGGTTCCACTATGTTAACACTATTCAGCAAGAACTTGGTGGTACATAGGCCGGGTAACTGTAGCCTTTGTCTGAAGGGAGGCCTGTGGTTATTCAGCCAGCAAGTTTGCAGTATGTGTTAAAAAGTCCAAGATAGGATTTCTGTGCTATATTGTATACCAAAACTTCATAAAATATAATACAAAAAATGATCAGGAATCGATACAATTAACTCACACCTCCCATCAGAGACACCAAAGACAAAGAAACACGATCATAAAATTGCTAGCCTATCACTAGCGGAAAGCCAAAAACAGAGATTCTATCCCACAAAATGGCCGATTGGCTATCAAAACCAAATACATACATTAAGAGATGAACTATGACAAAAATAAACCGCCATAGAAGAACCGTCTTGGAACGGTCAGTGAAAACTATTTCACTTGGGGTGAGGGTGGGGAGCTTAAATCAATTTTACGTGTCCGACAATCCAAGCCCCACATTCTGACAAATAATCTGTTCAGTCCGCATGAAGGAATCATCAGTCCTACATCTCCGAATATAAAAAAATCAAACGGCCACAGACATGAAACCATGATGAGGACTCGACAACATGAAGTAGCATGAAGCAAAAGAAAGCCAACAGTTAGACTCCGGTGGAAATCAACCGACATGACCTGAAAAATAAGTAAAATAAAAGTAAAGGCAATGATCTGGATCAGGATCAGGATCCGGAATCGATACAATTATGACACATGAAAGAACTAAACTCTAATAGAAACATTACTAGTGGAAAGCCAAAATAACAAATACTTTCCCACAAAAAGGCCAATTGGCTATCCAAAACAAAATTATCTAAGCGATAGACGGACTATAACAAAAGAAAATAGTATATTGCAAATTCAATTTCTTGTACCACTACCGAACTTTCTAAATCATTGACATCATGTCTTATTACCATAAAAAAGATGTGATTAAATATTGCGAGAAAGTCTATGAAAATCAGGGAGAAACTTGTTATCTTTATACGAACCTCATGATTTGATTGAATGGGCATTTCGTAGAGAAGATTCCCTTTAGTTTACATGTAATGTAATGGCAGAAATTTTGTGCTTTCTACTTAAAATTATTTACATCAGATTTGGTATTAAGTTATGTTGACAGATTAGGGGTATTCCGATGAGTGCAAATTGCGCACACCCTGTGCCTGGCTGATCTGTACTTGTTTTGTTATGAAAGATACTTCATGAGTTCCGTTCCCTTGAAAACCAATCTGAACTCATTGAAGGCTAGATATTGGGACGATTTATTAAATATAGGCAATGCCTATTTCGACGGTTTGATCAGTCAAATATACCCCCGCCCCGCTGAACTTCAGTTAAATAAAGCAAAGTCCTTGGATGGTGATTTTCCTCGTGCGGCATACTCTGGCGTTTATGTTTCGCAATTAATTCGATTTTTTATAGTGTTTAGTCGTGTAACTGACTTCAACACTAGTAATTACATTGTAATTGTAAACTGCGAAACTTCTTAATCAATGTTATCGGTATTATAAACGCGCAAAGCCATTTCTAAGTATATAGATGTCATTCAGCTTCTAGGCTGGACTTAAATCTCTTCTGCAATAAGGTCTATCAGACTCCGAATTTTGGTTTCAACTTTATTTCTTTGTGTAATACATACATCTTTTACACAAATAATGTTGACAAAGAATACAAGTATCATACAAAGGGATTCAGAAAAAAGTCAAATGACTTATTCAAATCTGTATCCCTCGATTACAATTATATCAATGTACTAATTATAGTTGTGATAGTCAAGTTTGTTCGAATTTGCAAGTTATTGTGAAGATATTTCCAGTGAATTTCATTTGGGTTACAAAATGAATAGTAGTGCAATAAAGCATAGCTATATGGCTCCACGGGGAATGGATTTTAAGGTAATTATTTTGTTTCATTATCACTGATGAATCAAGTCTTGGGCTTGTGATTTTGGGCTGTCGCAAGAGAAACAATACAATGTAGAAACTCAGTTGCGCTCTTCGAATCGTGATGTAAGACAGAGGCTGAAGATCGGTTCGGTTGGACGCTGTAGCTGTTTAACTCGAGTTAGTAGATGCGTTTTACAAACTTTTTTTCTGGTAAGAACGCGCATGTATATATTTACGTGTGTAGATATAGGTATGTGTGCCCATGTAGAAAAACTACACATATTTATACATCTCTGATAAGTACTAGTAAGGCATTTGAAATCTTTGATTATAAAATTGAAGAACAAAATCTTTTAGACTTAAGCATAAAATCTTGAACTGCTAAGAATATTTGTATGTTATCATTCAGAGAGAGAGAGAGAGATCAGTACTGCCGTATAGAAGGATGTTTAAAGCAGGTTAGCAAATAGCTGAGACAATGTTTAACATGTCCTGTCTTACGACAGTGTACTGTTGACAGGCCATGAGGTAGTTATTCGTGTCTTCAACAGCTTCACAAGCACATAAATAGTTATTTAGAACATTCTTTTGAAAGAGATGATCGTGTAGCGAGCTGCAATTAAGTCTTAGTCTGGCATGATGTACTTGCCCAAATCTTTTACCTGCACAAAAATATGACGGTGGTTTTCTTTCGTTAGACTGTAGTTTGTGCTTAAAAGCTGCTAATGAGATGCATTTTTCTTGTCATCTGGCAAATCGTTCCAGTTGCGAGTCGCCGACGGGAGAAATGATGTATAATAAAGCTGCGAGTTGGCTCGGGCAGTCTGTAAATTGACATTATTTCGCAATTCGTAACTGTGCTACTGCCTACCGTGAGGGGTACTAATGAAGATAGGTATTCAGCTGTGAGAAAAATCTGCATTTTGTAATAGAGTACAAGCTTGTGTTTTTGTCTCCGAGCTTCCAGAGATTCCCATCCAAGATCATAGAGAAGAGAATTGATTGATACTAGTTTTGTTGCCCCGGTAACGATTCGTGCGGCTTCATTTTGGATTTTTTTCTAATTCGTTCGGCTCGTATAGGGTGCAATTATCCAAGACAACATCGGCTAATTCAAGAAGTGGCCTTATAAAAGAAGGTATTTTCTATCGAGTGTGAGTTTAAGTTTGCGCATTATATTAATCCGAAACCATGCTTTCGTTTTGATGTTGTCCATGTGGTCATGTCATCGGTCGTAAAAATAAGGCATAAATGCTTGTGAGAATGTACTTCGTGTTACTGGTTCATTGTTATAGGAGGATGACAGGGTTTATTTATTTTTTGACTCGGATTTTGCAGGATTAAAAGAAACAAGCCATTTCGTTGCCCATGAGTGAATCTTAGCTAGATCGGAGTTGATCTGGGCTGCCGCTTGCATGGGGTCCTCCACCACTATGTACAGACTAGTATCACCTGCAAAGAGCTTGATAGAAAAATGCATGTCTACAACTATGTCATTAATATAAATCAGGAACAGAAGAGGGCCAAGGATGTAGCCTTGTGGGACTTCTGCCTTGATAACAGACCAAGACGATGCAGCTCCAGGTAGCACTACTCTCTGTTGTCTATTATGCAAATAATCCGTAAACCATTGCAGTAGCGAACCAGAAATACCAATGCTGTGTAGTTTGTATAGAAGGCCTTTATGCCATACTCTGTCATAGGTTTTACTAATGTCGCAAAAGACCGCACGTACTTCTTTACCTTCGTCGAGAGCTTTGCAAAATGTATTGTAGATATGAACTAGTTGATTAACAGTACAGCCTCCCGGAATAAATCCTGACTGAAGATATGTTAGTATATTATGGTCACGAATAAAGTTAAAAAGGTGCTTATGAACGATTTTTTCTAGGACTTTGCCTATAGTGCTTAGGAGAGAATTTGGTCTATAATTCGATATGACTGAAGGGTCGCCCTTTTTGAAAATTGGAGTCACGCTTGCCTCTTTCCATGTATTTGGAACTTTACCCTTACTAAGAGAGAAGTTAAAAAGATCACTGAGTGGTACAGATAGAGGACCAGCTACTTCCTTAAGAATTCGATTGTTAAGTAGTTTAGGTCGTAGTACCAAAGCGTTAATCCAAAATCATTAGTTCATCATATCAATGTTCAGATCAACACACAGGGACTCCAGAAGAGTGTAATCAGGCGTCCGCGGATAGTACGTAATTGAGTCAGGACCAGCTGCTTTACCTAATTGCAACGACTTTAATATTAATTCAACTTCTGCCGGAGTGGTAGAGATTAAGCTGAGAACATTCTGAGCTTGAGGAACATCAGTAGGTAAAAGGGCATTGTCATCTTTTAGCATTGTTTGTTCTACAAAGAAGTAATTCATTTGATTAGCCTTGTCTTCGTGTTTTGAATAAACATTACCTTCTTTGTACAGAGGCGGGAGTGTTGAAGATTGGTCGGTTTTAATAAACTGTTTTAGTGTTTTCCACCAGTCTTTCTGTTGGATTTCTTCGTACTTTAATTTGTCTGACATTTTTAGCTCACCTGAGCCTTTAGGCTCATAGGTGAGCTTATAGTATAGCCATGGTCCGTCGTCCGTCCGTCCGTCCGTCCGTCCGTCGTCCGTCCGTCCGTCCACCATTTTCAAAGATCTTCTTCTCCTATACTGCAGGGCCAATCAAAGCCAAATTTCATATGGAGCCTCAGTGGGATGGGGGAACGAAAGTTTGTTCGCGGGGTCTGGATCACATGACCAAGATGGCCGCCATGCCCATATATGGTAAAAAGGCTTCAAAAATCTTCTTCTCCAGAACCATAAGGCCAGTGGCCTTGAAACTTGGCATGTAGCATATGGTACTCGGGCCCATCATGGTTTGTACAAATGGTGACCCCGGGTTGACCTTGACCTATTTTACAGCAATGTCAAATTTGCCGAAGTAGGCTTTTGCATGGGGCAAAGTGAAAATAATGGATTTATAGGAAAACCATTGAAGACAGTGTCACCAAAATTTGTAGATCAGGTAAAGTAACTGAATACATGAAGATCTATGGGTCAGAAAGGTCAAGGTCATTCATTGGCCTTAGACCAAGGTCATTCAGGATCCATATTTCAAACATTTTTTTCTCCAAAACTGCTGAGCCAATTTAAGTGAAATTTAATATGGAGCCTTTGTGAGTTGAACAAATGAAAAAATGCCAATACGGTCTAGATCACATGACCAAGATGGCCGTCACGCCTATATATATGGTAAAAAGCCTTAAAAATTCTTCTTCTCCAGAACCGTAAGGCCAATGGCTTTGAAACTTGGCATGTAGCATATGGTACTCAGGCCAATCATAGTTTGTACAAATGGTGACCCCGAGTTGACATTGACCTATTTTACTGCAATGTTCTCTTTTCAAGGGCACATAACTCATGTCACAGACCATTTATAAAAAAATCCTTATAATTCTGCAATGGCCAAGCATTGGTAAATATTTTCTAGAAATGAGGTAAGAATGTGTTGATTAATAGAGAAATGTTCAACTTTTTGGCCAAGTTGGTAGATGAAAAATTAATGAAAATCCGCAAAGTGCAAATAAATTATTATATTTTAGCAAAGTTCAATAAAATATACAATCACCCTATTTCACATTAATATGTACCCTCAGTCTATGCATTACATGGCAAAAAGTTTTGTCAGTGTGCTATTTGAATATAGTCAATTGCTGATTAATTGTCCTTGGTAGAACTGATATGGAATTACCCCACCCACTTTTGATAAACCCTTATCACAAAACTAGAGTTCTGTTTGATTCAAACTTACCAGGGATGAATTTCCCCTCTGTGTGGCTATATTTTCCCAAAATATTATTGAAAAATTAGGTACCAGGAAAACCCCCTTATGGAGACTAGTCCTTTGCCGACTTAGGCCTTTGCATGGGAAAAAAGTGAAAATAATGGATTTTTTGGAAACCATTGAAGACAGTGTCACCAAAATTAGTAGATAAGGTAAAGTAGCTGAATACATGAAGATCTATGTGTAAGAAAGGTCAAGGTCATTAATTGACCTTAGACCAAGGTCACGCAGGTTCCATATTTCAAACATTTTTACTCAGAAACTACTGAGCCAATTGAAGTGAAATTCAATATGGAGCCTTTGGGAGTTGAACAAATGAAAAGCTGCCAACATGGTCTAGATCACATGACCAAGATGGCCACCACGCCCATATATGGTAAAGAAACTTCGAAATTCTTCTTCTCAAGAACCGTAAGGCTAATGGCCTTGAAACTTGGCATGTAGCATATGGTACTCGGGCCTATCATAATTTGTTCAAATGGTGACCCTGGGTTGATCTTGACCTATTTTACAGTAATGTCAAATTTGCTGACTTAGGCTTTTGCATAGGAAAAAGTGAAAATAATTGATATTTAGGGAAACCATTGAAGACAGTGTCACCAAAATTTGTAGATTAGGTAAAGTAACTGAATACATGAAGATCTATGGGTAAGAAAGGTCAAGGTCATTCATTGACCTTAGACCAAGGTCACTCCGATTTCATATTTAAAAAAAAAACACATTTTTTCTCAGAAACTACTGAGCCAATTTAAGTGAAATTCAATATGGAGCTTTTGTGATTTGAACAAATGAAAAGTTGCCAGTACGGTCTAGATCACATGACCAAGATGGCCGCCACGCCCATATATGGTAAAAAGCCTTCAAAAATTTTCTTCTCCAGAACCGTATGGCCAATGGCTTTGAAACTTGGCATATATCATATGGTACTCGGGCTAGTCATAGTTTTTACAAATGTGACAACTAAACTGAAAAGAGAATTTCCAAAATACAATATTAGAAAATAGAAGTGAAGGCTGTGATCAGGAATAGATACAATTAACCCACAGCTCCTATCAGTGACACCAAAGGGAAAGAAACACAAACATGAAATAACTAGACTCTAATGGAAACATCAATAGTGGAAAGCCAAAAGGACAGTTACTTTCCCACAAAATGGCCAATTGGCTAACCAAAATAAAAGAATGTAAGCGATGCACACACACACACAAAAGACATACCATAACAAAAATAAACCGCGACAGAAGAACCGCCTTGGAACGGTCAGTGAAATGAATTCCACTAGACCAGTATCGCTCCTAAAATTAATTTAAAAAAATAAGCACATAATTTCTAGAATACCGAATTGGAAGGAATATATAATACAAAATTGGGGTTAATGCAAAAATTCAATCAAATAGGCCTCATCTGCTGTTTCTGGTCACAAAGTAGATAAAATGCAATGACCAGGAACTGATAAAACAAATTCACGTTGTGTCCCAGCCACCATACTGCAAAGAAACACCTATAATGTAGATGGTATTATGTAAAACTGTACAAGTGGAAAATCAAGGAATCAAGTGCTCTTTCCCAGCACATTGTCAATCAGACATTCCCTAAATAATATGAAAAGTTAAAAAAAATATGACAAATGGAATAAACCATAATGAAAGCATGGCCTTCGAACTGTCAGAAAGGTAGGAATAGGTGGAAAGTTTTATCACATTGTTAGACATCAAAATTTGTCCCCACAAGTTGTGTACCCCTGCTCTGAGGCTATATACATATATAAAAACATTAAAATGTACACCAGGACCAGGTGTCAGGTGAGCGTTTACAGGACCACTGGTCCTCTGGTTTCTGTTTGTAATTGCTTAGATTTTGGAATTTCTCCTATAACTGGTCGGGCTCATCGGAGTCTAACTGTTGGTTTTCTTTTGCTCCAGCATTTCTGTGGTTTCTTGCTGTCGAGTCCTCACCGTTGTCTCACCTCCGTGGTTCTTTGATTTTTGTGTTCACGGAGATGTTGCACTGATGAGTTAGGAGGCCTTCATGCGGACTGAACAAATTATTTGTCTAAATCGCGACGGAAGTAAGGGCGAGGATTGTGGCCACGTAAAATCGATTTAAGCCCCCCAGTGGAAATCTTCCACTGACCGTTCCAAGGCGGCTCTTCTGTGGCGATTTATTTATGTTGTTGTTTGTTACTTACTGTGTGTATCACTTGTGTCTTTTGGTTTTGGATGGACATATGGCCATTTTGTGGGAAAGTAACTGTCCTTATGGCCTTCCTTTGTTTAGGTTTCCATTATGGTCTGGTCGCTTAATGTTTGTATTTCTTTCCCTTTGGTGTCTTTTATGGGTGGAGTAAGTTAATTGTATCAATTCCTGATCTTTGTTTTACTTCTACTTTTTATTTCTTATGTGTTTGTAATTGTCAAAATCTACCGTGCTTTTTGATTTTTTGAATTTGTTGTATATACGTTTTCTCTTACGGGTCATTTTCATGATTTCATTAGTTAGCCATGGAGGATGAGATTGACGATTTTTTGTTGTTTTGTTAGGAATGTGTTTAGAAATCAGGTTGGAAATTTTTTCAGTAATGTTTCTGGCATATTTATCAACGTCGTTGTTTTGTAGCTCATTCCAGTTAGTGTTTTCGACCTCATGCGAAAGAGATTGATAGTCCACACGACCAAAGAGCCAAATATGCCGGTGAAGGACTCGTGTAGTGTATTTTCTAAAATTTGGAACAAAACAAAAAATGGACAGTGATATCTAATGTTTTGGTCGAGAAAGGGATCATCAACTCCGCTTAGAAGTATAGCATTTTTGTCAGAAGTAAATATTAAATCAATAGCGGGGTTTGTGTGTCGGTTCCGTTATGAGTTGCTCCATGTTGAAATGTTGACATATGTCGCCTATTTTATTACCCGTTGCTTGCTTCAAAATATCGAGGTTAAGACTTCCTGTTTTAAAATATTACTAATGTTTTTGTCAAAAGCAAGACCAATGGAATCTTCCATGGAAGCCAGGGTTGCAGCAGGAGAATTTGGTGGTCTGTAAAATGTACCCAGCAAAAAACATTTATTATGAATGTTGAGTTCCATCCAAATGCATTCTATATCTGGAATTTCGAGATCTAATCTTCGGCGTGAATATACATTGTTTTTTATGTAAACACATATACCTCCGTGACTATCCCCTTCGCGGTCGCGCCTATAAAGTTTATATCCCTCTGTAGTGACTAAATCGTCTGTCACTCCATGATTTAACCAAGTTTCTGTTAGACAAATAATGTTAAAGTATTTTTAATTCTGCCCCGATTATTTCTATTTTATTTGAAATACTTTGAATATTATAATGAACTATGGAAAAGTTGTTCATTATAGCGGCTTCTTCAATATTATCTGATCCTTGGGAGGAAACTCTAGTATCGTCCCGCAGATCCATTGGGCCTGGATTCAATTCAATGTCACCTGAGCGCACTAACAGCAATGTCATGATAATTAGATCAAGTGTTGTTTGTAAAGGTGAAAGATAATCTACTATGGGTCCTGGATTGGTTTCTATGTCGCCACACATCACGAGAAGCATTGACAAGAATGTTAAGAGTTCAAAATGGGTAAAGTGAGATAAGCCTTTGTGTTTGAGATGCCGATAGTTATGCAGTCCTATACGAATCCTGTACTCTACAGTATCATTCATGTTATACAGTCTATAAGACAGCGCATTTCCTTTATGGATGTAGTGAAAGGACTGCTCAAGACTTCCTCACACTGTGCATTACAGCATAACAACGTGTTCTTTTGGAGACTGCGATCCCCGTGGAGCAAAGACATAAAATATCAACAATAAGATACAAACATTAGACAAAACATGTGAACATTGGAAAAGGAACAAAGGAAGTAAAAAAGGAGAAAAAGATATGTCTATGTGTGGAGTTAAATACAGCGATACTTCGACAACTCGGATACGGATAATTCCTTTACCATGGCTAATTTGAACTCTTGGGTCGCTAGAAAAGTGTTCGTATAGCTCCAGAAATGCGTGTGTTTAGGTCAATAAAAGGAGGGTTGTCTCATTTTAACTTAAAAAAAATGTTAGCTGTGTGTACTCGTGAGAATCGCCTCGTTGAGGCGTCTCTAATGAGTATTCACAACAAACATTTATTTGGTAAAACGTCGAAAATATATTCTTAGGTCATCCCTATTATGTCTCAGCTAGCAGTATCAATAACCCTCAACAACTCGAACTACTCCATTTTCGAACAAAACGGCATGGTCCCGAAGGTGTTCGAGTTATGCAAGTTCGACTGTATATGACCACCAGAAAACGAACATCGATTGATATTCATGGACACATATACTCATGTATAAGAAAGCATACGCCCGAGCACGGGTATACGTGGCAATACTATTATATGTATACAAAACATAGGCATGTACAAAGTAAAATTGCAGTAGGACCTGGAGAAATAGATCGGGCCGCATGGCGCGCCCGCACAGACCCGAGATCGACCACACATGAGCACCGGCATGTCGCCAAGAAAGACCAAGCTGCATAGATAAGTGGTGCGAGTCAGATAGTCCAATGTATGTAAGCCTTTTGGTTTCATTGGGCGGCAGGGCATGAGATGTCATTTTATGTCAATGCCGGGCAAAAGTCCCAAAAGACCGGAAGCAAAGTCCCCAGAATTACCTGAATTGTGTATGCGGGGACCTAAAAAACAAAGAAAAAAACTATTTGCAGTCCGATCGCAATAAAGATAGCTCCTGTTTTACGATACCTAAAGAAAGAGCATTGACTGTAAGCGATAATACATCAAAGTAGATCAGACTACAATCCTTCGACAAATGAATAGCAGTGACGCAGCTAGCTATTTATCTATTATGTCGTTAGACCCATAAGTCACAATGTTATATAATAACGTCTCTGCCTACCATTCCCCGACGGACAGTAGTATGCAACACAGCACATGAGTCAGTCCATGAGAAAAGGCCACACACTCAACTTCTGTCTAGCATTTAGGGCAGTGACAGGGTATAAATCATAGAATGGCTATGGTCCCTCCCCAATGGGCCAACTCATGTACTTGCAACATATTTATCTTGGAAAAGACATGACAAGCATACAGAACAATACTACGGATATGTTACACTATGTTATAAACTGTGAGCACCAGGGCACCGACCGGCCTGCGCTTTTGCATCAAATCCACCGATCACTGTTAATAAAGACAAGAATAACAGATTCTGAAGGCAGGCTGTCTTGATACACGACTGGTAAATTGGGCAGTTAAAAGCTTTTGATGCACACCCATGAAATCCCACTCCTTTTCCGAAACGAAAGTGAAAAGGATATTTTGAGAAAAAGGGTGGCTCAGTGACGTTTCCACCCATCATTCCATTTCATCCCAGCTCTCAACGAAACGAAACTGAGCCGATGAAAGGAAATGGTATGGAGGAGCTTTGTAATTACGGACAACTCCCGTTATCTCAAACTCCATATTAGAGCACCCGAATTTTATGGTGACAGACTATATAAATTCAGCAAAAATATATACTGGCATTGACTTCATAACCCCATATCGCAAAATCATTATTCGTTATAAAAACATTGGTAACAACATAAATGTTATACGGCAGACTGCATGTTTGGTAGTTAACCCAAACACGGTTGATAATTTTGCTTCCCTCTTTAAATACGAGCCGGCGGGTCCTGTCTCAGATTCTATGACGGTTCAAGCGTAAAGCTTAACTAGAATTAACATTTAATTTTATGCAACGTTGGTTAGTACCTGATGCTCTGTCTCCGGTCGGGCCCATCGGAGTATAACCGTTTATTTACTTTTGCTCCAGCATTTCAGTTATTTCTTGCTGTCGAGTCCTCACCGTTATTTCATTGCTGCGGTCGTTTGGTTTATGTATTCTCGGAAACGTTGCACTGTTGCGTCAGGAAGTCTTCATGCGGACTGGACAAATTATTTGTCTAAATCGCGACGGAAGTAAGGACGAGGATTGCGGCCGCGAAAATCGATTTAAGCCCTGCAGTGCAATACTTTGTCACTGACCGTTCTAAGGCGGTTCGTCTGTCGCGGTTTATTTTTGTTATGGTTCGTCTATGAATGTGTGTATCGCTTATAGCTTTTTGTTTTGGCTAGCCAATGGGCCATTTTGTGGGATAGTAACTGTCTTTTTCTGGCTTTCCGCTGTTGCAGTTTCCGTTAATTGTTTGTTTGATTTGAGGTTTAACGTCCCCGTCAACACTGTAAATGTAATTTTGGAGACGTTGCATCCAATTGTGTGGGACTTTTACCCGACATTGAGATGACATGACATCTCAAGCCCTGTCGCCCAATGAAACCAATAGGGTTTATAAGCATGGACGGTCCGACTCGTGCGCACCGCTTTGCCTGGGCAGGCTTAGATCCTCTAAGCGGTTTACCAGTACTCGTGTGCGGGTCAGATTCAGCTCTGCGTGGAAGCATCATGCAGCCCATATATTTCTTAAAGCCCCGATGGGCGGGGGCCCAAGAGTTTCCGTTAGGGTACAGTTACTTTGTGTCTGTATTTCTTTCCCTTTGGTGTCTCTGATTGGCGGTGTGGGTTAATTGTATCTATTCCTGATCTGTTTTGGACTATAAAAATAGGACGAGGTCTTAAATAAACTGAAATCCAAACAATTTCGTCGATTTAGTCCGTCCCTTTACACTACACTACCTCATCATGTTATAAAAGGAAAAAAAAACTTAATTATTTAAAGATTGCACGGAGATGCCATAGAGAAATAATGGCGTCCAACATGGTGTCAGTAATGGCAAATATTAAGTAAAACTATTAATATTTTTTTTTTTTTTACTTTTTTTCGTCCGTAATGTGAGGTCACGTCAACAAATCCCTGTAATGTGCACTGTTGGAACACGGCTTTATGGAGAGAAATATAGAGTTTACAATGGTATACATTATTTTTAAATTCCTAATTTATATAACTAGCATCCATAACAAACAATATGCATGCATGTCATAAAATGTGCATCAATATAAATGCCATCGTTGGATTCATGAAACAATGCACTATGTCAAACGGGTATCCTTGTGGCATATCACCTACAGTTTTGACATGCGGGGAAGTAAAACCTCACATCAAACAAACAAATACCGTTTGTTTAACATACTATTCAGAGTAAACAGATTGTTTATCTCCTGCGCAGATGAAAAGTCAGATGCAACATCATGCAATTAAGTACAACCCTATCACAAAGGGAGTAAACAAAAAGCAGACAGGCATAACATGTTTAAGCACGAAATGATGAAGGTGTCTAGAAACAGCTGAAAGCTATTACGAAAACACGCCTATGCAAATACACTGTAAAATTTTCGCCGAAACAAACTAAAGGTTTAGGATGAAAAATTGTGATATTTTCCTTATTTCTGCTCAAAATATAGATTGTGGGTACACGTTAGAACCGCCTCATCGAGGCGGTTCTAACGAGTACCCACAACCTATGCATTGGAGTAGAAATAAGAAAAATAATGTATACCCCCGTAAACCCCGGTTTTCTCTAAATAAATTGGGGTTTAGAGGGGTCTTCATTTCACGGACTTGTTCACGTGATGTTTTCGCCGAAACAAAGTGAAGTTTTAGGATGGAAAATTGTGATATTTTCCTTATTTCTGCTCAAAATATAGATTGTGGGTACACGTTAGAACCGCCTCATCGAGGCGGTTCTAACGAATACCCACAATCTATATTTGAGAGCAGAAATAAGAAAAATAAGGTTTACCCCTGTAAAACCCATTTTCTTTATATAAAAGTGGGGTTCAAGGGGTCAGAATTGCATAGGCGTGTTTTCGTGATGCCTTGTTTCCAAATGTATACACGTCAAACTTTGGCAGATGAACGCTATTTACCCTTAGGCTATTACAAGTGAAGTGAACTCCCTTTAACGGCCACTTGTATGACTATTCAAAAGTGGTCTTCAAGACCACTCTTGGACATTCGCAAAAGGGGGCACTGCCCAGCAGGCTCATGTCGCTAGGGCAACGTCAAATCAATGTCGGTGCAACGTCACGACGTTGCACCGACGTATATGTGACGTTGCGTAAACGTCATGACGTTGCACCAACGTCGATGTGACGTCACATTTACGTCATGTGCCTGCTGGGTGAGTCTAGAAAACAACAACGAAAGGGATTCTGATTTCATCCTTAAAAAAACTTAACGTTTCTTTAAATGGACGGATTTCCGTTTCTTTGGGATCAAATTCTTGCCAATGAACATATAAATATATCCCTACATGAAATTCATTTCCATCACGAAAACACGCCTATATTAGTTAATTGTGTCGATTCCTGATCATCACGAAAACACGCCTATATAATTTTGACCCCCTTGAACCCCACTTTTATATAGTAAAACTGGGGTTTCCCGGGGTATACCTTATTTTTCTTATTTCTGCTCTAAAATATAGATTGTGGGTACTCGTTGTAACCGCCTCGATGAGGCGGTTCTAACGAGTGCCCCCAATCTATATTTTGAGCAGAAATAAGAAAAATATCACATTGATCATAAAAATTCCATATTTCGGCGATAAAGGTGGCAATGTATTTGTACAGGCGTGTTTGCGTAATGTAATTTCCGAAGGTAAACATTTTTATGATTAAAACGTTATTAATTTTAATAATTTTAAATCATAAACGGTAAACCTTTCATGCTATGGCGGACAATAAGGGATGCTTGGTTCATCACTAAGTGGCCTACAAAATATTGCATATCCAGCAGAGTGATTGAGTGTTCGAATTTTACGTCCCACCAACATCTAAGGTCAAACGGAGACGGGACCTCGGTTTATAGACTCATCCGAAAGTCTGGAGATGCCCGGGATCGATCCTGCGACCCCTGGTTTACAAGGCGAATAGCGTAACCACTACAACACCACGGGACCGGCCCCGATAGCTCAGTTGGTAGAGTGTCCGCTCCGGGGAACGGGAGGTCTCGGGTTCGATCCCAGGCCGCGACATACCAAAGTCGTTAAAAATGGTACTAGCTGCTCCTCGCTTGGCACTCGGATTTACGGGATAGAGCTAGGACTGGTCGATCCAGTGTCAGGATAATGTGACTGGGTGTGGTATCATGTAATGTGTCTGGGACATGATACTTCAGTGAGGCAGCACTATAAACGTGAGCATTGAGCTCCCTGTCGCAACCAGACACCGTCGTGATATGACCGTCATGATATTTTTGACATAGTCGATGCTTCGCAAATATCATGTTAACAAGCCTGCGCAAATTGATGTTGTTTACAGGGGTATATATTTTTCTCTTACAAAAATCATAGATATTCGGTACTCGTTAGAACCACCACAGTGAGTCGGTCCAAACGAACATCCACAGAACCTGCTTGGAGTGTAAATCAGAAAAATAGCAAATTTTGAACTCGTTAGAACCGCCTCGCTGAGGCGGTTCTAACGGGTAACCACAATCTATGTTTAAAGCAGATATATGAAAAATATCAGATTTTTATCTGAAAATTTTCAGAAATATTTTTTTTTGTATACTGTCCATTATATTTGAATATTTTCGTGATGCTTTTATTTCGGGGCGTGTTTATCAAATGATATCTAAGTTATACAGTTTACAGATGAATAGAGAGGGTTTTCACAGTAAATTCAAGTTGGTGGCGGGGGTTGCAAAGTAATACTAGATCATCCGCAACTATTATTGACATTTATGCCGTTGGCGCAAAGGATTAAGCCTTTTACTGTGCGCTGACCTTCTCGGCTTACCTGTACAGAATGTCTTGTTGGAAATAGCAGGCGCTTTAATGGAAACTATTTTTTAAACAAATATAACTTATTTATTTTTCAATTTGACAAACAAGTTCCGATTTAATCTAATTGTCCGTTTAAATACCTTCAAAAAGATATCAAATAAGTGGACATTTTATTTAATTAGCTGCCGGCATTTTTATTTTCAAATTAACAACCCTTAATCCTTATATGAAGCATACAAAACTCTGGAAAAACAACGACAGTACCCTACTTTAACGGCTAAAATCTTCACTTTCTGTTAATATTGCAAACAAACGCCCGCATCAGACGCAATATGGTTACAATATTGTGCACTTTGATAGCAAATATAATAGTTCAAAATTATATTTAATAGCGGCATTTTGCGATTAAACTTGGAGCTTATTCAGAAAAAGCTTTATCGTCTACACACGCGTGTAATCCCAAAGCGTGTCATTCTCCGTCGACCGTGAAATGAACACATCTTCGCCTGGGCATCTCCTTGGAATGAAAATCAATCTAAAATGTGGTGTCTGATCTGCGTCTTATTTATTTATTTATTTATTTTTCATGACCCGATTAGATTTTTTATTCTTTCTAAGCAATTTAAACATATTGCTAGTAATAAGATTACAATTGAAAGAGAGACAGAAAGAAAGATGCCGTATGTGCAGTCTAATCTGACATTTCGCTGTTCGCATTTTCGCGTTTCTGACATTTCGCTATTCGCACATTGTTTTGATTGAATACCAGAACACAAAAGAGATGTTTGTATTTTTCTTTTTCGTAACATACGTTTGGTTATTAATTCCGTCTGGTAGACCAGATAATAGCCGTTAAAGAGGCCATTAATGCCCTTATAAATTGTTTTGTATTCATTATTATTTCCTTGATTGGGTAAAAGTGTTTACATGGGTTGTGGGTGCTCGTTAGAACCGCCTCGATCGTTAGAACCGCCTCATCGAGGCGGTTCTAACGAGTACCCACAATCTATATCTTAGAGCAGAAATAAGAAAAATAAGGTATACCCCCGTAAACCCCAGTTTTCTCTATATAAAGTGGGGTATAGGGGGTCTTCATTTTACGGACTTGTTCACGTGATGATTAACAAATTATCAAGAATCGACTGAGCCGCACGGATGTGTGATCGAAATTAATTTATTTATTTGTTTATATTTTTGCTCAATGCGTGGATTGTTGGTTATATTTAGAACCAGCTCATTCCGATTTATTTATTTTTATATTTATGTATTTATTTTAACTGTTAAATGATTTATTAAGATCAGGGTGTACACCTTTTCTGGTGTTCCTTCCATCATACCGGGGAAAAGAATTTGCATGTAAACCAACTTTATATATTGAACAGTCGGATATTCAGGGATCGGCATGATTTTAACATAACACAAAAACATAGTTCGAAAGTACTTGCTTCTTATTCTTTTATATTATTTAGTCACTGCTGTTTTTTCATCACGACAACAAGCCGTGTAATGAACACCCCCTTAAACCATGCTTTATATAGAGAAAACTGGGGTTTACTGTGGTATTCATTTTTTTATTTCTTCTCCAAGACATAGGTTGTGGGTACTCGTTAGAGTCACCTCAATGAGGCAACTAACGAGAATACAAAACCGGTTTTGAGTATCGATAAGTTTCCATTAATAAATTAACTGTTTTTGAGATATCAAGAATACCCTACTATGCCGCACGGATGTGTTATCGTAATTTATTTATTTACGATTTATTTATTTAAAATTTATTTATTGCTCAATACGTTTATTGATGGTACTATTTAGAACCAGCTCATTGTGATTTTTTTTTAGTTTATTTATGCATCACGTGAACATGTCCAAGAAATGAAGACCCCCTTAAAACCCAGTTTATATAGAGAAAAAGGGATTTACGGGGTATTCATTATTTTTCTTATTTCTGCTCCAAGACATAGGTTGTGGGTACTCGTTACGACCGCCTCATTGAGGCGGTTCTAACGAGCACACACAACCTATGTTTTGAGCATGATTTTGACTTAATAAACACAAAAACATAGGTAGAGAGATTTCAATTTGGCGCTTCTGTGCCAATAATCAACGTTTTATTACACTCAGGGGAAAATATCACGGGTGTTTAAGCAGAAGACAATTATCGCTTTTATGACACGTAGATTGTGTATTGCGTTCCGGCTACCGACCGTCAGGTAGCCCGAAGATTAATGGACACGCGTGCACGTATAATGGATTGCCTTATTTCCGGAAAGATTGTGTCATAGGTACTACTGTGCATTCTTTATTCATATTTTTTTTTTACGGCCCTTTCAAGATTATTTCACTCATATCGAGCCGATCGTTAATCAGAGGTGGGCGAAAACCGGAGTACCCGGCGAAAAACCACCTGACCTTCCGTTGCAGAACTTGGCGTCTCACACTTTATTCATATTAAGTATTGGTGCTTTTAGATAATGAGTACCAATTGATATTGTTGTTATTGTTATTATTATATATTTGTTTGTTTGTTTGTTTGATTTGAGGTTTAACGTCCCCGTCAACACTGTAAAGGCCATTTTGGAGGTTAACATGTCCGTGATCATTGATTTCCTTATTTTTGCTAAAAAAATTATGGATGATACTCGTTAGAAATGCCTCAATGAGGCGGTTGTAACAAGCATGAAAACACGCCTATAGAATTTCGACCCCGTTGAACCCCATCTTATGTAGAAAAACTGGGTTTTACAGGGGCAAAGCAAATTTTTCTAATTTCTGCTCTTAAATATAGATTGTGGCTACTCGTTAGATTAAATATAGATTGTGGTTACTCGTTAGTTTACATATTGAACCGCCCCGATTTTAACGAGTACCCAGAATCTATATTTTGAGCAGAAATAAGAAAAATATTTTTTCATCTTATTTTTTTTTTTTTCGGTGGTAACGTTTTCAATGCATTTTTATAGGCGTGTTTTCGTAATGTATACTGCAGATATGTAAGTGATTGGTCCCTTTTGATAAATCGACCAATTTGTTGTTTGTTATTGTCGGCATTTTGAACATATTCCTTTACATTAACAATCAATAACGGCCCCGCCCATCGGGGCTTGAAGAAATAGATGGGCTGCATGATGCAAGTACACGCGGAGCTGAAACCGACTTCACACCACTTAGAGGATCTAAGCCGGTGCGAGTCGGAACGTCCATGCTTATAAACCCTATTGGTTTCACTAGGCGGCAGGGCTTGAGATGTCATTTCATCTCAATGTAGGGTAAAAGTCCAACAAAATTGGAAGCAACGTCTCCAAAATGACCTATGCAGCGTTGACGGGGACGTTAAACCTCGAATCAAACAAACAAATTAACAATCAATGAACCTTTCTTTCCAGAATAAAATGGCAAAAAATGTAGACCAAGACCAGACGCCACAGAACGCGGCATTTGATCAAGATATACACTAATTGCTTAAAGCAACATATTTTTAAGGTTAAAATAAACATTGACCCAAAATTATTATAAGCAAAGACCAAGTCACTATTACTGATTTGAAAGAAATCCAATTAACCTATTTATAGACTAAGGTATTACTAATTAAATGCATAAGAACACAGAACACATGTTTTTTTTTCTTTTCATTGTTTAACTGCAGTTCTGTTCCGAAGCTAGCAGACATATGTGCGAGCTTTTACGTCTCTTACCAGACTGAAATATCATGCGGGTAGAAGTTGTATGGATACTAATGCCTAGAAGGGATATGCGATGTGCGAACAAGATAATATCTTCTACGCACAACTTAATATCTCGAGCGCACAAGATCTTGCATTATATTTTGTGAACACAACTTATTAGCTTGTTTGTACAAGATAATATCTTTAATCATGGTCTTTGGTTCCTCGGGGCTTTTTAAACAATAAACATTGAAAATCGGTGTTTTCTCGGGGTTTAAGTATTGATTTCTTCGTTCATACGCATTATACAGTGGCGATAACGTTCGACCTTCCCGTTTTTGCGTTTAGGGTCCGTTTTGAAACCGTTGCACAACGTTTGCGTTTCGACAACGGTTCGAGCGTTTCATATCGTTTTGACCAATCAAAAGTCAAGGCGAATCGTTTCAGACAAACGGTAAATTTGCGCATGCGCTCTGAAAAGATCAAAACGCTATTGAAAACGCTTTCCCGTTTTGGCCAATAGTATGACCGTTTGAAACCGTTTTATGACTGAGCCAATCGAATTTATGCATTTAGCGCGCATGCGCAATCGCTTTTGTTTACTTAAATACATGTGCATGTTTATTTACGATTATCTTCAACAGCTTAACATATATATTCACAACAATCGCGTCATTTAAAATTAAAGTTATATTTGAGCAAAAAATGAATATTCTGTAAGTGCATGTATGCTTAAGAAATGACATGATCATTGACTTTAAATACGGAGTACAAAGAACAATCTTAACTAAACTATACATATATAAAGAACAATCGAGAATGACATGGATAATACCTCAGCTTAATGCATGATAAATTTTCAGACAATACGTTCATCCTAAAAATATTTATGGATTTTTTTCTATAAACAAAAGAACCCCCCCCCCACACACAAAAAAAGAAAGAAAGAACAACAAACAAATAAGTGTATCGAAGATTTAACCCATATATGCCTAGCGGCCCTTTTGTGGGACATTGGCAAATAGTGCAGACCCAGATCAGACGCCACAAAATGCGACGTCTGACCTGGTTCTACACTGTTTGCTGAAAGTGCAAACATTGTTGCAAAATGTGTCGCTAATAAAACAAACCTGGCAGCCCAATAATTGGAAATGGACCAATCCAAACTTACTAAGTGGGAGATTCCATCTTTGTCAAATACGGGTTAAGAAAATGCATTAGCTGAGAAATGTTATTTGTTTGTTTAAATGTTAAGGAAATATTTGTGCCACACTGAGGCCAAAATTATTAGAATCCCTGTATATTCTGGCAATTACAGATGACCGTATTCCCCAAGACATTAGGGTCATATAATAGTATTGGCGAGATTTGTCACTGACCACACTTCACTTACGTTGCCATGCAACGCCAGGTAATGTGTTTACACGCGTGTGTAATATCTGCTTTCGGAAACTGTTATATTTGTTATATGTTAATTCAGAATTTCTAAATTATTCATCATCACCTCAACAAAAAGTCCGTTAAATAAACACTCCAACATGTCCAACTACATCCATCATTATCTCAAGAGCATTGAATGTCGGTTTTTGTTTGAACCGATTTGTTGAAGCGGTTTTAACAAGCACCCTACAGCTCATGCATAAAGATAACAAGTTCGTGGCCCCTCTAATCCCCACAGTAAATAGAGCACATTAGGTTTACGAGGTATTCCTTTTTTCCTTATTTTTCCTCCAAAACATAGATTACGGTTACTCCTTAAAACTGTCTGGACAGGGCGGTTCTAATGAGCATTTTTTTAGAAAATGGGATTTACGGGGAATTCATTATTTTTTTTTAAATATTTTTGTTCTTAAACATAGATTGCGGATACTCGTTAAAACCGTATTACCAAGGTGGTTCTAATGAACAGTCATAAATCTATAAATACGACAGAATTAAAAAAAAAAAAAACATTTTCATCTGAGAAACGTTAGTTTTAGAGACATTTAGCGCACGGGAGCGTATTCATAATGGTTTGATGCAGATATAAGCGCGAATGATAATTATTTTTTTATTTTTTTTATTTTTCGTCTGAATATTATGGAAGAATGCAGCTTGTCTCGTGCCTCTATTTTCCTAAAGCGAATTATGAAATAGAACGCGTTAATCAGTATTTGTTAATTAATACCCCTGCAACCCAACTTTTTTGAAAAACAATGTACACGGCGGTTAAAACGAGCTTTGTTGAATCTATGTTCCGAGCATAAAATTGATCAGTTTTCACTCGAAACTAAGAATAACTATTTTGGAGATTTCATCTTTAACGGTACTTTACGCCGGAAAACACGCCGATTCAAATATATTGAAAGTTTTGTCAACAAAAATTGAAAATTTTCTGACAAAATATCCGATATCTTGCATTTTTCTGCTCTAAACATGGATTGCTGATCTTCACCAAACGTGAATCTAAACATAGATTGCTGGTCCTCGTTAGAACCGCTTCGAGCAGAAATAGGATACCGTTAACCCCAGTTGTACTTTATGAAAATGGGGTTCAAGGGGGTCAACATTATATATACACTTTTCATGATGATGTTAAGAAAATAATCTGACATTGGCGATTTATCCAAATCGCGGCTGTTAACATGTGTGCGTTTGTGTGTTCGCGCGCGTGCGTGCGTGCGTGCGTGCGTGCGTGCGTGTGTGTGTGTGTGTGTGTGTGTGTGTGTGTGTGTGTGTGTGTGTGTGTGTGAAAAACGCTGGCGGATATTCATGAGTGTAAACCCAAATTTTGCGCTTAAGGAAGGTTTACGTGAGTGTTTGTTGCATGAAGTAATATAACAGACTAAAATATCCCTTATGACCATGCTCATGACATACATGAGAAGATAAAAAGGAAAGAAACATAACCATCAGGTTAACAAGTCGGTGAAATGAAGATCCCCACTAGACCCCACATTATCAAGAAAAAAAACTGGGGTTGACGGGGGAATTCATTATTATTATTATTATTATTATTATTATTATTATTATTATTATTATTATTATTATTATTGTCTGCTGACATGCCGGCAGACCTTTTCCAAAATCTTAGCAACCACAGAAGTCACCTGTATCGTAGGTGACCTAGCGTCCATACGACGTCTAGTCCAGCCCCGCTCATTGGGGCTTGAAGAAATAGATGGCTGCATGATGCTTCCACGCAGAGCTGAAACCAACCGCACGTGAGTACTAAGCGTGTCCAGAAAAAGTGGTGCGAGTTGGCCCGTCCATGCATATAAACCATATTGGATTTATTAGGCGACAGGGCTTGAGATGTCATATCAATGTCGGGTATAAGTCCCACAATATCGGAACAACGTCTCCAAAATGACCTACACAGTGTTGACGGGGGCGTAAAACCCAAAATCAAACAAACAAATAAACGACATCTAGTCGGCGTCGCATGGGCGTCGATGCAACATCTTGTTTTGACGCTCGTGCGACGTTTACTTGCTGGGATTTGGTAGCTTCTAACAGGTATGTCGCCTACATGTAGCCTGAGAACTTGTATAGTATAAGACAATGCCTCATCCAGTAATTCACTTTTATGCTATTCTTCACTTATTTGTCTGTCTATATATGTTTTATCATGATGAGCTGCATAAGCTTAAGCGAATAAAATTTGATTGATTGATTGATTGATTGATTGATTGATTGATTGATTGATTGATTATCTTTCTTATTTCTGTTCAAAGACGACGGTACGGTCCCGCCCATCGGGGCCTTGAAGAAATATATGGGCTGCATGATGCTTCCACGAGGAGCTGAATCCGACCCATACACGAGTACTGATAAACTGCTTAGAGGATCTAAGCCTGCCCAGGCAAAGCGGTGTGAGTGTCGGACCGTCCATGCTTATAAACCCTATTGGTTTCATTGGGCGGCAGGGCTTGAGATGTCATTTCATCTCAATGTCGGGTAAAAGTCCCACAAGATTGGGAGCAACGTCTTCAAAATGACCTTTACAGTGTTGATGGGGACGTTAAACCTCAAATCAAACAAACAAATCAAAGACGTCGGTCGTGGGTGCACATTGGCACCGCCTCAATGAACCAGTTCGGACGAGCACCATCAGCATATCGTTTGAATATTGATCGATTGATTGTTTTCTTATTTCTGTTCAAAGACATCGGTCGTGGGTACTCATTAGCACCGCCTCAATAAACCGGTTCGAACGAGCACCATCAGCCTATCTTTTGAATATGCATAAGAATAGTACCACAGATGTTCATCAGTAAACATGCTAAAAATGCCCTATGTCACACAGATGTTTGATCGTAATTAAAGATGAAGACAAATGATTTTATTTGCTTCTGATGCAACTGCCGGGTGATAAAGTAACAAGTGCGTTTTATGGAAATAACAAGACTCTTTATATAAACAATTTTCTGGGTTAACATTATATACATTGCTATAATATTTCTCCTCAAAAGCGTGGATTGTGGGTACTCGTTAGATCCGCCTCCATTGAATGGTTGTAACGAGCACAGACATTATATGTTTGGTCCCATTACTGTAATATTTGCGAGTATTATCGATTTCATGCTCAGCATAATTGAGCATGAAACATATTTATTACTTAGGGGCCAGATTATATGAAAGAAGCAATTTCATCCCACGAGTGTGTTTGGTAAGTGTATCCAAATTAGCAATAAATAAAATAATACCACAGAAAAAGTAAACGCTCAGTTTTTCGAAATAGAAGAAAGAATCAAAGTAACGACGTTGGTTCGTTATACTGTGAAGCGGCAAAGTACGTAGTTCGACTCTTCATTCTGTGTACATGTCAATTCGCTCTATAATTGAAGAAATATATGGGCTGCATGGTGCTTCCACGCAGAGCTGAATCCAGCCCGCATACTACTACTGGTAAACCGCATGGAGGATCTAAGCCTGTCCAGGAACCGCAGTGCGAGGCGGACCGTCCGTGCTAATAAACCCTATTGGTTTCATTTGGCGACAGGGCTTGAGATGTCATTTCATCTCATTGTCGGGTAAAAGTTCCACAAAATTGGAAGCAACGTCTCCAAAATGACATTTACAGTGTTGCCGGGGACATTAAACCTCAACAAACAAACAATGCACATCTTACGTAATCCGGTTTCAAAGACTATCCTAGTCCAAGCTGTTAAGCTATTTTTGATTTTGCCCGCAATCAACTTTTTGGAAAATATAAAGCTGCAGGGCATGCGCGTATGGCATTCCCGGATTTTGTTTTCTGTCGGATTCAGTTATAATATTTTTTTGTTGTTGTTGGTTTTGGTTTTACGGCCCTTTCAAGATTATTTCACTCATATCGAGCCGATCGTTAATCAGAGGTGGGCGAAAACCGGAGTACCTGGAGAAAAACCACCTGACCTTCCGTTGCAGAACTTGGCGTCTCACACGCTGGAGATACGCTACATAACGTATGGCATTCCCGGATTTTGTTTTCTGTCGGATTCAGTTATAATATTTTTTTTTTGTTGTTGGTTTTGGTTTTACGGCCCTTTCAAGATTATTTCACTCATATCGAGCCGATCGTTAATCAGAGGTGGGCGAAAACCGGAGTACCTGGAGAAAAACCACCTGACCTTCCGTTGCAGAACTTGGCGTCTCACACGCTGGAGATACGCTACATAACGTATGGCATTCCCGGATTTTGTTTTCTGTCGGATTCAGTTATAATATTTTTTTTTTTTTTTTTTTTTGGTTTTGGTTTAACGGCCCTTTCAAGATTATTTCAATCATATCGAGCCGATCGTTAATCAGAGGTGGGCGAAAACCGGAGTACCGGAGAAAAACCACCTGACCTTCCGTTGCAGAACTTGGCGTCTCACACGTGGCCCGAGCGAGGCTCGAACCTACGGCGGTGAGAGACCTAATGACTAAGAGTCAGCGCTCTTATCCACTAGGCCACGGAGACCCGTATAATAATAATAATAATAATAATAATAATAACAATAATAATAATGACACTCATCATCATCCAACGCTGGTGTGGATGTACATGTATATGGAAATAGTGTAGACCATAATTGGGTGAAATAGTGACAAGTGAAGATAATAAAAAAAAACATGTAAGGAAATAACACACACACGCGTTCACGCACTTTATATAGTAAATTGGAATTTACAGAAATATACATTATTTTTTCATTTTTCTGCCCATAAACGTAGTTTGTGGCCACTCGTTAGATCTATCTCACTGGGGCGGTTGTAACGAACACCTTCAATCTAAATTTGGATTGAGATGAAAACATTACTTTTCATCTGAAAACTACGTTCTAATGATGTGACAGTTGAAATTTTAGCACTCGGGTGACAATAAAATTTGCCGCGACAAATAAATAAATATAAATAAATAAATAAATAAAACATTTAGTACAACGGAAAAACCACTCTATCGAAATCGGACAACACAAATACCGACATTTCCCTATAGGTTTCTTTTGCCGCGACGCGTCCCAGTATGTACCTGTCATACCGCTGCTAACCTAATGCCCTGCAGGTAACCGCACATCTTCTGAATACCGCCCCGTGTAATCCGATATCAAAGAGCTGCCTTGTTCAATATACAAGTTCCTCATCAATACGTTTGTGGGAAAAATAAGCAGGAAATAACCATAGTAACGTTGTTGAGTTGAATAATATAATAATGCATGATAAAATCAAGATACACCATGTTTTAATAATATTTTTAAACTACACAACACCCCACGTGTGTGTGTGGGGGGGGGGGGGGGGGTGGGAGGAGGGTGTTAAATCATTCGCATATGCAACTCGCAGTGGTAAACATATATGACGTACGTACCATCGTCATCATCATCATCATCATCATCACCATCATCATCATCATCATCATCATCATCATCATCATCATCATCATCATCATCATGTGTGACCACCGTCATCATCATCAACATCATCATCATCATCATCATCATCATCACCATATATGACGTACGTATCATCATCATCATCATCATCATCATCATCATCATGTGTGACCAGCGAGGATAAAGCCTAAACTACGCACATATATACAAATTCTACTAGGGAACCATTGGTTACACATGTGGTCGGTCTCGGTGACCCGGTCTGATGATCACAGAGCAGTGGATTCTATCCCCGATGGGTCCAGTAAACTTCTTTCGTGGTGATTGATCCTGAAATATCCCTCGCTTCCACCGATTCTAAAGGGCAAGATGCAACTTTCTGGTGATATAATGTGTAATGTGCTGATCAAATGGTGTTGGTCCAGGAAACAATAAGTGGCTTAGAAACTGACTGGCCGGCTCGATATGACCTTAATATAGCTGACTGGACGGTAACAGCGAAGCATGCGAAAGCCTAGGAATACGCAATCTGATATTAGTTTTCCCTTAAACAAACTGGAACACTTGCTTTATGCAGGCCTCGCAAGCATGGTCTGATGCGCGTCTGACTGGTGATCAGGGTTTGCGAGTTCGGTACCTGCCGGCCGGGCAACATTAATTCGTGGGTCTGTAGCAGTCTGACGCGCGTCTGACTGGTTATCACAGGTTGCGAGTTCGGTACCTGCCGACCGGGCAACATTAATTCGTGGGTCTGTAGCACAGTCTGATACGCATCTGACTGGTGATCAGATGTCGCCGGTTCGGTACATGCCGACCGGGCAACATTAATTCGTGGGTCTGTAGCACAGTCTGATACGCATCTGACTGGTGATCAGATGTCGCCGGTTCGGTACCCGCTGGTCGGGCAACATTAATTCGTGGATCTGTCGCACAGTCTGGTGTGCGTCTTGTTGGTGATCAGGAGTCGCGGGTTGGTACCTGCCGGTCGGACAACGTTAATTTGGGGACCTGTAGTACAGTCTGATGTACGTCTAACTGTTGATCAGGTGTCGCGGGTTCGGTAGCTGCCGGTCGGGCGACATTAATTCGAGGATCTGTAGCTCAGTCTGATGCGCGTCTAGCTGGTGATCAGGGGTCGCAAGTTCTGCCAGCCGGGCAACATTCTTACTCCTTTTCCAAAAACATAGATTGTGGGCACTCGTTAGAACCGTCTGACTGATGCAGTTTTACCAGAACCTGCAATCTCTGGAAAATGTGACAATTTTGCATCCTAAAAATGTTAGTGGACATAATCCGACCGGTTGACATAGTGAATGAAACAAAAAAAAACAAAAAAAAAAACGGACGGTTTTCCGACGATAAAAAACAATGATATTTGTTTGATATTTTATCAAACATTCTGTTTTGTGTTCGGTAACGTGTACCCACAATCTATGTTTTAATTTCTAAATTAGCAAAAATAAAGAAAATATTGTAGATCCCTGTAACGCCCAACCTTTATCTCAACGATGTATAGGATGGTAAGGAGCACTCATAATCTGTGTTATTAAGGCGATGCTATCAACTTTACACAATTCATGATTTCCACAAAAACAACGCACAAACCGTGTTGAGGCTCCACGTTAGATCCGCCTCTATGAACAGCACGAGAATTATCATATGTCATACACGGTGAAGAGAGAGTGTGTGGGGTGGGGTGAGGGTTTGGGGTTGGGGTGGGGTAGAAGGTAGTTGATGACAATTTAGGATAAACGTCTTCATTTCTCCGAAAAAAAATGTTGTGGATATTAATAGGTTTTGCCTCACCGAGGCTATTCAAATCACTACCCCTCAATCTCACATTTAAATAGAGTTCTGCATGTCAGAATGCAATATATGTATACGAGTCGAAATAAACGTAATAGCAGACTCGGTTTTACTGAGTCTGTTCGTGACCAGTACTGATTTGTTTGTTTGATTTGAGGTTTAACGTCCCCGTCAACACTGTAAATGTCATTTTGGAGACGTTGCTTCCAATTTTGTGGGACTTTTACCCGACATTGAGATGAAATGACATCCCAAGCCCTGTCGCCCAATGAAACCAATAGTGTTTATTAGCATGGGCGGTCCGCCTCGCACCGTGGTTCCTGGACAGGCTTAGATCCTCTAGGTGGTTTACCGGTACTAGTGTGCGGACCGGATTCAGCTCTGCGTGGAAGCATCATGCAGCCCATATATTTCTTCAATGACCAGTACTGAAATGTGAAAAACCGCGTACAGGATCTATGCCTGACCAGCCAAAGTGGTTCGAGGCTGGCCGTCTCTACATATAAACCATTTTTGTTTGTTTAGGCGACAGGGCTTGAGATGTCATTTCATCTCAATGTATGGTAAAAAAACACACACGCAGGCTCAAAATTGGAATCAATGCCTCAAAAATAAAATAGTGCTTAAGGTTGCGTAAATTCAAAATATCAGAATTTTCACGAGTGCGAAGCGTGAGTGAAAATTCTGATGTTTTAGACAAAATTTGTCTGGCATTTATGAAAAAAGAATATTGAAAAAGTAGTCCGGGCTGCCCCTGTGAAGTTTTCGCGATCATATTTATTGTTCACAATATGAACATACCGTGTTTTCACAAGCCTTTATTATTTTGAGCCCTTAAACCAAACCTTTATATAACATAACTGGAATTTACATGGGTGTACATCATCGCGTGAAAAAGTCCGTGAAATGAACACCCCTTAAACCTCACTTTATATCGAGAAAATGGGGGTGAACGTGGGTATACATTATTTTTTCTTATTTCTGCTCCAAGACATAGGTTGTGGGTACTCTTTAGAACCTTCACATTGAGGCGGTTCTAACGAGCACCCACAACCTATACTAGCAGCATAAAAATATCACAGATTTTCAATAGAAAAGTAGCCATTTTGGAGATCTGAAAAAAAATCCACTATGTCGCACGGGTGTGTTATTGGGATATTTCTTCTTAATTCTGCTTATAACATAGATGGTGGTTACTCGTTAGAACCGCTTCACCGACGCGACTCTAACGAGTTCTCACAATCTATGCTTTGAGCAGAAATATGAAAATTTAACACTTTTCTTAGATTTTTGGTAAAATTTTCAAAATACGAAAGTGCGTGTTTTTGTAATGAGGTGAAGCGATGATTTTTATTTGTTTCAGATATAAATTGATTTCGCGGCTTAGTATATTATAAAATTATAAATGAAATATTGTCACCGCCGAAATATAAAAAAAAAAAAAATATTAACGTGTGTCTGATTCTGACAGTTCAAATACAATTTATTTTTGTTCAATTACGAAAACAAGCCTAATCAAATAAATTGAAAACCTCTACTCTACAACAAAATTGTAAATTTTGGGATGAAAGTTCTGATATATTTTTGTCCAAATTTCTACTCAAAACATAGATTGTGGGTACTCGTTAGAACCGCCTTGGCGATGTGGGTTTAACGTTTACCCACAGTCTATATTTGAGTAGAAATAGTAAAATAATTAACCCTGTCAAGTCAAGTTTTTCCACGCAAAAGAGTCACATTTATAAAGGCGTGTTTTCGTGATGATTGAAGAAGACATCTGTCATCGAATGTTAATTTGATGACGGATAATTATTGAGATCACATATACTGAAAAATCATGTTAAATGTCAAATTCATTGTATAAATTTATTTATTTATTTTTTTTTTTTTGTTTCCTTAAATATAGTGGCCGTACGTAATGAGTGAGAACAATAAATTCCCTCACAAAAAGCATTCGGAAACTATAGAAAACAGAGTCTTCTCGGTTAATGTTTTGTCCATGTATGAAAGGTTCTTATGTAGTTTATTTTTCACCGGCAAGCATTGAACCCGCGAATCTGGATCAACAGTTAAACACGCATCCGACTGAGCTACAGAATCCGGAAACATTTTCTTTCTGTCAAACACAATTTCCTGTTTATTGCAGGAGAGCCTCTTCACCTTAAAATCATTTCGCTATTATTTTTTTATCTATTTTCTGTTTCATAATAAAAATAATCAAAATAATAATAAATAATGATAATAAAAATAATTATTATTATTATTTATTTTTATTTTAATTCATTATTATTAATTATCATTATTATTATTATCATTAAAGTGAGTCTGCGGGATTTTTATTGGTTAACGAAAAAGAACATATGAAACCAGAAACGGTTTCCATGACAGCGTTTTCCGAACGCTAATGTGATTGGTTGATATACGAAACGCTTGAAACGTTTCAGAAACGATGATCTGATTGGCTGAAAATGCAAACGATCGTTTAAGCGTGGTCTAAACGCTGCGTTTTCAAATCGTTGAAAAGAGTTTCGCATCCGTTTCCGTGGACAACAAAAACTAAATCGCCACTGTAGGGTTGAAATATCGCTTTATGGTCGAATATCAAAATTGCAATGTGTCCGAATCATTTTGTCCCCTAAAGGGTTTCTGGGAGGTTCTTCTGTCGTGGTTTATTAAAGTCAGTATAGTTCGTTTTTGAATAAAAAAAATCCTGTTTGATAGTTATATCCCGATTGTGTGCCGCGGTTGATATTCGTATGTGGTAACATTTTTCACCATCACCTTCTCATACGCGATCTTCGTAAAATATATTATAAAACAGATATTAATCTACGTATAAGAGGGAGAAGGCAGTCAACTCTTATTTTTCTTTTTACTAAAAATATGTGTTTTGAATTGATACGGGATGACTAAAATCAACCCTTACATAACGATGCATGTGAATATAAAATGTGAGGTGAGAAGAGTTGGATATTTTAGTTAAAGTCTTAAAACAGTGAACTACTTTTGCTTAATATCATCCTGAAACGGTGGATCTACAATTTATATAAGATACGGGGTGTTTCAATTTCACCATTTTTATACCCAAATCACAAAGTGGGGAGGGGCATATAGGTTTGCCCTTGTCCGTATTATATACGTACGTACGTACGTACGTCGGTACGTCACATTTTGTAGTAATATTCCTGCCTCCGCAACTCCTCCTACAGTATTTGATGCAGGGCATGAAACTTGCAACACTTTTAAGACACATTGGACATGTGCATAAAGGAAACAGGATCCCGATCCAGCCCCTTATTGTAGAATTATGTTCCCTTGAAAAACTTAATCATTTTGTAGACTGGGAGGTTAAATAGTAAAGTTCGTGTCTCCGCAACTCCTCCTACAGTATTTGATGCAGGGCATTGGAACTTGCAACACAGTTCAGACATGCATTGAACATGTGCATAAAAGAAACAGGATTCTAATCCCTGCATAATTGCTGAATTATGTCCCCTAGAACGACAATTATTTTGTCCATATCAGGATGTTAAATATATTGTGCTGTTCGTGTCCCCACAACTCCACCTACAGTATTTGATGCAGGACACTGAAACTTGTAACACAGTTCAGACATGCAATGAACATGTGCATAAAGGAAAGCCTGGGAAGGCTTTGTTCTTCTAAGTCATGTGATGTGTGGGGTTTATGTCCAAAAACATCTAAGGTCATACGGAGACTGGACCTCGGTTTAAAGTCTCGTAAAATGTTAATGCAAATTTAGATTGGACGACATGGCATGTTTGTTTCTTTTTGGATATCAATAGCCTAGACAACACTATCCAGGATCCGAGGTTATAATTTTTTTATCTCACCTGCGCATGAAATTGGTCCTGCTCACAAATTTTAAAATGCCAACAATGTTGGCATTTTAAACAAATTTTAAAATGCCAACAATGTTGGCATTTTAAAATTTGTGAGCAGGACACATGTCATTCTCTGCTATCTGAGAAAGGAAAATCGCTCAACTTCTTAGAATTTTAATTTTTATGAGCACCACAAGTTTCATGCTCAGCTGAGTTGAGCATAAAAAGTTTTATAACCTGGGGGCCAGGTCACCTTCTTCCTGAGCAGGCTTTTGTCATACTGTACATACATTATATATATTTCATAGTCGTTTAGGTGTGCTGATGAAGCGTAAAGTAGCTAGTCTACCCCTCCCCCGCCCTCACACACACACAAAAAAATAATAATCATAAAATAAAATAAAATAAAAATGAAAACTTCACATATTTCAGTTCTATGGTGTTTTGTTTGTTTCGGTTGAGCTTTAACCTCCCAACACTAGTTAGGTCTTTTTGAGACGCTCTTCCAATTTCGTAAGACTCACCGGATATTGGGATGAAATGACTTCTCGAGCCCTGCTGCCCAAACAGACTGTTCACATGCAACGTCAAAACTTATTTTCTCTGAGAAATAGTAATAAAAAGAAAGAAAATAAAATATATTTGAAACTAACGCCGGCAAACGTCCTGATTGGCAGTTAAAGGGGATAAACCAACATTTGAAACCTCATATTTCTTTCCCATAAATTCGTACAGTAAAGGACAGATGAATTGGCATGCCATTTGAAATTATACCCTTTAATATTAGAGAGGAAGACAGCATTTGAAAAATCTTGCCCGCCCGCTAAGGTGTAGTCACCCACATCCTATGTTTGAGACCAAAAATAAGGAAAATAAGGTATTGGTATTCCCATGCAAACTCTCCTTGTACTTAAAGTGGGGTTAACAACGGGCCCCATATTCTTTGGGGTAAAAGCGATAACTCCTAATGTCGGAGACTCATAACTCTGCGGTTCGATCCTAACTCGGGTCACGTGAAATGTCAACGGAAGGTCAGGTGGTGTTTCTACGGGTACTCCGGTTTTTGCCCACTTCTGATAAACGATGGCTTCGCAATAAATGAAATATATTGAAAGGGCCATAAACCAAATCAAACACAAGTGGGATTTATAAGGTCGTTCACAACTGAGGCAATTCTTACGCGTACCTAAAACCATTATATAGGGAATAGCGGAGTTTACGAAGATCTACAGTATTGCTCGTATTTCTGTCGATAAACCAACTCATGTAGATAAAGTTGGATTTACCAGGGCTTTATAAAGGCCTCAAAGGGCAGCAGTGTCTCAAATGGATGAATTATTCGTTACCCTAGACAAATGTGAAAAATATCAGAAAATTTGTATCTGAAAATTTTTATTTTGCGTGGAAAAATATTTGGACAAGCCTGCTTTCGTTATGGCAGAAAAAAATGAAGCTTTACTTTCCTGAAGAAGCCCAAAGCTCTCATCGTCTTTACAAGCCCATACGATGAACTATCTTATAAACACCACTTTATATAGGTAAATCTTTCGATAAAATGGGTATCAATAGTATCCGTTTCGTTCTAAAAATATTGAGCGTGGGTAGTTGTTAGAACCGCCTCATTGAGGCAAACGTCTATATCCAGAAAAGAAAAATAAAACTAAAGCGATTCGTTTGAAGAGATATGAAATGCAATATCATAGCTACGAATGTCGTTATGGATTGCATTGGTATCCAGAACAGATTTCCTTTATACGGATGTGCGTTAGAGATTAATGGATTAGTTGTCTTATACTTAGGTTCTTTTCTGATATCGGTCGGTACATGTAGTGCAGTTCTCAGCTACATGTAATGATCAGGTGCAGCGATAACGTCTCCCAAATGGCAATTATCCCATCAGTTACCTACAAATAAGTTACAATGACATGATCTGAGATTACCATGAAATCCGAGAAGTGCATATGTTTGCGATGCTACAAAAAATGCTGTGTTTTCTTCTTCTTTTTCTTTTTTTTCTTCTTCTTCTTCTTCTTCTTCTTCTTCTTCTTCTTCTTTTTCTTCTTCTTCTTCTTCTTCTTCTGCTTAGAAGCCTCCGTGGTGCAGTGGTTACGCTACTCGCCTTGTAAACCAGGGATCGCAGGATCGATCCCGGGCTTCTCCAGACTTTCGGATGAGTCTTTAAACCGAGGTCCCGTCTCCGTATGACCTTAGCTGTTGGTGGGACGTAAAACTAAAACTCACTCACTCACACTCTTCTTCTTCTTCATTTGAAGTCAAATTACTTAACGCACTGGTTAGTCGATTGTCCCCGAGTTTAGCAAGAGCTTGAACCCATTTCGTTGAACCCTTCTAAAGCTTTACTTTATGCGAACATATTAGAACCTGATCAGCCGCCGCATTCGACAGATCCCGAGCAATTATTCCCGGTCGTTCAGTGTTTCTAGCTTAGACATTCTCGCAGAGAGAGAGAGAGAGAGAGAGAGAGAGAGAGAGAGAGAGAGAGAGAGAGAGAGAACGTAAACGAGTGCGTATAAATGGCCTTGTTTATCCCACTGTATACTGAGTATTGTGAGTACTCAATGAGATGGTTCCAACTTGGCGAGCACCCACAATATATGCTAGGAACATAAATAAGTATTATCCCACTGTATACTGGGTACAAGAGGATATATTTTCTATTTCTATCAATTGTAAATTGTGAGTACTCAGTAAGGCGGCTCATACAAGCAGGTCCAGCACCTACAACTTTTGTTAGAGTAAAAGGAAAGTATCTCAATATTTCACCAGAAAAACGTTTTTGAACTATGCAGGATTTGTTATCGTTACAACAGAGAGAGAGAGAGAGAGAGAGAGAGAGAGAGAGAGAGAGCATGAGAGAGAACATGTCCGTGTAGTAAGTACCTCTCTAAACACCCCTTCATATAGACAAAGCTAGGGTATACAAGGATATGCATCATTATGACGCGATTATAACGAGCATATAATCTATGTTTGGAGAAAAAAAAAGAAAAATATCACGCTTTTTATCAGAAAAGTCACCATTTTCGAGTGATTAAAGGATGCACTACGTCGCACGGATGTATTATCGTAAGAGAGAGAGAGAGAGAGAGAGAGAGAGAGAGAGAGAGAGAGAGAGAGAGAGAGAGAGAGAGAGAGAGAGAGAGAGATTGCTTTATATCCCTTAGTTATGTGTTAGGAATGTCAATACTAGAACTAGAAGCATCAGCTAAAATGAAAGATGGTATTTACAAGTGAAAATGTTATTTCCCTTCTTTGTTCCAAGCGATGATCTCAACCGTGAGGCGTCACTTTTGCAGATACTAAGAGCAAAATTACAGAAATGTAACAATTATGTTCAAATTTTGACAAGTTTTAAATCCCCATCAGTTCACCCGACAGTTCTGCGAGTGCTTTGATTATGCGGGGAATGTGCTCTCCCACCTAAGGTAGGTTGCATTACGCTAATAGTTCGGTCTTCGAGACCGCTTATAGATATATGGGTCTGATAAAAGTGTATATATGTGGGTCTGGTATAAGTGTACATGTTTTGATTTGATTGTTTGTTGATTTGAGGTAAAACGTCCCCGTCAACACCGTAAAGGTCATTTTGGAGACATTGCTTCCAATTTAGTGGGACTTTTACCGACATTGAAATGAAATGACATTTCAAGCCCTGTCGCCCAATGAAACCAATAGGGTTTATAAGCATGGACAGTAGTATAGGGTGAGTATCGGGGTACCGAGCTCTGGGTACCCGGGATGACACTCTGGGTACTGGCCTTGTCGGTACCCAGAGTGTCACCCCCAGTACCCAGATCTCGTCACCCCGATACTCACCCCTTGTCTAAGCTTGACTAGGCTAGAAGGGATTTGGATGGCTAGAAGGGATTTGGATGATCATTAGTTGGAAATTGGTTTTGAAATTGGTACCTGGTACCCATAAATTCTGGGTACCTGAAATTTCTGGGTACCTGAACGATTTTTTTCAAGCTATGATTGAAAATAACTTAGTTTTTTTTGTGATAAACTTTCAAGAGGTCCAAGGATACCACAAGATGACATTATGTTGTTCTTTTGGAAATAACTTGAAATTGAAAAAAATGTTTGGCACGAATAGGGCTCGAACCTATGACCTCCTGCTTATCAGACAGGTGCTCTACCAACTGAGCTAAAGTGCCTTTATAAACTTGGTTTGTAAAATAATTGTTTTAAATTTAATACTTTGTGTTAACGTCGTATCGGCGTTTTACCCGATGTTGAGACGACAATCTTTGCTAGCGCGACTAGTACCTGAAAATTCTGGGTACTAGAAACATCAGGCTAGTTGAAAGTTTGCATGGTTTTTTTAGGCCAAAAGTTAAAAAATAACTTTGATTTTGGAATGTATATCTCATATCCAAGAGTTCGGTATGGCTTTATTGTCCGCAATATTCCATGCACAGTGTTACCGAGGTTCTATATCGTACGGTTTTTTGTAGTCTCCCTTGTGATATTATGAAAAGATTTAATCAATATAAAAAATTCTTTTCTGTTAATATAAATTTTTATCAGCCAAAAACTATGCATTAAATTTTCATTATAGTAATATTTATCTTTTTATTGTCCTTTTATTTCATTTGGATACAAAGAGCTTACATAATCGTTAAAAATTAAACTAATTCTTCGTTTTTCTTACCATTATCAAATAAAAATCTTAAAATCCTTAGTATTTTCTTTTTTCTCATTTTATGATCCGAAAGATTATAACCTTATAAAGGAATTCTTTCAAGATGTATTGGAGTCCTAATAAGGACTTTTTTTGTAAACCCGATAAGAGGGTTCGTGCGTTGCTAAAGATATAGATTTAAGAATTGTTTGTTTTCCGTTTTTTAATGTTTTTTGTGGCCGCACCAAGTCCGGTGGCTGTGGTCGAAGACTGTATTTGTTGATTGTCCTCAGATGTAACAAAGTTGAAATATATGGGGATTCTTATACAATTCGCTTCCATTGGTGAAGATGGTTGCTGGAGACGGCCTTCTAAGACTTTGACTCTGTTCTTGAGGTCATTTATTTCTTTGATGATGACTTCAACAGCTCCCGACTTTGGTGGTTGTGACTTCGATTGCTGAACTGGAGGTTGTGCATATATCACCTGGTTTGAAGGTACGGGAGCATATTGTTGTTGCAAAGCAGTTTCACTCCCAAAACAGTCATTGACTGCCGATGACAAAATATCTGGATTTTGTAAGAGATCACTGAATGATAATTGTTGCTCCATTTTTTTTCAAGTAGTATAAAGTAGGTCACGTCCTTTTATTTATACCTTGGAGAGGGATTGACCTACTTGCAAAAAAATGTTTTCTTTCGCGTCCGTATTCAGTGAATAAATAACAAAGCATTGGCCTACTTCGTTGCACTACTGTGTACAAGACAAGATGACACATAATAGTGAAATCTACTTTAAAGCACTGGCTGATCAGTCGGAGTCGCTGAGGAGTGGGGTAAATGACTTAATGGCGTCATTTGACATAGTCAAGCGAGAAGCTGAAAGTTTATTTTCCTCACTGGATAATTTGGATCAGATGATAGCCATCACAAAAGAAGCAGCAGAGATGGCGCATGGACAACAATGGAAAAATGGGACTGAGATGCCTGGGCCCTCTGCTGCCACACAGACGGAAGACTGGGAGAGGGAAGCGACAGAGCCTCCCTTCTGTTTAACAGGCGGGTGCAGGATAACGTATGAGTCCTGGGCCAGAAGATGTCCGGCCTGTGGAGGGAGAACATGCTGCCAATGTTAGTTGTTTAAACTAAAAAATCCAAATGGCCCTTTTCAGGGCCCAAAATTATTTTGAAAAGAATTTATAATGTCATGTTTTATGTTAAAATTCGTGCAATGAACATCCCTCTAAACCCTCCACTTTTCAGAGAGAAAAGTGGGGGGTATATGGAGTTTACATGATTTTCTTTGTGTTTTTGCTTGAAACATAGGTTGTAGGTACCCATTTGAACCGCTTCAATGAGTTGACAAAATTTACATAAGATCAAAATAATGTTCTTTGAGATGTGAAAGAATGCACTTTGTTACACAAGTGTATTATCGTAATGTGTGTAGTGATTGGCTCTTTTGTTTTAAGTAGGTCAATCCCTTTTCTTCGCTGAATGTAGGTCAATCCTATATCAATGATATATATATCATTCATGGTTATTACAAACTTCATAACCATGGATGAATACCCAAAGTCTGGTATTTGCAGTGAGTGTAATGCTCCAACTTATCTTGAATGTGGTAAGTGCTACGTCATTCTAAGGTATGTTGGAGAGGAACACAACTGCCCTGATGATGACGATGGGTTCTTTGAAGACGACAGTTTGTCCATATGTGATGAGTGTCTAGAAGAAAAAAACTGAACCTCTGAAGGTTCTCTAGACCAAATGGCCCTTTTCAGGGCCACCACTTATTCTTGAAAGAGTACCTTTGATTCTGTAAGCGGGTCTCGGTTTCTCAGTCTGATATGCACCGGACTGATGATCAGTAAGACGCTGCATTCTTTCGTGGATATTTATCATGTCATCTTTTTTTCTAAAGTCATTTTCTCCATCCTACTGATTTAAGAAGGACAGTTGTCAGTTTCTAGCAAAAGAAAATGCACTATACTGGTTAACCAATTCCATATAAGCTAGCCTAGGAAAAGTATGGATAGATAAACTGACCGGCTCAAAAGTGACCTAAATAGTATTGACTCGGCCATTTAACTCCAATACAAACAAAAATTTTGATTCTGTTAGATCATAGCCGAGATTCCTAAGTCTAGTATTTGCTATGATATTTTATGTTTGTTTTGAAAGAATGTAGATAAAACATAGAACATCATTGCTACACTAAGACGAAGAATTCTCTAATGATGATCACGATTGGCTGTGTGCTCGGCCAATTTGATTGGTTCTTCGATTAAAAGTAGGTCAATCCTCCTACATTGTATAAAAGCCCTTCTGCTTTTGAGTTCTCACAATATTGTTCCAGTATGACTTGGTTAAAGAAATTACGTGCTGTATTCCACCGAAGGAACCGTCCTGAGGTGGAAAGACAACAACCAACGACTGAGGAAGAGTACTGGAGGACAGTAGAGAGACTACAAAGCGGACTGGCTTTCCAGCAGTTCCTGGCTCGGAGGGGAGTGGGATCGGTTACCATTAAACCGATCGCTATAGTGGAGCCATTCCGTGGCTAGTAACTGTTTAAGTTACTAGCTACATAAGAACAGTCCTTTTTAGGGCTAACCCATGGATTTCGTTAAAGAATAACCTATTATAATAAACAAAGACTGCTAAACTTTTTACCTTTTAATGTGTTTTAAAAATTCTTAATACAAACTATATTTTCTAACTATCTTATGTTTATAACTAATGTCTATGAGACTTTGTTATATTCACAGTCAAATGTTTATTTTGTCTTTGGTTTCTTAAGTCCATGAGTGTTAGATGAAGATCGTTTTCTTTTTCTTGATTTTTTATCACTAGTCAGGGATTGTTTCTCTTCTGCACAAGACTGTTTCTCCTCATCAGAAGACTGTTTCTCCTGGTGATTCTCAGGTGGTATTTCGTCAGAATTGTCAGTAGGCAATGCAGGTGGTATATCAAGTCCATCATATGTCAACTGCTTCTGTGGACATTCAGGTGCCCAGTGGTCTGGAAGACCACATACATAACACTGGCCATATGGTGGCTTGAAGCTTGATTTACAATCTCGTGACCAGTGTGTAGTAGCATTACATTTAAAGCAACGCCCATAAGGCGCTTTCATAAGTTGTTGATCTACAAGTGATTTTTCCAATGTCCGTAGAAGGTGGATATCATATTGTTGTTTCACTAAGTTCTTTAAACTTGAGCAATGGTAGTAGATGCTATCAGGATCAGTATATTTCTTCATTCTTGGATCTCTATTTTGTTCCATCTTGATTATTTTTTTTCTGAAGTTTCCTCTGAGGTAGCCAGAAATGGAATGATGCGCTATTCAAGATCACTTCCTTTTATATTGCCATTGTCCCAAGTCTTCGAGTTGAAAACAATGATGACTAGTGTATAAATCAGGGCAATTTATATCGTCAAGGAATCCATCTGTTTGATCAAATCGTTGATATCAGTTTCCATCGGTTCCTCCTGACAATTTTCGGAGGATTCCACTTCCATGGGTTGTTCTGATGAAGCTCTTTCAATATCCATTATCATGTTGAAAATGTAGCTGATCACCTCATCGTTGTTAGCTACGTGCAAACGCCATTGATCCAGTTTCACGGGTGTATCATCCAGTATGTTACTCATGAGCCAAGCTGTTCTTTTCATCTCATGTCGAAAAGACATAAATGTGTCGTATCTTCTCAGCCACATCTGGATGTCATCTTTAGTTTTCAAGAAATCTACATTATCTGGCTCTAATGACAAAGTTTGTTCAAGTGCAAGTCTGTAGATATCAAATTTCAGAATTTGATCTAAAGATACAGGTAGAGTTTTTCTGATGATAGTTTGGGACATGTTGTTATGTTGAACACGTTGTCAGAATATTTGGTTGGGAACTTCAGTATGGCCTGAGGATATTTTCTCAACTGCACATGTCCTAATGCAAATTTATATCCTTCTTTGCTATTTATATATTCTGGCCAACACTCACTGAACTCCAAACTCAGTGATGGAAACATGTAAAGATTTGAGTTGTCCCAACTGCAGAATAGTTTTCTGACTTGATCCTCAGAATATTCCTCGTTCAGTAAAAGGTATGCAGATAACTTGAGATCAGGCGCAATATTAGCATGTAGAAAGTGTTGATGGAAGTTTTCAGACATATAAAACAGGTCCTGTGTGGTAACGTTAAAGAATGAAACTATCCATTTTTGAGATTGTCGAATTTTATTTTTATTTTCAACTTCAAAAAAAGTACTCCGTCTATGAAACTCATATCGCTTGTTATCGCACAAATTGGGAAGTTCATCTATGAGCAACAGCAAACGAACCATTTCATCTTGAAACGTTTTTTGAGACCCAGTGGAAATGGCATTCTTCAGAATCTTCATTCTCATTTTAAACCAACTGTCTTGAATGAGTGCTGTAAATTCTTGGCCTTTGCGACAGCTATACCTGATATATGTAAAAATCATATCTATCACTTCCCACGGTAGAATACTTTTGTTAGTCATGGCTTTTTTTTTCAACTGAAAAGTTCAGTTCACTTCAAACTCTATTTCAGTGCCGCCCTGGGAGAAGACACTTTGTTTTCGAATGTTAGTTGCCTTGACCTAGATTTCACATGCGTTGTCACAAGAGAAATGCGAAGAAGTCAATGTTTACTCCCTTTTATACAGCCGGCTGAATCTAGCACTGGAGTTTTGAATACTGTTATGCCAAAACAACCCACTGTTGAAAATGTTCATGGCTTTGAAGCAGTAATACACTGACCTTAAATAGTCTTTAAACAACAAAAAAAATCAACTACGTGTACATTGTTCGCAATAGTCCATGCTCACTGTCACAGACGTTCTATATCGTACACGTTTTGTTGTCTCCCTTGGAACAAATAATCAATAACAAAAAAAATCTTTTATCGTCAATATATCCTTTGCTTTTTCTTTAAACAAAATCAGCATACAGTTTTCTGTATAATGTTAATTATATGTGTTATCTATTTATCTCATTTCGAAACAAACCCATCTTCCATTACAGTAAAAAATGGAATCTGTCTTACAGTGTTCTCTAGTAAAAATACTCGAAATATGAAACCTTGTTGTGTCGGTAAGGGTAACTTACTATTTTCATAGATAGTGTGTCACACTTGGCGAATTGTCACAATTGGCGAACACTCAGTATTGAGTGATTCCCAGCTCATTTTCCTGAAAGAAACAAATTATTTCAATGAAAAACGCGTCCATAGTCCCCCCATGTTATTTAGATCAGCTTTTCTCATATTAAACAGCCCAATCGGTCAGCTTGGGGCTACGGTAATACGACATGAAGACGTGACAACGTCGTATCACCGTTGGACCACTGTTTGATGATGGCTGCAAATGTAGGCCTATTCACACGTGTTCTAACTTATTGTTGACAAAATGCATTATCTGTTTAGAATAGGGGGAGGGGGTATAAAAGTGTTCTCATTCTTAGGCATGATATATTTGACTGAACTGGCAAAGAGTAAACATGCCTAAGAGACATTGGAAGCGAATAAGAACTCCATCCAGTTCGGATGATGAGTCGATACCTAAGAGGCCTAAGTTGGTGGATTATTCTGACACGGAAGATGAAGATGAAGTTTATGAACAATATTATACCATGAAACCAGTAAGACAGAGGGAGTCGAGGCGATTTAGAACAAGAGCTAATGTATACAGCGTGGACATGAGAAAATTTCCTGAGAAGACATCACCACTTGAATTTGTACCACGCTTGTTTCAACAATTGGTAGATGATATTAAGAGACATACTGAGGCACAGGGCAACGATAGAATACGAGTTAGTATCTACCATCCTGGACTTAAACTTGGTGTCTTCATACCCTTCACAGATGTATCATCATTGACTGGAGATGCGCTGTCCCATGAAATTGAGAAAGTCTTACAGTCTAATGAAGACTTCAGAATCGATGATGGGCAGATGTCTATGGAAGTGACCCATACAAGACTACCATTTGGAAGTGGGCGTAGTAAGCCACTCCATTATGGACTCTACTTTGATTCTAACAACATGAGAAAGATGAAACAAAGTATCGTAAGCATCAACAATACAGAAGACTCCATGTGTTTAGCAAGAGCTATAGTTGTAGGAAAATGGCATGCTGACAAAGACGATTCCCAGACGTGGAAGAAGACATGGAATCATATTCGTCGATCTGATAAGTCGTTTCAGACCAGTGAAGCTAAAAGATTATTAGATCGAGCACAAGTTCCACATACCAAACCTTGTGGACTTGACGAATACAAGAAGATCCAAGCTGTGTTAGCTCCTGACTACCTGATCAAAGTTCATTCGCAACATGTGAAAGATGGACTTCTCTTCACACCTGAATTTAACATGACAAGACAGAACAAAGTGATACATATCTACTATGATGGAGACAAACACTATGACACTATCACAAGCATAACGGGTTTTCTAGGATGTGGCTACTTCTGTGAACTTTGTGACAAAGGGTATAACAATCGTGGTGATCATATGTGTCCCCATGGATGTGACAAATGTTACAATGAGATATTATGTGAAAAAGGAGTAACTTGTTTCTGTAGGGATTGTAAAAGAAATTTTTACAATTCACAGTGTTTTGCAAATCACAAAAGAATCAAACCTGGGCAGAAAAAATCAATGTGTCAATTAGTCTATAATTGTGAAAATTGTTTAACAAGAATCATTGGTAGTAAGAAAAATCATGTTTGTCCAGGAAATCGAAAATGTAGATTTTGTAAAGTGATCGTGGGTGCAAATCACCAGTGTTACATTCAGCCTTATGTGTGTAAGACTGATGATAATGCAGACTACGATTCCGATGAAAATGAAGAAGAAACAAGTTCCTCCTCCAAATTTTTATTTTTTGATTTTGAATCTTCACAAAATACTGGAGAACATAAAGTTAATTTCTGTGTAGCACATAGAGCCTGTGACCAGTGTATTCATTTACCTATCCATGAAAAGTGTAAAAATTGTAGCAAGTTCCCAGATCAAGGAAGAGAAATGATCTTTGAAGGTCCTGGTACTTTGCATGAGTTTTGCACTTGGCTATTCCAACCTTTTAATGAAGGCTCAATTTGTATTGCACACAACTTTGGTGGTTATGATGGTCAGTTTATTTTGAGATATCTCTTAGAGAATGGAACTTACAAACCAGATGTGATTATGAATGGGCATACTATCATAACCATGAAAGCTGGAAAACTTGAGTTCAAAGATTCGTTTCAGTTTTTGCACATACGTTTGGCTAGTTTCCCTGATACCTTTGGACTTAAAGAAATGAAGAAAGGTTATTTCCCACATTTGGCAAATACTGAAGCTAACCAAAACTATGTGGGACCATACTTTCCTGCTGAAATGTATAACCCTGGCCAGATGTCTAGCAAAGACAGAGACAACTTCTTGCAATGGCACAAGTCTAAAGAAGAGTCCAATGCTATCTTTAACTTCAGACGAGAAATGGAGGAATATTGTCGGAGTGATGTTGATATCTTAAGGAGAGGTTGTGCTTGCTTTAGGCAGCAGTTGATGGAAACTAGTGGAATTGACCCCTTTAAAGAAGCATGTACGGTGGCTCAAACTTGTTCACTCGTTTGGAGAAAGGACCATATGCCAGAAAACTCAGTAGCTATCATTCCTCCTGAAGGCTATCCAAACCAAAAGAAATATTCGATCAAGGCTGTAAGATGGTTGCAAGTAATGGCTAAGAAAACAAACACACACATTCAACATGCATTGAATGGTGGCGAACAGAAAATTGGTGAGTTTTACGTTGATGGGTTTGATAAAGAAAATAAGAAAATCTACGAATTTCAAGGATGTTACTGGCATGGATGCCAAAAATGTTATCCTGACAGGCATAAGATCAATACATACAACTGTTTGAAGATGGAGACTCTTTATTGTTCCACTCTGAGCAAGATTGAAACCCTGAAAGCTGCAGGGTATGAAGTCATAGAATGTTGGGAATGCGATTTTGACAAACAGTGTAGAGAAGACAAAGAATTCAAAACTTATGTAGAGGCTGAATTTGCTAACTTGGATCCCTTGAAACCCAGAGATGCTTTGTTTGGGGGTAGAACTAATGCTACCAAATTGTACCACGAGATAAATGAACGATCGAATGAAGAAATGAAGTACATTGATGTCTGTTCTCTTTACCCATACATTTGTAAATATGGTGTCTTTCCACTAGGTCATCCAGAGATCTATTCTCAAGGAGAAATTGACAAAGACAATATTCAGCAATACTGTGGGCTGATCAAATGTAAAGTTCTTCCACCAAGAAACTTGTATCATCCAGTACTCCCTTACAAATGTAACAATAAACTTCTGTTTCCACTCTGTAGAACATGTGCAGAGAAGTCAGACAACACACAACTTTGTCATCATACTAAAACAGAAGATAGAGAATTGGTTGGAACTTGGGTCAGTATAGAATTATTTGAAGCTTTGAAACTTGGTTATCAACTTACAGAAATTTATGAGGTTTGGCATTTCCCCGAGACAACTCAGTATGATAAAGAAACTGGCCAAGGTGGAATCTTTGCTGGGTACATTGATACATTCCTCAAAATAAAACAAGAAGCCAGTGGATATCCTGATTGGTGTAAAACTGAGGCAGACAAAGAAAAGTTCAAACAAGATTACTTTGAGGCAGAGGGAATTAGATTGGAGCATATTGAAAAGAATAAGGGTCGTAGGGCTACTGCAAAGACTGAGTTGAATAACTTGTGGGGAAAATTGGCACAAAGAGATAATATGACTAAAACTGAATACATCTCAGAACCATCGACATACTTTGAATTGGTAAGCAATCCCATGAAAAAAGTCAAGTATGTTGATGTCTATGGTGAACAGTTTTTACATGTCAACTGGGAAGAAACAGACTCTATCATTGAACCTCACAGTTGCAGTAATGTGGTGGTAGCATCTTTTGTCACAGCACAAGCCAGATTGAAATTGTACAGTGTATTACACAAACTTAATACACGTGTACTCTACTTTGACACTGACTCTGCAATCTATGTCCACAATCCCAACCTTTGGAATCCCACGATTGTGAATAATCGACTTGGTGAATGGACTGATGAAATGCCCAATGCAAAAATCACAAAATTTGTTGGTATGGGGCCAAAGAACTATGGTTACGAGTATGTTGAAAACAATGGTGACAGAAAATCCACTTGTAAAGTAAAAGGACTGACTTTGGATTTTAACACTTCTCAAATCATACATTTTGAGAAGATGTTAAACTGGGCAAAATCTAAAGATAGAGATTTCCGTGAAACTGTGCAATATCAACATAAAATCAAAAAACATCCCAATAGAAAAGTAACCACTGAAAAACTTTCAAAGATTTATAGATTTACCTATGACAAACGTGTGATTGTGAAAAATGGGTACACTGTGCCATATGGTTATGAATAATGATTTGTTTTAGTAGATAATTAAAAGTATATAAATATACATGTTGTTCGTTGTTCTTTCTCATTATTCATCATGTCAAGCATTCAGACACCAGTAGTACAAGATATTAACAGTTTGTTTTTTAAACATCCTGCTAATCTCTTTATATCAGGTCCAAGTGGATCTGGAAAAACAGAGTTTGTAAGAAAAGTAATTGAGTACAAACAAGACTTGTTTGATATTCAACCACAACGTATCGTGTGGTGCTACAAAGAATGGCAACCAACTTATAATATCTTGCAAGAACGTGAAGGATCCAACATCACATTTCTTTCTGGAATTCCCAATGACGATGATGACATTGTCAGCGATACGACTTTGTCTCACTTGATCGTCTTTGACGATATGTTAGGAGACAAAGATGAAGAAAAAATCAAATTGTGGTTTACAAGGAAAGGGCATCATCGAAATGCAAGTGTGATATACATCACACAAAATTTGTTTCACCAAAGTAAAGATAGTCGAACTATCAGTTTGAATGCACATTATCTCATTTTGTTTCAAAGTCCTCGAGATAAGATGCAAGTCAAAGTTTTGGCAAAACAACTTCAATCTCCACATTTGATGTATGCTTTCAATGATGCCACATCCAAACCACACGGATACTTACTGATCGATTTGAAACCAGACACACCAGATCTGTTGAGATTTAGAACAAATATTTTTCAAAACTGGTTTACAAAACCAAATCATCAAGGACCAGTTGTTTATTTCCCAAACATATAAAAGTGTGTGTCTGATTTGAAAATTGATCACAAGTTATTATGGCTTCGAAACGAACATCAGCTAACTTGATAAGGGCACTCTACAATTTGAGTAGAGAACCAAATACTGTAAAACGCAAACAATTGCTCAATGAGGGATTACTTGAAATGATAAAATGGTTTTCTTTGGCTGCAAGAAAAATCATCGAGGGTAAAATGAAATTGCCCAAACAGACAAAGAAATTTATGGAAAAACATAAAGATGATCTCAGAAAATTAACAAGTACCATGGTCAATAGTGATGTTAAACGTAACATCATTTTGAAACCTGGTGGAGGTGGTTTCTTGGGTGGTGTTATTATCAGAACATTAATTCGATGGGATGGTAATAAAATATTAAGACGGTTTGCCAAAAAGAAGACTTCTGTAAAGAAGACTTCTGAAAAAAAGAAAAAAACTAGAAAAATTAATGAAAAGTTTATTACTGTGAGAAGACGTAAACCTTCTTCTTCTCCTATTACATCATGGCAAAGTCTTGGAATGCGATCACCTACTGAAAATGCTCGCTCTGTAGCTCGTACATATCGGAAAACCATTTCACCACAACCACTGTATGCTGGGGAACCACATATATTTCAAACTGCAAGACAGTATGGGTTTGAAGCTGCAATGCGTGAAAAAGCTATGCAGGGACAAAAAATGTATAATCAACCTTTTAGAATCAATAACAGAGGTCCAAACTTGAAACTTACGAGACGCAAAATATAAAAGCCCGTGTTCGACTGGGGCTCTTCATAGTGTATCACGACAATCATGACGGCCGTACGTAAAAGGAAAACTCTGAGAAAAAAGAAAACTTCTTTGATTAAGAAATATGGTCCTTTCTTAGAAGGACTTTGTCAGTTACCTCCAAAATTTCGTCAAAAAATAATCAATGATTCACCCAAAGAAGTTATCGATTGTGTAGGGGAATGTTGCTTAAATATTATAAAAGGCAATGTACATCTAACTAAAGCTCAGAAACAACACTTACAATCTAGAAAACAGCATGTTCGTTTGCTGAGTACAAAACAGGTCCCTGTTGCAGCAAAAAAGAAAATCATTAATCAGAAAGGCGGGGCTTTACTAGGATTGTTACTCAAACCTTTGATTGCCCCACTCATAGGATCTGTCCTTGGTGGTCTTCTTAATCCAAATCATGGAAGGGCGTAAAATGGCTATTGTCCCATTCAAACTTTGGGAAGATATGAAACGTTGGAAAGAGGAACAAATTCAGAAACCTAGATTACCACCTGATCCTGAAGTTTCGGCTACTGCTAATCTTCAAAACGACTTGTCTTCTGTTATGAGTAATAATGAAATCTCGGAATCAGAAAAGTCTCAGTTGTTTGGTGAAACTTTGCATAAATTTAAGACGGCTCATAAAAAAGCTTTAAAAGAACCTTCAGTTTCCCTTTCCCAGCCTGTTCTGCAACCTAAGAAGATTGATCAACACATTATTGACAGTGTTCCTTCCACCATGAAAAGAAAAGCTCAGCTTTTGCTTTCTATGTTGCAAGAAAATAAAAACATAGCTTGGGATGATGATGGTACAGTCAAGATGTATGGAAAACCTATTCCTGGTTCTAACATTATCGACTTGGTCAATGATGTGATCAGACATAGGAAAGGTATTGAGCCCACGGGCTGGCAAGCTTTTGCACAAGGGTTGAGAGAATTGAATATTCCTCAAGATGTGGTAGGCAATAGAGATAGATGGGAATGGATGCACGAACATCAGCTTCCTCCTCCTGAACAAACACCAGAGGATGTCTTTGTGACTCCTCCTAAAACAAAACGTCATAAAATAAGGACTCCCTATACAAAACAGCGTAAATATGATCTGCCATCAGTCAAAAAACACGTAAGGCGATTAGCAAGAAAACATATAAAAGAAGAAGAAATGGAAGGTCCTTTCATACCTAAATGGTTAACCTATGATGAACAATGAAGTTTGAAAAATTATATTATGATCCTAAAAGTCCTGCTGGCTATGCTGGAGAACAAGCTTTATTCCAGTTAGCTAGAAAAACTTCTAAAAAAGTAAAACTTAAAGATGTCAGGGATTGGTTGAGGAAACAAAAGACGTACACTTTGCATAAACCTATTCGAAGAAAATTCAAACGTCGAAAAACTGTTGTTGCAGGAATCGATTATCAATGGCAAGCAGATTTAGCAGATGTATCAAGTATGTCTAAGTTCAATGACAAACACCGATACTTGCTTTGTGTCATCGATGTATTTTCCAAATTTGCCTGGGTTGTTCCCCTCAAAGACAAGATGGGTAAAACTTTGATCAAAGCATTCAAATTGATCTTGAAAAAACGAAGTCCAAAAAGCCTCCAGTCTGATAAAGGAACAGAATTTAAAAATAAAAATTTCCAGAATTTTTTAAAGTCAAAACAGATTCATTTTTTCACGACAGAAAATCCTGAAACTAAAGCCAGTATTGTCGAAAGATTTCAAAGAACTTTGAAAAGTCGCATGTGGAAATATTTTACACATCATCGTACACTGAGATATATCGATGTACTTCCAAAATTAGTTCATGGCTACAACCATGCATACCATCGAAGTATCAAATGTGCACCTGCATCTGTAACTAGCAAAAACGAAGTTGTAGTGTCAGAAAATTTATTTGGAAAGAAACAAAAACATCAAAGTCCAAAATTTAAAGTCAGTGATTATGTTCGCATTAACAAGACAAAACGTACTTTTGATAAAGGTTATTTACCAAACTGGACACAAGAGTTGTTTCAAATTTCGGCTGTGTACAAACATCAAAATCCTGTAACCTATAAAATAGTAGATCTAGATGGCGAAGTAGTCAAAGGCACTTTTTACTCGCAAGAGTTACAACGTGTAGAAAAAGATCAAATATTCGAAATTGAATCTATCATAGATCGCAGAAAACGTAAAATTGGTAAAAAGTGGATCAAAGAAATAAAAGTTCACTGGAAAGGGTATCCATCTAAATTTGATAGTTGGATTTTAGAATCAGATCTTCTATAAAAACCGTGAACATGAATTTCAGAGGCTCATTCGTGCGTGACACTGCTTCTTTACAATCTGCAGACGGTAGTCAAGGAATATTAGCAAAAAATCGCTTAACATTTTTGGCTCAAATTATTGTTGTTTATGCTATCATTATCACCTCATTGGTACAAATCAGTTTAAGAAGTCCAGACAAAGAATTGTGGTTGATATTACTCAGTAGCTCTGTTGGATACATTTTACCATCCCCAGGATTAAAATTCAAAAGACAAACTCCAATTTCATCTTCTCTCCCTGAGGAAAAACAAAAACCATGAAAGAATTTTACTTGACATTATTAAGTGACAGTTCTTTAGACACCTTCCCACAAAATACTCAATCTACTTTCAAAGTCAAATTAGATTGTCCTATTCAAATTGACAAACAAAATTGGGAGGTAGCTTTAGCAGAAATAATAACACCAGGTGAAATCATGAATATCACAGATAAAAATAATTTTTTCTTTCTTCGATTAACAAATAATGCTTTCATTGACATAAAGTTTGATCACTTAAGGCATGAAATTTGCAAACAAACAAAAAGATGTTCAGATTATAAAGTAACCTTTCCAACAGGAAATTATACTAGCCCTGAACATTTGATTATGGAAATGAAAAATGCACTTGAGAGTCGTATTCAAAAGATTTTGACTCAACACAACATTAAAATTCATCTTGAATACAGAAGTCAATTAAAACGCATCAAGGTTGCAGTAGAATATCCTGCTGGTTCATCTTACACAAATCAAATTCAGATAGTATTTCCAACACCATTAGCAATCATTTTAGGCATCGATAAACAATTTCACGGAGAACCATTAGGCAACGATGCTGTCAAATTCAAATATGGTGTTGACTTGAATATTCATAACAGTCGCTTCTTTGTGTATTCCGATGTGGCCGGTTACACAAACATAGGGCATATAACAGCTCCCATTTTAAGAGTAGTTCCATTTGCAAATACAACTGGTGAAATTCATTTCCATCAAGAATTTCTCAACTTGCATTATGTTCCACTGGCAAAATCCTTCATTGATCAAGTTTACATTAGTATAAAAGGCGATACAGGTAATGATATTCCATTCATTACTGGCAAGACATTGATCAAACTACACTTCAGAAAAAAAGAACAATAATGCGTACTATTCATTATCATCAGTCTGGAGCGGGGTTTAAAGACTTTCCCGTCTATCGAGGTGTCTCAAGACAATATGGCCATGGTTTAGGTTCCATATTTAAAACAGCAATGCGAAGTGTTGTTCCCATTTTAAAACCTCTAGCACAAGCAGGAATAAAAAGTGCAAAACAAGTTGCAAAAAAGGAGGGACTAGGTGCTCTTCGCGATATGTTGGAAGGCCAAAATATCAAACAAGTTTTGAAACAAAGAGGCAAACAAAGTTTGAAATCGCTAGGAAAATCAGCTCTTGGTGAATTAAGTTGGGGTATAAAATCAAAAGCCAAATCTAAAAAGAATCAGTCTAAGACTAAACGTCAAGCTGTTAAGAAGGGTCAAAAAAGGAAAAACTCAACTGCTATTCCAAAAAATCTTAAATTTCCGAAAGATATTTTCGATCAATAATGATGCAATCAGGTTCTTGTGAGTGCAGCAAAACGGAGTTGGAAATGCAATCCGTTCCTCCGACAATGACAACTATGCAAGAAACTCAGTGGACTGATTATCATCCTATCGCTTCCCTCGATAGTTATCAGGCACCCATTGAATTTTTGGTTCCACCCCATACTGAATATTATACAGATTTATCTCAAACTTATCTTTATCTGAAATGTAGAATCCTGAAACCAGATGGAACTAATATTGAGGACAAAAAGGTTGCCCCTATCAACAACTTCTTTCACAGTATGTTCAGCAGCATCGATTTGTACCTGAATAATAAACTGGTCACAAGTAATATGGATACATATCCGTACAGAGCCTACATAGAAAACTTATTTTCCTTTGGAGCAGATGTCAAAGACAATCAGTTAAAAGCTGCAGAACACTGGTATGAAGATGAACCTGGGAAATTTGAGGATTTTGAATGTGATAGCATAAAAAAAGGCCGAGGTGTAGCTACAAAACAAAGTAAATCTTTGGAACTCATGGGCCGATTACATTTAGATCTGGCCATGCAAGACAAATATCTTCCGAATGGCATCGAAATCAAACTCAGACTTAACAGAGCATCTCCTCAATTTTGTATCATGGCTGAGGATGGTTACCCTGTAGTACTCAAAATTGATGTAGCCAAACTGTCAGTGAGAAATGTACAACTTCTACCAGCAATCACAAACGATTTGAATCAGAGCATTGCTCAACATAATGCCAAATTCCCCATCAGAAGAGTTGAGGTGAAAACATTTACCATTGGTACTGGACTCAGATCTAAAATTGAAGACCATCTGTTCCAGGGTCAACTTCCAAAACGATTGTTCATTGGTATGGTTCCTAATGAAACATTCAATGGCACGTTTCCCACGAACCCCTTTAACTTCCAACCTTTCAATCTCAGTAAACTGGATGTCACACTCGATGGACATAATATCTATGGCAGACCCTTTGAACCTAACTTCACCAGAAACGAGTACCTTCGATCATACATGTCACTGTATCAGGCTCTGAGTAGTCGAGATCAAGTTCAGAATTGTAACATCGATTACGAGGATTACAAAGACGGATACACATTCTGGGGATATGACTTCACACCTGATCAAGCTGCTGACCAGAGTCACCTCCACCCTATAAAAACTGGAAACCTGAGACTAGAACTTCAGTTTGCCAATTCCCTCGCAAAGACTATCAACGTCATTGTGTATGCTGAATTTGATAATCTGATAGAAATTAACGGACTCAGAGAAGTAATCACAGACTACTGAAAAAAGATGCATAGTGGATACTATATTGAAGAAGAACTGAGGGATTATCTACTATGGTCAGATTCTACTTCATCTGGAAATGGCATGCTTCAAAAAGAATTTGAGGGATTATCAGAAGACAATGAAACACTGGGACGACACAAATGGATTAAAGATACCCTTATACGGGCCATGAGGATCAACTTGATGACTGCTATATTTGACTATGCCCGTCACCAATGCCAAGGATGTAGAATAAATCATCCCAGTCAGAAATACCATGACTTGTGCTTATGGACAAAACCAAAAGAATGGATAACAGACTATGGTATACATATCCATGCCCTGAATAATCTCAACATCTACGAGATCATCCAAAAATGGGACGAGTTGCTCCTGGATGAAGTACCATCAGAAGAAAGAAGAAAAGAATACGGTGCTATGACAGGATTGGACCATTTAACACCATCTGAAAAAGTCGAAGCCTATAAAAACTGGATGTTCCTGAAAAACAGTCATAACAGATACGGAAGAAAACCTGACTACAACGAGTGGAGAGACTTTTGGAAACAGAAATTAATAGAAGCTACTCCATCGGAGACATCATCAGAAAAATGGACACACATGAACTGAGGAAAATTCTATACCATATGCATGTTAATGGAGATGTATGTGCCAAAGATCTCTTACCAGAGAAGAAACCTCTAGACATGAAAGCCTATATCATAAACACTGACAATTCAGATGAACCAGGAGAACATTGGGTTACCGTATACTTCAGAGGCCATCAAGCCATCTACTTTGACTCCTATGGCATGCCACCAGAAGAAGACTATATTCTACCTTTCATCCAAAGAAATTCCAGAAGTTGGATTCAAAATACAGAAGCATTACAAAGTCCATGGAGTAAAAACTGTGGAATGTGGTGTATTTACATTATTCATCAACTTGAAAAAGGACTAGACTTGAAGAAAGCTATTCATGGGGAACTGTATGGCACAGGAGAAGACTTATACCAAAATGACAGAGATATTGACAGATGGTTCAGTGCTAATTATGGCAAATTGATCTGGACACAAATCAGTTCTAATTATGGCAAATTGATCTGGACACAAAATGACATGCCAACTCCAAAGTTTCTTTACAAACATAGAATTCAAGTTTGCAAATGTTTGAGAAATACACATTGCTTATCAAAGAAATACCCCATGTATTTAATGTTGTAAATATGTTAAGGTTTCAAATTGTAAACGAGGACAGAGGGACGGTCCTAATCCTCTGTTCATCGTAATCAAGTTAGTTAGCGGGACAAATAAAGTTAAAACTGTTCACCAATCTTTCTTGTCTTTCACCCCCTCTTCATTTCGAAGAGGGTAGTAGTATCTAAACTTGAGATGGCTAGAAATAACAAGCACTGACGCTTCATAGTCAAACTAATGAAACAAAAATAGATCTTGAGATACAAGATCTATAGCCAGAAGTTTGCTACTATCAAGCCTCAATATATTTGCCAGAACACTTGATGCTTGACAGTCAAGTTTCTATTGATGAAGAAATATAAAGTCTTGAGATACAAGATTTTTATTTCTAATAGAAACTTGCTACTAGATAGCCTCAATATATAAGCATGACACTATGTAGTCTTGAGATACATGGCCAACATAATGTCATATTGTGGTATCCTTGGACCTCTTGAAAGTTTATCACAAAAAAAACTAAGTTATTTTCAATCATAGCTTGAAAAAAATCGTTCAGGTACCCAGAAATTTCAGGTACCCAGAATTTATGGGTACCAGGTACCAATTTCAAAACCAATTTCCAACTAATGATCATCCAAATCCCTTCTAGCCATCCAAATCCCTTCTAGCCTAGTCAAGCTTAGACAAGGGGTGAGTATCGGGGTGACGAGATCTGGGTACTGGGGGTGACACTCTGGGTACCGACAAGGCCAGTACCCAGAGTGTCATCCCGGGTACCCAGAGCTCGGTACCCCGATACTCACCCTATACTACTCAGGCAGCTATAACTCTTAAAGGGAAACCATACGGAATTAGAGAGCAATTTCCGAAAGCT